>CAVLJG010003225.1:0-336818 GCA_963669975.1 Acanthoscelides obtectus | reverse complement strand
AAGTGGGAGCCGTCGCGGTGAGAGGAACGGATCGGATCGAAAACGGCCGGTAAAGTCGAAAAAACCGGTAGATTTTCGTTCTGTCCGACGTTCAACATAGGTTTCCGCCGAAGACAAAGGAGCTGCGAACCTGGCGATTTTTGCGCGAGAAAGCCCCGGCTTCGGGCTCAAAGATAGCGGCTTTCTTTTTTTTTTTTATGCCTTTTCGTTCGAAAATTTCGATTTTTTTGATTTCCTCGACTACGCGCTACTTTCCGATTTTTCCGGTTTTTTTCCGGGTTCGCGGAACGTTCGGAAGGAAAACGATACCGTTTCGGAAACTAGAAACTCGGCGCTTTACGGTGGAGCGAGAGTTGTCGCGGTAGGAGGAACGAACGCGATCGAAAATGGCCGGTAAAGTTGAAAAATCGGTAGATTTTCGTGCCGTTCGACGCGCTTTTTCTATCTCCTCCGAAGATAAAGGAGCTACGAACCTGACGATTTTTGCGTGAGAAAGCCCGGACATCGGACTCAAAGATAGCGTCTTTTTTTTTCCTTTATCCCTTGTCGGTCGAAAGTTTCGATTTTTAAAAATTGCCCGACAACACGCTACTTTTCGACGCGCGAAAAAGTCACTTTGTCATCCGGCTCTGTCCTCGCCTATTACTACCGTACGTGGGCGAGTAAAAATTATACAGCTATCGAAATATAACGATAATGAGCTGAGGAAACGATTCTGACCGTTAGAATTACCGTCAAATTTCGAAAAAGTAAACTTTGAGCGCCTCAAAAGTACCGATGACAGCAGTTTTTCGGCGTACTTTGTCTTCGTCGATACGGACCTGCGTTACGGAGCGACGTAGTTACGATTTTTTTTCGCAAAACGAAAGACCAAAGTCTCCTGATTAAACCGACATATGACACGTTACCCGATCGCATTTTTTAAACTCGGCAGATTAGAAAATTCAAAGATATGCAGATATTTTTAGTTTGAAGTTTCAATTTTGAATTTCCCCTCCAGATCCCAGATTCCTGTTAGGCGGGGTAATGTAGGTATAATCGTATTACGAAAGCGAGCGAGTGCGAGCGGAACGTCCCGAAACGTGCCATTTTCGGCTTTATGTTGGTCGCTTCATCGAATATTGGATCACGCCAAATAGAATTGTCCTTTTTTACGCGTGAAAATCAACATTTTCGAAAAGATTCAAAATTTCTATATTTCATAGTCTAAACGGACCGGACTATAGCCATTATTATAATGATAATCAAGTATGCCTTGGCAACGATGTAATTTTACCGGCAGCTAAGCATTTAGGCTTTGACGTTTAGCGATTTGTTTACAAAAGTCATCATCACTTTCAATACGATAAATATGATTGTAAACCCTAATGAGTGGCATAATTTTAGATGAACGTTATATGGATCCATCCTAAAAAGGCAACAAGTCACAATATAGCAAAACTTTGTGCTTATAGCAGTGTGTCTTGCAAGTGTCTAGTGGTGCCGAGTGTTTTTCGGTTCAGACGACGTACCGCAGTGTATCTATAGATAATTTAGTTCATCTTTCAAGACGTTTGAGAGCAGTTTAAAAGGTAGCCTTATTAGCAAATTTAAATGAGGTAAACAATTTTCATTCCTGTCTTTTACCCCCAACTATGTAGTGGAATCGGGTGTGACGGTTAGCAATTTGTAGAAGTCATCATCAGCTTAAATACGACAAATATGACTGTAAGACCTAATTAGTGCCAAAGATCAATTCCTGAAGAGACCAGAAATCCACAACATTTGAGCAAGACTTTGTGCTTATAGCATAATATAATAACAAATAACAACAGTCTAGTGATACCCGGTGCCGAGTGTTTAGTTTTTCGGTTCAGACGAAGTGCCTCAGTGTGTATCTATCGTGATAATGTATTTCATCCTTGAAGAAGTTTGAGAGGTAACCTTATTAATCGTCAGCAGATTTAAAAAAGGTAAACATAATTTTCATTCCTGTCAAATCATAAACATTACACTGAAGAAAGAACGTGCTATCCTTACGCGAATACGGTTCACATATATCAAGTGTCAAGCGCCATTTTTGTAAGTGCGGTAGCTAGACATGCGACGTTGCCGGATCCTCACATAAATCGGAGTTTGTCATACAATTTTATAGAGGGCATTAATGCTATATCGAACATTTTATAATGCCATTGTGTGTTATTTATGGTGACACATGCGACGTTGCCGGCTCCTCACATAAATCTGAGTTTGTCATACAATTTTATAGAGGGCATTAATGCTATATCGAAGATTTTATAAGGCCATTGTGTGCTATTGATGGTGACACATGCGACGTTGCCGGCTCCTCACATAAATCTGAGTTTGTCATAAAATTTTATAGAGGGCATTAATGCTATATCGAAGATTTTATAATGCCATTGTGTGTTATTTATGGTGACACATGCGACGTTGCCGGCTCCTCACATAAATCTGAGTTTGTCATACAATTTTATAGAGGGCATTAATGCTATATCGAAGATTTTATAATGCCATTGTGTGCTATTAATGGTGACACATGCGACATTGAAAATGAAAAATGAATGAATAATGAAAAATGCAAAATGAAAAATGAAATATGAAGAATGAAAAATGAAAAACGAAAAATGAAAAATGAAAAACGAAAAAAACAAAAACGAAAAACGGAAAACGGACAACGGAAACGGAAAACGAAAAATGAAAACTTATAAAAGATGACTGGTACCAGATACCAGATACCAGAAACCAGATACCAGATACCAGACACCTGATACCAGACACCAGACACCGGATACCAGATACCAGACACCAGATACCAGACACCAGATACCAGATCCACATACCAGATACTAGATACCAGATACTAGACACCGGATACAAGATACCAGAAACCAGATACCAGATCCACATACCAGATATCAGATACCAGATACCAGATAGCAGATACCAGATAGCAGATACTAGATACCAGACACCAGATACCAGATACCAGACACCAGATACCAGATAGCAGATACCAGAAACGAGATACCAGATACCAGACACCAGATACCAGATAAAAAGATAACAGATACCAAATACCAAATACCAGATACCAGATACCACACACCAGACACCAGATACCAGACACCAGATACCAGATACCAGACACCAGACACCAGATATCAGATACCAGATACCAGATACTAGACACCAGATACCAGATCCACATACCAGATACCAGATACCAGATACCAGACACCAGATAGCAGATACCAGAAACGAGATACCAGATACCAGATAAAGAGATAACAGATACCAAATACCAAATACCAGATACCAGACACCAGATACCAGACACCACATACGAGATACCAGATACCAGATACCAGACACCAGATACCAGACACCAGATACCAGATACCAGAAACCAGACACCGGATACCAGACACCAGATATCAGATACCAAATACCAAGTACCAGATACCAGATACCAGATACCTGATACCTGATACCAGATACCAGACACTAGATACCAGACACCAGATACCAGACACCAGATACCAGATACCAGATACCAGACACCAGATACAGATACCAGATACCAGATACCAGATACCTGATACCAGACACCAGATACCAAACACCAGACATCAGACACCAGACACCAGATACCAGACACCAGACAACAGACACCAGACACCAGATCCAGACACCAGATACCAGATACCACACACCAGATACCAGATACCAGACACCAGATATCAGATACCAGACACCAGATACCAGATAAAGAGATAACAGATACCAGATTCCAGATACCAGATACCAGACACCAGACACCAGATACCAGATACCAGACACCAGATACCAGACACCAGATACCAGATACCAGACATCAGACACCGGATACCAGATACCAGATACCAGACACCAGATACCAGATACCAAATACCAGATACCAGACACCAGATACCAGACACCAGATACCTGATACCAGATACCTGATACCAGATACCAGATAAAGAGATAACAGATACCAGATACCAGATACCAGACACCAGATATCAGATACCAGACACCAGATACCAGATAAAGAGATAACAGATACCAGATTCCAGATACCAGACACCAGACACCAGATACCAGATACCAGACACCAGATACCAGACACCAGACACCAGATACCAGATACCAGACATCAGATACCAGATACCAGACACCGGATACCAGACACCAGATACCAGACACCAGACACCAGATGCCAGATACCAGACATCAGATACCAGATACCAGACACCGGATACCAGACACCAGATACCAGACACCAGACACCGGATACCAGATACCAGACACCAGATACCTGATACCAGATACCTGATACCAGATAAAGAGATAACAGATACCAAATACCAGATACCAGACACCAGATACCAGATACCAGATACCAGTCACCAGATACCAGACATCAGATACCAGATACCGGATACCAGATACCAGATACCAGATACCAGACACCAGACACCAGATACCAAATACCAGATACCTGATACAGATACCAGATACCAGATCAAAGATGCCAAAGGATAAAAAATGATTAGAGATAGGGATAAAGTTATCGCTAGCATTGCATTAACATACCAACAACTGCGCTACGTGAGGTTTAAAATAAAGACATCAACGTGCAATATTTTGCATAGCGTTAGCGTGCCAGCAACTGCGCTAGTCCATAATATTAATGTTGGTGAAATTGGGCCTAAGAGTCATATTTACAGATGTTCCTTGAGGACTGAGTGCCGTTTGAGGAGTAATCTCACCTTCGATTTTAAGAACAACAGCGCTTTCTTGAGGTACGTTCTGGGAAGGATCGAGCATTTGCATTTCACAGTAGGCTGTTTGTAATAGTCGTAATCACAGGTTTGCAGAATTTGAAAAACATTTCGGATTTTGCACGAATTCCGGCATTTTCAAGATTTCTAAAACCACCAAAACTATGTAAACTCTGAAAGTATTGAAAACCTAGAAAATTTTGGTAGGTGTCAAATTGAGACATGTCAAAGATCGTGAAAACGTCTATAAATGTGATCCTAAGGCACAATTTTACTATTCACCCGCGGAAACAAAAATTTCCGCCAATGGCACAAGGCGTTTTTGCAGTAATGAAGTAAGGTTAATTTCTTGTAAAAGATTATTATTTAAAGTATTAGGTAAAAATTATATAATTTGTGTAAAATGGCTAGTAAGTAACACTTCATACAAATATCTACATCCTCATTTGAGATGTGGTGCTATGGCACAAACACCACCAATCGTAAAAAAGTTTCATACCTACTTTGTAAATAATATAGATACCCAAATTTAAGACATACACATACTTGAGAAAACTGGAAAAAGCATATATCGGTTGTTACGTTTATGCAAAAAGATGGATTACGTTGTTCTTTCTAAACAAATTCAAACATTTCGTATTTGTGAGTAATTCGCAACAACAGATGATAGACACCTCACTTGTTTCAAAACGTGTATAGTAACGTACGTTTTTCAAATTTCGTAGTCCATTTGTTCAATTACTCACAAATACGAAATGCTTGAATCTGTTTAGAAGAAAAATACGTAACCTTTGTTTTTCGCATAAAAATCATGTTTACCTTTCGGAATGGTTTGTGATTTATATCGGCAAGGTAAACAGGTGTATTTTGCTATTAAATACTCTTTGGACGAACCCTGTATATGCTCAACAAACTAGTAGTGATGGCCGAAAGTCAGGTGTTTTGTGATAAGCAATTAGGGATTCTCAAAAAACTACTTAACCGATTTACTCAAATTTTGTTGTTATTTAGAAGTATGAATCCTGTGAGTTTGAAGAATTTCAAGTAGTTGCGTGAAATTATCGTCGCATTACCAACAAATGCCAAAACCTGCATTTTGCTTCGTTTTTCGGCCCTAACATTTTTGCTATTAGTCGGATCTTATCACGTGTGATCTCATTCTGTAGGTCTCATAAATACCTAAAAATCTTATATGAAAAGTTTTTTTGTTTCTGTCAACACTTTCCATTGAATCTGAAATAACACGTTTTCTCATTCTTTGTTGTAAAATAAAAAGTTTTCCCACAACAATTGGTGTACCCATTCCATGCGTCCATGTTTAAATACCCCATTGAACAACTTCCACCAATAAACCCAGACTTCACAATTATTTCGGGGAAATTTGCTAATATAAGTACTCTAAGTAGACGAGGTAGGACAGATATGAAACGAAATAGGGATGTTGCAAACAAAAATGTGAATGTTGCTGTATTCAAATGGTTTACATCAACAAGGGATGCACATATGTGCATTTTTACGTATGATATATCACAGAAAACCATATGTGGGAAAAGTCCTGCAGTAGATGAAAACCAGGTTAGCGACTGGATTAAAAATGTTCTGCCGGAGATTTTGAAGACTTATGATGAAGAGAATATTTTCAATGCTGATGAGACCGGCTTTTTCTTCAGGTGCATGCCGAACAAAACTTTGGTGTTTATAAACGACAAATGCTTTTGTAGGAAACTCAGCAGAACAAGTGTCACATGCCTCCTTGCATCAAATATGAATGGTACAGAAAAACTGATTCCTCCTCTTTCTCAATTAAGAGAAAACTTCCTAGTTGACATGCAAAATGCATTTAAACTCGATGAGTTGCACAATGATTTGGGAAAATGTAAAAAATATTAAATGTACAAGATGCGACACACGACTCTTTTCTTGAAATGGACTCTGACTTGCTAATGACAGACCATCCTGCAGACCAAGATATATTGGAAATTGTTTCAGCAATTACACCACGCTTATAAGAGAAAGAAGAAAGCGATGAAGAAGCACACATAAAGAAATTATGCATACTCTGAACAAACTTGAAAAATTCTATGAAGTAAATTATTCTATAAAATCTAGACCAAATTTAATAACTGATTACTTTTCCATACAATAAAAAGCCAAAGATGATGCAACAGAGGTTTGGCTTAAGCTTCATACTATGTAGTAGTTGTTTAGTAAGTGAACACTGAATAGGGTACCCAGAAGCTACACTGAGTCACAATCCGCAGTACAATTTTCAGCCTCCGAAACCTAAGCGACAGCCTACAGGTCTCAGCATCAAGTCATATAAAGCAGACCAGATCAGAACAACTCGTAGGAAGGCAAACCATTTGTATGGATGAATGTATATATTCCCTGATAGTCAAAAATTGCTCGTCGGAAATGAGTGAATCACATAGTAAAGGGATCGACCTGATACCGGTGGGAGCAAAGTAATTCTATACAATCCATGAGGCACGATACACCTACAAGACTATAAAACGAATATTTACATACGTCATTGGATCTGAATTGTGTCAATGCCAAATATAAACGTTTTCACAAAAGCTTTTCGCGCTAAATTTTAATAGCCTGATAGCTTATTTGAGCAGAGTCACATGCGTCACAATCACTACATCATACAACATACTTAGGCAGCAGCGGTAGCCGCAGTAGTAGGCTCTTCGGTCTCCTGATCAGTCTCCATGCGCTGTGTGGGTTCGAATCCCGTCCCAAGAGAAATTTTTCTCTTGGCTATGGATGTTGTGATTGTTCGTAGGTGGTAGACGGTCTCTGACTGTCGAACGCAGAGGTACCACCCGGCGGGGCCAGAATGTATGCATGTTGCCTGAACACATGTTCCCTCGCAAGAGTCCGTGTGGCGTTCCCCCTTTCCCCTGTATCCCCTATAGCCCCACGGTACTCCATGGGTGTTTAGGCCTTAGGCCTTCGTGGTAGTCGGAATATATATAAAAAAAATAAAATGTTTTAAGTTATTTAAAATTTTGAATAAATATGTGTATCTACATTTGTATTTGCCTTGTTCTCTCTCTTGTTGTTGCTTGTATTAGTATTATGTTCAAACATTTCCAAATGTATTTTGTTCACATAATGTATGTATGTACTTCTTGACCTTTGCATTTAAATAATGTATATTATTACCTCAATAAACATTTAAATCCAAAGTTTTTCTATATATTGAATTTTCGCTAACTCTAATTTTTGGGAAAACTTTTGAAGGTTCAAGTCAGAGAGGTTCCACTGCATTTGTCTCCTTCTGTTGAGAATAATGAGCAAAACAAAAAAAAGATTATGCTGGCACCCTCTGCTGGATGATGCCTAGACTACGAAGTCGTTCGAACTCAAACCATACCATACAGTGAGGACGAGGCTGGGTAGGAGCAGGAGCTCACCGTCATCAGGGACGTATTTGGAAATAAACCCCTTGTAGAATGAAGCACGAAGGGTTGTTTCTTCCGAAGACTATCTGAATATGTATTATATACACAAATATATTGACAGTGAAACACACGTTACATGCTTACTTTTATTATAAATAGGATGATTGCAAATATTTCTCTTACAAGTAAATATCGCCCGGTCACAAACTACATTACATGGCAACTCAATGGCCATGTTGATGAGATGCTAAAGATATCCCCCTTTTTGAAAATTATCTATCTCAGGCAAGTGGTGACATAATTTTCAATTGCTATCGTATTAATTGGCTGGTACATTAAGCTTTTTATGTCCACAGTTACAAACAAATACCTTGGAAATTCACTCGAAAACTTCTCGATTGAGTCCACGGATGTTGGAAGTGCTTCCTTCCGGTTCCATTAGTGGACGGCGCCCATGTCAACAATTTCAGCTTAATCATCTACTATTCGGAGGTAGAACGATGAGGTACAGCTGCATCCCTATTATCTGCCGATACACCCGGCCACGTCCCAACTTGCGATGGCGACGTGCTGTTTGCCCTCGCCCACCCTCAAGGGTTTCGATATTGCTTAGCCTCCCTTCTATCAGAACAGAGGCGGAACAGGTGCTACGAAATCAGTTCCTTTGGGCACTTATATCAAGATAGCTACTGCTCAATTAAGCTCATCGATCCGACTGAGTTGGTCTAGCAGGTCTAGAAAATGCTGGCATCAAGAGGAGCCTGCTTCACCGACCGCTTGTCTATGTAAAAGATTTTGGAAGCCGTCCGTTGAGAAGATATTACCGATTGATCGGTTTCTAGGTCAAGGCGTCACTTTTTGTATGAATTTGGATGTCTCAGAGAGCTTCGTATTTCCCAGAAATTGCAGCAGTTTAACGACATTTCCTACCAAATCATGTCCTTGATAATATTATCTCTCACAATTCGAACTGACTTCTTATCCGAGGTCGATCAACCATTAGAACTCAAGGCTTGGGCCTTGAGCTGTATTGTAACCTACGTCCTCAGGAATCGAGTCGCATGCAAAGTGCTCAATAAAAAAGCTACTTGTCCGATTTACTGTGCTGGACAGGGCGTTCTTTTGACACAAAAAATACATTAGAATCAAAAATGCTCCGTGCAGAATAGCCGTGTTGCTATTCAGTGACGGAAGCAAAATAAGGTCAAGGTACAGCAAGATAAAGAGGGTGTGTTCTCTACCCAATCACAATACTTCTCTGGGGAGCAGTATAACGGTTAAGGCAATTACAAATATGTACTGCATAATTAAACGCCATCTTAGTTTAATCATTGACTTAAATGTCAAAACAGGCAGACGTGAATTTTCAAGGTTAAGGTACTTGTGATTGCCAAAGCTTCTATCTCTGCCAACGATAAATCTCTCTCCACATCTCTGGACAAGCTTACCAAACGAGTATGACGGGTGCTAGGAGATTTCTGCTCCAGATGATCTTTATGATGTATTTGTACCCCTAATCAATCTAAGACTCCACAATATTTTTGCCACTCCGGTTTCTCCACTGTTTTTATAAGGACTAGATCTGCTCTACCAAATTATCTTTTTGTCTTAGCAATGGAGCTTTCCAGGTAGGCTATGTCTTAATCTACATCGCACGGCTGGTCACGTAGATGATTTTGGTTGCTGCCACTGTGACAGTCATTGCATCCGAGTTATAAAGGAAAACTAGATCATCTTCAGACTTTTACACTCACCGTTAGACCGCCTGGATCAAATTTTCCAAGCAGGTCCGATATGTTTTGTCCTTCCGTCGACATGCTAGTCTAGATGATGATCCATAGTACCTTAACTGCAGTCCGATTGTATCCCTGGAAAAGAAATCATGATCCTAAGACTTTATCTTTGGACTGTACCTCTGCATCAAGTTGAACCTACACCACTGGCTATTCCTTCCAGGTATACGTGAGCTGGAATACAGATACAACTAGAAGATAATTACCACTTCTAATTACGACAACCTAACTCTTTCTGAGTAGGGCTGCTTCCCGATTTCCAACTCTCGGCTTGCAGGGGCACCTCGGTTGTTGTGGGACTGCAGATAAGCGACTGGCGCTTAGTCCACAGTGTAACTAAAACTACACAGCAACGCAACTTCTAGCAGTATAAGAGGTTCCCGCAACGCATGACACGCACCTGTGCCATGTAGTGTATCCCGGTAGCTCACCTTCTATTCATCTGCCGTCACTGTTATCAGGTCTACCGATTTTTCGGTACATCTAAAAGTTTTAGCCCTGATCTCCGAAGCTACTGACTATAATGCAAAATTAAACAAACCTTTCACGCTATTCAAAAAATTCTTATTTCTGTTGTGGAATAGCCTAATAACTCACAAAAGTGCTATTGTTACTGCACTACAGATATATATTTTGTCAAAAAAATACCCGACACGTAAACTGTTGTTCGCTAGTCAGCCAATACAATTGGAAGGGTATTAATTTTCAAATGTGAATATTATATCCTGCTGTAAGAAATAGACGAGAATGGAATATATTCCATTACTGTCATTACAGTAGCTTATTCAAAAAATTGTAAAGCTATACCGCTGGTAAAGAGTGTCCTAATTTTGTTTATACAATTATTTTCCAATTTATGTTTTCCAGCAGTACATTCCCATAATTGGTATGCAACAAAAAAAGGACTCATAACATTATGTTATGGATTTCTTAGTTTACGGTTTTTATGCACTAATTTTATGGACTACATTGATAGTTTTTGACGGAGAACTTATTTCTTTGATTAGTTCAGAAGATTCACACTGTTGATTTCTCTAATCTATCTTTGTTTCGATACATAAATATGTATTCAGTTAATAAGTGATTTAAGAAAACGTTTTTCTTTTGCTTTTTGGTGCTTCAGCTACCGAAAATTTTTACTACCTACCTGAAGCTTTTCTACTGAAAAGATCTGTATAATTCTACCGAAAACAGACGGTCTGCACCTAGAAACACTGGTTGCCGAGAATAACAGACTATTTCAGTAACGTGACATGATTTCCTGTAGCGTCTTCCCGCAGCGCTTTTAGAATTTGCATGAGACGACTCTGTAGTTCCAATAGTCCTGAAACGGCAATATGCTTGAATATTCAAGAGGTATAGTGGAAATAAAACTGCAGGGAATTTTTTTCCCTAGATAATCACTGGTGACCTTGAATTTGATTTTGGTCACTACATTGGAGGTCAAATCAAGGTCAAGACGATTTTTTTATCGTTGAACCCGGAAGTGGGCAGAGCTGAAAATTCCACCTTTATGTATGACCTTGTTTAGAAATTATTCTGATCTTGGTTGGATATTATTTTGACCTTGAACGTGCAGGTTAAAGTCATCAAGTCATCGTTTGAAACGATTTCAGAGGCCCTTATGAGACCAAACCAAAATACAGACAAAGGCAGCTTCAAATATCCTCACTGATGTCCTTGAAGCTGAGCTTCACCATGTCTCACATCAATCGTAAGAAAACTTTTTTTATAAGGGATACAACAGAGAATTCCACGTTGGCTAAAGCTTATTCCAACGTTGTTATTAATGCTATCGGAAAAAAATACTATTCGACAAAGAAGTGGGACTCAAAGATACCAGGGGCTTTAATTTCATTGGCTATTGAGTGATGGCCTTGCAACTGATCTTAATCATGACCTTGACGTGGAAAAAAATTAACAATGTTTTGCGTGATATGCCGGAGATGGACAGAGCAGAAAAGTTTACGTTTAGACATAGAGCCGGAGACGTTCAAGGTCAAAGTAATTTTTACCCAAGGTTCATATCTAAATTTAAAATTTTCGGTAATCTACCCTTTCCAGGGTCAAACGTATAGCATTCCATTAAAAAAATCCTTATTGCTCAATGTCTATTTCAAGGTCATCTCTGAAGAGCCATAAAGAAATTATAAACCTCTACCATTTTATTTTAACCACATTCATTGAGTGATCCCAAATATCTTTCCATTCCTGGAGTTTTGAATTAGAAAATAAGTCGCCTAAAATTCAGGGTAACTCTTAGGGTGTTGTTGATGTGTTGTGTTGTATACGCTCTAGCTAGGCCACGGCACGCTGCTCATCTGGGGATAAATATTACGAAGATCGTGCTTGGTGCATCTTGAGCGGGAAATAGAATGCTCTTACCGCTTGAGATAATTGCCTGCAGGTAATGAGAGTATAAATGATATTTCTCTATTCAGATTGCTTGAGACAGGGTGGCACGCGACGTGCTAGTTTGAGGTGCTAAAGTTTCTATGGAATGCAGATGGTATGGTTTTTGTAGGAGTTAAATAACACAATTTTCTTACGAATTCCTTCTCCCCTTGGAATAGAGGATGTCTCACAATCATGTGAAAGAATAACAGATAAGAGAAAGGTTCGCGAGTGAAAGGGCAGAAAGTGCGTGCCTTAATTTCTTAATTAGACTTGCCGACCGTTTGTTTTAGGGGCAGTAGGAAGTAAGTTCTGGAAACCAATTATATTTGTAGCTGCAGTTCTACAAAATTCTATCAATCAAAAACCGGATTGCACCACTTAAAGATTTTCATTGCACATCGTCTTCCTCATTTTCCATATTAGGCAGGTCTGCCCGTTATGACTCCAACCTTTTTCTCGGTCGATCTGTATTACGTCTACCTCTAAGACTAAGAATCCTGATTTCTGCACCGATTTTGTCAAAGTTGCTATATACATACATTCTAAAATGTTCTACTAATGCAATCCATGGTTCTAAATTTATGCGACAGTGATGAGGCTGAATGAAGCCAAAAAATATTGTTGCTTAAATAACGATTTGGTGAGCTGCACACAATTTTCAACGTAAACTTCTCTAACTTCCGCATATGTCCGTTAGCTGCTCGAGTTTGAATTCCGTCCTAAGAGAATTTTGCTCTCAACTATGGATGTTGTCATTGATCCCAGGTGGTAGACGGTCTAAGACTCCCTAGCGATGAGGTACCACCCGGCGAATCTCTAAGGCGGGGCCAGAATGTGCGCATGTCGCATGGACACGTATTCCCTCGCTAGAGTCCGCGTGATGCATCCCCTTCCCAGTGATGGGCGCATTGTATACATCATGTATAATAAATACACCACTGTATACGCGTATACAATGGTGAATATATACGTCTCGATATTCACGTATATAATGTATATAATGAATACAATATATACAATAGCAAATCATAGTTCAACTGCTTGCATACAGTAGTGACGAAATTCCCTTTCCCCTTTAGATTTCCATATGTTCGAGGAAGAGAGAGAGGGCGAGAAGAGGGCACCACCTGTGTAGGAAAATTGCGCCACACACAACATTTCCTGGCACAACAGTGATGGCGACCACATAATACGGCTGTAAATTGCTGTTTTCTACGCCCAAATACACATTTCTGTCGATTCTGCATAGGATCAATTCCGGATCGATCCAAATGATTCTCCGATTTTAGATGGAACTGAAAGTTCAGATTCGCTATAAACTTCGCAACATTGCATTGCATATACTATTTATCTATATAGTATACAAAGGTACAGTTTTAAATAAATTAGGAACATTTCTTAAGTAAGATAAAACAAAATACCTTCTAGAAACAAAATCCACTTTGAGTGAAGTCAGCCAAAGGACTGATTTCACTCAGCGGAATTAGACAACTTTTTTGCAGACACTACACTCTACAGAATATGTCTCTCCATTTTTAAATATAATGAACCCCAGTTCGTCGATTTCTTTGTCCTTGGGGCGTCCTACCATATTTTTTTAGTTGCCGGTTCACTGTTCACCAACTTTTTGACGTTTACGAATAAACCTAACCTCACTTATGCCATTCTATACATTCTCTTCATCATTGTATACATTGTATTCATCGTATACGTAATGTATACATTGTATACGTATTGTATACATTGTATACGTATTGTATACATTGTATACGTATTGTATACATCGAGACATACACAATTAATGTATACGCGTAAACGCCCATCACTGCCCCTTTCCCCTGTATCCTCCTATAGCCATAGGGTGACCACGGGTATTTGGGCCGTAGGGCTGGGTGATAACACAAGTATAATTTCTGAAGTAGACTGGGTTGAAGCCTTTTATAGCAATTTCGCCTCACATATTCCAATCAATTTTGTTTCCAAATCTATTAACTTGAGAAACGTTTTTCAACAAAGGTAACAGATCATCTACCAGGATGCGTCAATTGAACATTCAATAGAAGTTACAAACAACTTACTGAAGTGAAACATAATGTAATTTTGTGGTTGTTAAAATTACCCAATTTCTGCTCCGATGGTAAAGCGTCGGGCATCAGCATTATTATAATTAGTGGCTATAATGTTAGTACTACGTATATAAAATTTGAAATCAATACTTTAATGGACTCTGTATATATTTTTTCAACTACGAAATTATAGCGTCAACATCCTGTATCGCAGCAAATATTAATTTTAGGTCCATCTTTATATGAACTTTTTGGGTTATCCTTTTGTCTACTTTGTGCGTCAAAAGTATTGTCACGTTATGTTTCACCATGTATATTCGCGTACAGCTTACAACAATTTGAGGAAGACTCATCTCGGTAATGCCCATAGAATCTCTTTCGTACAATTGAGCGATGACAATAAATGGGAATTGATAAATATAAAAATAAGTGGCCACCTTCATCGACAAAGGTTAAAACGTGAGCTGGCCTTTGGACACTATATTTCATTAATTCCTATTGAAACTGATTGGAAACTATTTACTATACGTACGAATTGACCGCTTACATTCAATACTTGATCATGATTTATTTGTGGTTTCATCTGTTTTCTTAATTAAGGCGAAGGAACAAAATTGGCAGCAAAACAAACCCAATGTAGATTTTTGGAAACAACTTGCTTGAATGAAAACTTTAAAAAGATGTGATTTGCATATACGACAGATTCAGCAAATGACCGCTTGAAAGATACACGATGCTCAAAGATTCTACACCGAGGTTTAGAACAACCCAGTTACGTCATCAAAACGAGAACTCGTTTGTATTGGTCCAATATGTTTAATTCTACAAAGCGTTTCCCATGCATTTAGTTCAAATCGCACACTATATTGACGATGACGCGAAAGCATTTAACTCCAACTTAGTAGTTGGTAGACAACCAAAACAACCATCTGCACCTCTCCGACTCAATTCGATGTTGCGGTTTAAACAGAATGTTCTACTGTTGTGAAACAGTAGATAAGCGAGGCTCCCACACCCGGTTCTATGCTGTTTGGGGAGGGATAAATAGTTGGGAAGATCGTGTCTGGCAGATCTTGAACGGGAAGTAGAACGGTGGTGGTATTTCAGTTTAGGATTTCTGTTAGCTAACCGAGATAATTACTTGCAGGTAAACGAAACGGTCTGATAATTTAATTCCTACCGGAGAGACGCAGGATTTGCTGCTCGAAGGAAACGTTGAGATAACTCAAACTTTAAATTGTATGGAGTTGCTGGAGCCGTACTGTTTCAAACGAAAAAGGTGATGGCTGGTCTTATTTGCAAACGTAGTGTGAAAATTCGTACGGCTTTTCTGAATGCGTTTCTAATGGTCTGATTTTATTATATACTCAGTGACGCAGAAAGAATAACTTCTTCAACTTGTCTTTTTGGCAACATAATGAATATATCTAAAGTATGCTGTTGCAAGAATGTTATCGTTTTATCTTTGTATCTGTTTACCTTTGTTATTATATCTTAGTTTTTGTGAAGAAAGCAGACTCTGAGAACTGAATAGTACAGATATTTATAGATATTGGCTTTTCATTTAGCGTAACAAAATGCCTCGAGTTCAAAGATGTCCGAATTATTACCATGTTACCGACTTTGACAGGGGTAGAATTTTATTGCCTATCGAGATGTTGGTTTTTTTCTATCGCGAAATTGGCCGTCGTGTTAATTGTACTGCAATGACAATAATGCATGTATGTCGTGTGTGGATAGAAGAAGGTAGAAGACCATGAAGAAGGCCAACTAGTCCACCGTAGCGTACCACAGAGCATCAAGATATGCGCTTCAGATAACTAGCCCTACAAGACCATTTTGCTACTACGCCTCAAATCACTGACCAATGGTTTGGAGAAAAAGGTAGACCTGGTACTATGAGTATACTCTATCGCCGCATTCGACTTTTTTGATACCGTCCACGGTTAGTGCTTCCTCTGACAGCGGACCACTGTCGCCAACGTTTGCACTGAAGCAGACAACGGAACGCTGGGAGGCAGAATGAGATAATCTTCAGTGACCAATCGCGATTCTATCTAGGTACGCACGATGGTCGTAGGAGGGCAAGACGCCGCCGTGGAGGACGGGTGATAATGGATTTTCTGTTGAGAGGCCTGTACACAGGACTGTTGGAGTAATGGTTTGGGGGACTATTACCTATGGTAGTCGATCACCGCTTCTCTTTATTCAAGACAATATGACTGTTGTGCGTTATGTAGGTCATGTCCTACAAAGCACTTTACTGCCGTATCTAGAGGGCCATCCACACGTACTTTTTCAGCAAGACAACGCACGTCCCCACATTGCTCGTCGTACTATGGACTTTCTTCAAGAAGCAGGCGCTAATGTTTTGCCGATTTAAATCCCATCGAATATCTGTGGGATATGATGGGGAGGAGACTATCCACTTTGCACCATCAGCCACAGCTAATCCACAAAGTTCGAGTTGCTTGGAATGAGGTGCTACAACCAGACATCGATCATCTTATTTTGTCGATGCCTAGACGTATACAGCAGCTGCGGGGTCACCCAACATATTATTATTTTTTTTTCTTATTACTTGTCAATAAAATTTAGTGATAATGTTATTTTTCCATTCTTGATGTAAGACTACCTCATTGCCATCAAGTTGATGAAACTATTTTTAACACTTCTAATGTCACTGTACAAGTTATGGTATCCTGATGCCATTACCTTAAAGCATTAACTCCATCCAGATCCCTACGAGTATAACACCGTCCCATACTCGAGAGACAGGATGTGAAGATGCTTGCATTTGTACCCTGACACTACTGATTTCGGGAAAATTCGTAACTCTAATCCTAGAATATAAAAAGGGTCTTTGACTATTCTCTGTTCTCATTTCGTTACTCGTTCTTCTGTTCTCAACTGTTGCTGATGCCACAATAAAAGCTACTCTACAAAGTTACTGAAGTATTCTACGTTTTGGCGATTATAAGAGAAATAGGAACGCGAGTGATAATTCCTTAGTGCAGTCAATTACCCATGATCCACACAGTATTTAATTGGCGCTGCGAATAGGATGCCCAGCCTTCATCAAGTAGTGTGACTTGGTCAGAAATCAAGAAGATTCACTGAGAAGCCAGCTGAACTTAGAGGTAAAAGTTTTCAAACTTTTGCAATTGGGTATCGCTACTGAAACCTGTGAACGAGTTCCGAGGCCGGTAAGACCTCTCAAGTTCCTGTTCTAAGTTTATCCTAGTGGCCGGTAGGACCACACCAGTTTCAGTACCGTTTTTGAGAAAACTTTTGCATCCAGAACAACCAGAAAACAGAACGAGTGGGACCCTTGGCGACATCGATGCTGATCACGTCATTGTAAATAGATTTAAAAAGTTTATTATGAAGTAACAAGATTTTTATTGAAGAAATCGAAGAAAAAAAATAAATAGGGAGATAAGGAGATATTAATTGATATTGTACAAATAAGAGATACCATTTGAAGAACTTATTCGATTTTTGTTACATTTTGCTTGTTAGTATTGAAGATGTATTTTTATGCCTCTTGTTAGACGATTTACTAGAGAGAGTTCATAATCCCTTTACACTTATCCACGTTCAAGTTCTAGTTCTACTGATTCTTCTCTTGACCAAAATATACTAAGTGACATATAAATCCGAACACCCAGTTTAAATGGTTTTATTTTAATAAAAGTTGGTGAATGTATTTATCTTACTGTAAGTAACAAGTGAAAAAATTTTCAGCCTTAACAGTTGGACATTCCGGTTTTTATACTGCTTTTTTTTAATTCACTAACGCTCTAAAAATGAATATTTCAGCCGCAGTAAAGAATCAACGTTGGCGGATTTTGGTTCTTGACATCCTTTACGATCGGTTACGATGCCTAAAGTACGGAGACCTGTACGATTTCGTCAACTTAGTGAGTTTGATAGGGGCCGTATAGTGGGACTTCGGGAAGCTGGACTTTCTTTTCGGGCAATTGCAGTTACAGTGCAAAGAAGTGTAGACACTGTGGTTAGGTGTTGTCAGGCATGGCTTCGAGAAGGCCGTACGCAAAGAGCAAGGGGCACTGGACGCCGCCGTAGAACAACAGACCGTGAAGATCGCCGCCTAAGATTATTGGCCTTAAGGGACCGTTTCTCCACTACCAGGTCCATTGTCTTTAGTGACGAGTCTCGATTTTGCTTAGGCATGCACGATGGTCGTGCCAGGGTTAGAAGGCGACGTTGTGAAAGGAGGAATCCACAGTTTTTTGTTGAAAGACATGTTCATCACACTGTTGGAGTTATGGTTTGGGGTGCTATAGCTTATGGTTCCAGGTCGCCTTTAATCTTCATCAGAGGTAACATGAACGCGCAGCGTTATATCCACGAAGTTCTAGAACCCCATCTTTTACCCTATCTTGACACCCTGCAGATCCAACTTTCCAACAAGATAATGCCCGACCACATGTTGCAAGAGTCACAATAAACTTCTTTCAACATAATGATGTCACATTATTACCATGGCCACCAAGATCTCCCGACTTATCCCCAATTGAGCACGTGTGGGATATGATGGGTAGGAGATTGCTCAATTTGCAACGTCCTCCTCAGACTCTAGAAGCACTTCGAGAGAAGTTGGTGGTT
Organism: Acanthoscelides obtectus; assembly: GCA_963669975.1. Lineage (NCBI taxonomy): Eukaryota > Metazoa > Arthropoda > Insecta > Coleoptera > Chrysomelidae > Acanthoscelides > Acanthoscelides obtectus. The sequence goes on along the minus strand of CAVLJG010003225.1, from coordinate 317,712 downwards.
GCCTGGAATGAGATACCACAGGAGGACATTGACCACCTGATCAGAAGCATGCCTAGGCGCGTTGGAGAATGCGTAGCACATCAGGGTGCATCCACACATTATTAAAGGTCAAAGGGCTTTAAAGCAGTGCAATCATTTTGAAATTTTTATCATTTACTTATTATGCTTCATTAAGTACTTATACAAAATTTTATTAAAATAAAACCATTTAAACTGGGTGTTCGGATTTATATGGCACTTAGTATATTTTAAATTTTGAAACCACAATGGCACAACCAAATGGTAATGAACGTTACATAATGCTTGAGCTACGATTCAGGAGTCTTAAAGACTCTCTGCCAAAATTTTCTCCTAACCAAAATAATTTGTCCACCTTTATCCGAGAAAGTGAATTGTTCATTTCAAAATTCCAAAATATATTCGAGATCAAGCTCTCGAAAAGGTCAGAAATCACGGTGCCACTTCATGGGTCGAAGCTCGTGATGTTCTGATTCGAAATTATAAAAATGCTGAAAATGAAACAGTCCTGTCAAATGAAATGACTATGTTAAAGCGAAGTAACACCGAAACGTACCGTCAATTTTATGAACGAGTCCTAGATAAATTAAGAGAAATGAATGAATACATAAGCCTTGCTCATTCAGAACAAGCAATTAGGTCCATCCTTATTGAACATTTACAAAACATTTAAAAAAGGATCAATTGTTACCATTTGATTCCATTGATTTATTCGAAATCTATGACCTCTCCCAAATGTCTATTATTTGTTTACAAGATGAAATTATATTTGTAATTAAGTTCCTCATTTTAGATATTAAGGAATTTACATTGTATAAATTATTTGCGATTTCTATTCATCATGAACTTATTACTCTGCCAAGTGAGTATTTATTAACTTACGAAAAGAATTATTATTGTTCTGACATTATTAAACTAAGTAATCAACTGTATGTTTGTAATAGTACTTTCCAGCCTCCCTGTCAACCACAGAGGTTCGACATGTGTGAGTCTGAAAGCGTAACAAACTACACGAGAATATTAGAATTAAATAACAATAATTATGTAATTGATACTAATCAACTAACAAAGATAAGAGACTGTAAAGGTACTTCTTCTATACATTATGCGTCACATATTATTTTAGGCTGCAATACTTTAATTAATCATAAAACTTTAGAATTTTATTCCACATTTCAGATTAAGTTAGACCTATCTTGTGCAGCAAAACGCATGCAGTATCAGTTTCAGAAAACAAATTATTCACTGGAATCTTATTTACATCAAAACCTTACCTCTATGCTAGTCAGCTTTCAGAATTCACATTATAGATCCACTGTAAAGTATCCTATCATTTTAGTTTGTATTCTTATATTTTCAATCATTTTATTATTGTATTTGTAAAATATCGATATGTAAAGGACACCAAAGTTCCACCCACAACTCCAGTTTCTGAACCCGCTGAGGAAATACCTTTAGCTTAATTTTGTCTGATTCGAGACGAATCTTTTTCACCGGGGGGAGGAGTTATTGTATCCTGATGCCATTAACTTGAAGCATTAACACGATCCAGATGCCTACGAGTATAACACCGTCCCGTACTCGAGAGACAGGATGTGAAGATACTTGCATTTTTACCCGACACTACTGATTTCTTAAAATTTCGTAACTCTAATCCTAGAATATAAAAAGGGCCTTTGACTATTCTCTGTACTCATTTCGTTACTTGTTCTTCTGTTCTCAACTGTTGCTGATGCCTCAATAAAAGCTACTCTACAAAAGTTACTGAAGTATTTCTCTAACATCCTTTGGCAATTATAAGAGAAATAGGAACGGGAGTGATAATTCCTTAGTGCAATCAATCACCCACGATCCACACGTATTTAATTTACACGCTCTGTACCTTTTTTTAATACGGTAAGCCCAATCTGATTCAATGTTGAGCATAAATAGACTGTTTGAAACCCATTTTGTAGTGATCATCCAATTGGTCATCATTCTTCAAGCTTTTATTTAGCTTGACCTGAATCTCGTTATTGCTATGTTAGTGTGTGGGACAAATCTTGGAACTGAATTTTGAACCAGTTGACATTAAGCCACTTACACATGTTTGGTTTGTGTGACAATAATAATTAAACTGTGGCCATTTAGAACCAGTATGGCGGATGCTGCAAAGTGTCGATACATTATTTCCATAGTAATCCCCATGATAGAGGTATCAATAAAAGGGCTTCACAAGGGAGACTCAATAACCAAAGTGACATCATTCTAAATCTAATATGGCTATCGCCGCAGATTGGCGATTTACATATTCCACAGTCACCACTGTGACATGAATATCAAATAAAGGGACTTGATGAGTGGAACCGAATAAGCACAGCTGTATCATTCTAAATCTAACCTGGCCACGATAAGATAACGATTTACATTTGTTATAGTTACCCTTATCATATGGGTATCAAATGAAATGGCTTAATGAAAGAATCACAATTAGCATAGTGACGTCATTCTAACTCATATATGGCGGCCGCCGCAAAATGGAGATTTACATTTTTCACCGTCACCTCCCTGATATGGGTATCAAATATAAGAACTTGATGAGGGAAACGCAATAATCAAAGTGATGCCATTGTAAATCCAATATGGTCGCGGGCGCAAAGTGGCGAATCACAAGTTTTGCTGACAGCCCTATGATACGGGCATCAAATAACAGAACTCGATAAGAGAAATTCCTTAAATACGTCATTATAAATCCAGTATGGTGACCGGCCGTTATAATTATCGTAGTCATCCATATGAAATAGGTATCAAATTATTAAAGGGCTTTCTGAGGGAAACATTACAAGAAGCGTGATGTCATTCTAAACTTGTGAACAGTTGTCTTGCAGCATAGAAAATTATACCCCAAGTTCAAATCTCGATATTTTCGGTTTCGAGTAGCGGTATTTATTACGAGGTTCTTGTCCACCTCTTTGAGAACACGTACAGGGTTCGACTGGTATATTTATTTTATTTATTTTCTTATACACGGTGAGCAAAGGAAGTTATTTTTTTTGTAGCAAAGTTTGGATTTTCAAGATTCCCAATCTTCAATTTTGGAAATTTTTCTGTGCATCTTTATGATCTTTGGACTATCCGAAAAAAGTGATACCTCAAATTTTTCGAAAGTTGGCTATAACCCAAATTATCGAATTTTAAGAAAGTGTTATATTTATCCCTAAAAAGACCTTTTTGGGGTTTCCATTAAGAGTCGAGATGTTTCAAATACTGTTGGATAAAGTGGAATATCTTGCTCCCCAGAAAATATTGAAGCACTCGTTGAACGTTATTGCCTCCAGTACCGTGCAGTAAAGACTTGCTAGTTTGACATTATGTAATTTTAAATTTTACTATGCAATTAAACAGCGTAATGAACAAATCCAAGTTACTACTCTTAATATAGGGGTAATAACTCAAAATTTTATTTTTCAAAATGCAACAATACTGCCCAACACTGCTACTCATCTTCATCGGAGATATTTTACAATAGGTAATAGGCTCTATAAAATCATTAGACAACATCAAAGAATTTACTGATCAACATTAACAATATGTAACATTAGAAAAAAATATTTGAAGACCAGTTAAATACCTAAGTTATTTATTTGTTACAGAAACGAACTTTTTACAAAACAGAAACAGCTATTTTAAACATCGATCACCGCCTGGCATACTCGTAGCATACTTTCCAGAAGGTCTCGGGATACGTTGTCCCACTCTTCCTGAATGGACTTCCGTTGTTTGAGGAGCATTTTGTCCCTCTTCGTCGCACTAAAAATTTTAGCCAAAACCATACATGCTCAATTATGTATAGATCTGGAGACTTTTATGACAGAGGCAATAATGTGACATTATCTTATGCCAAAAAGTTTATAACCGTACGAGCTCTATGTGGCCTGGCGTTATCATCGATGAAGACAAAATCCTCCCCAAAATCTTATGCAAAAGGTACAACAATATTGTTCAGAATGTTGTCCCTATAAGCTGCAGCATTGACTGTCCGATTTAAAATAAAGAGTTCGGTTTTACCATTGGGCATAACCCCAGCTCAAACAGTAATGCCACATCCACTAAACGCTTCGTAGAGCCATGTTTTCTTCATCATATCGTTCCCAGCTTGCCTCCAAACAAGGACCCTACCATCAGAGTGGTATAGGTTGAAGAGTGTTTCATCGGAAAACATACAATTTTGCCACTGCTGATTTCAATTTACCCGCCCCTGTGCCCATTGGTACCTAGCGACTCTATGGTTGTCCAAGAGTCGGGTACACTTGACGCGACGCCTTGCTCTGGAAGAATTTAAAGTTTTTCTTAGTGTACGATTGGATGCAATTACTCCACTGTGCCGCCGTAAGTTTTCATTCACGGTTCTGGATGACAGGGTCCTCCTTCGCCTTAACCCCTGCGATAAACCTTTCGGCCCGGCCTCGTATTTCTTTGGATTACCTCCTCCATGTAAGTAGGACGTTTCCCCGGTACACTGATATCTACGCCTTAAATGGTATATTGAGGATCGATCAACATTATAAATTAAAGCTACATCATTCACTAAACGACCTTCTCCCAATATTCTTATACAATTCTCTCGTTCTTTTTGAAAAAGACGAGGAGTTTTAGAGCAAATAAAATTATATTGTCAAGTTTACAGTCAATATTAGTGTTACTTAGCAATTGCATGTTTGAGGTGTAGGTAGTTAGGACGAGAAACCGGAGAAACTTACGGGAAGTTAAAATTCGATAGTTATAGCCAGCATCCGAAAAAATTGAGTAATCATTTCTTTTTAGGATAATCCGAAGATTAAAAAGATACATAGACAAATGTCCAAGGTCAAAATTGAGAATCTGGCATAGCCCAAAACTTTGCTAAACAATATTACTTCCTTTGCTCACCCTGCATAAGTGGATAAATAAAATAAATATACCGGTCGAACCGTGCACAAAGAGTTGGTCAAAAACCTCCCGAATACCACAACTCGATATCTCTTTCCGTTTAGAAAATATCGAGATTTAAATTTGGGTAAAATTTTCCATGTTGCAGAGCAACTGTCCACCAGTTTATATCCAATATGGCTGTCACCGCTAAATAGCGATGCATAATTTCCATAGTGACCCCTATACTACACGATAAGCAGATAACGTCGCTGTAAATTCCATATGGTGATCGCTGCAAAATATAGATCTATCATTGTATCACTTAAATCTATCGAAATTTTATGGTACAAAATAAGTAAGAAGCTTCATGGAGTCATATTAGTCAAATATATAGAATTTATATAGAAATTGCCCAACTAGTGATTTGACACCCAAATGTAAAAAATAAATAAAATAAAAATAAAAATTAAAAACAAGCTTTTACTTAGATGTTCATAAAATGAACTAAAATGTATAAACATTTTTTTTGGTTGGAAATATTTAAACGAGAATGAAGCTTCTCCATCTCAGGTATTTAAATAAAAGAGTATTTCGTTTTGTCAGCAGGATGATTCAAAATAACGGAGGTGGGTAGGTAAGAGCCATTTTTCGCCCATCAGCGAATATATATGACATGTATATATATATATATATATATATAGGTGAAAAATTAAAGCTTCCGCCTTTTGTTGGGTACTTCGACAAAATTTAAGCAAAGAGGACTCTTTATACTTTTTTTAATTCTCTCTAGCTTTCAATGGACTTTGCCATCATCATCAGGAGCTGCAATTACAATGATAACAGTAGCAACAAAAGTGTAAAATGAATTTAAATTTACTCAACTTACAGTAGTATGTGAGGATGTTGCTAATTGTTGTTTACGTATAGGATGAGGGAAACGTCCAGTAACATGGTGAGAGCTGGATAGATTGTACAATGGTCAAAATTATATAAAATATGACAAGAACAAGTTAAAAACAGATTAAAAATTATTTAAAGAACATTAGAGCATTATATCGTGAAGCCACTTGATGATTGCATAAAATAGTGGTCATGGAATAATGAGTGAGATGAAACCCTTTGACAGAAGGCCGAAGGATGTCAATGTCTGTGTTGAAAGATGGAACGAATTGTGGGCGTGTGCCAAACGTTGCCAAATCACTTCAGATGATGTGATTTTCAGAATTTTATGTAAGAATTTGTTAAACCGACCAGAGGCAGTTGAATAAACTATATTTTAATTAGTGGGAATTTAAATTAACAATTATTAATAAATCGTGAGAAGAGAATTATTATATTTTGAGTGGAATGAAATTTACTGGTGTACTGTGTTTTGGCCGATTTCACCTCACTCATTATTCCATGACCACTATCTTGTGCAATCATCAAGTGGCTTCACGCTATAATGCTCTAATGTTTTTTAAATAATTTTTAATCTGTTTTTAACTTGTTCTTGTCATATTTTATATAATTTTGACCATTGTACAATCTATCCAGCTCTCACCATGTTACTCGACGTTTCCCTCATCCTATACGTAAACAACAATTAGCAACATCCTCACATACTACTGTAAGTTGAGTAAATTTAAATTCATTTTACACTTTTATTGCTACTGTTATCATTGTAATTGCAACTCCTGATGATGATGGCAAAGTCCATTGAAAGCTAGAGAGAATTAAAAAAAGTATAAAGAGTCCTCTTTGCTTAAATTTTGTCGAAGTACCCAACAAAAGGCGGAAGCTTTAATTTTTCACCTAACTGGTCTAGACGACAATGACCACGTCTCAAGTTATATATATATATATATATGAAGAGTATACAGAAGAAAACATACTTATTTTAAATGAAAACTGAAATTCGTGGTATAGATAAATTAAATAACTATCCGAGTGTTATATATGTTTATTAAACGATAATCGATAATCAGTTTTCATACCCTTGATATATTTTTTACTAATCTTCTTCCTTGTCTTCTTCATTCGAATTACTATCAGACCATCCTTCAGAATCATCAGAGGTACTTGTTCAAATAAGGACACTTGTTGTCCTTACAGAAGATGAAGAGTAAGTCTTTTGAGATTGAGCCACGCGGAATGCATATGATCTGCACTTAGCAGCTACGTTTGTTTTCCGACACGTTTTACAACAATCACACTGCCATCCAGGCATTATTGTTTTATCAAGTTTTCCAATAAAGGTTGAACGCGACAGCACAGCACAGTTTCTATACTTTTACTACGTAAATACTTTTCGAGCGCGAAAAATCATGTTTGAACACGCAGCGATTGCAGCGTGACTCACACTTTCCCGCAGCATATATTATTGATCGACCAGCCAAAGATTGCTAGGGACGAAAGGGGGAAATGCGATGAAAAAACCTTACCATTAGACGATTTTATATGGAGTCATAGGCGGAGATCGGAGAGACTTGAATTATTAATTGAATTTATATTTTATTACAACTGGTAGTATTAATATTTTTTTGCGATTCATAATGACGTGATACCAAACATACATTATAAGAAATAAATATACACAAACACTGAATATTGAGAACAAAATAAATATATTTTTTAGGCAACAAGTAATATTCCTATGTACGCATTATGATTGAACAGCAAAACAAATTATGCATTCTTCTAAAATAGAATACAACAAGTCAAAAATATCTGACTGAATAGAAAAATATAGGAAAACAAAAGTAATTTCTTGATGAAATAACCCATAAACAACACATAGAATTAGACTTTCTACTGAGATACTAAAAGCCACAAACCAATAGTATAATAAATGAATATCTAAAAATTCTAAAAGGTAGCCAATCTAGTATAGTTTCAATCCTGATTAGAGTCATGATCACTGTCTGAGGAACTGTCATTGCTATCACTTTCACCTCCTATGTTGATTATTATTTCTTCCTGTATTTCTTGAATGAGACTGTCTTTTTCCCAATATTCATCTTCAATTTTTATAACATGTCCAATAACCTTTTGCCAGTCACTGGCACTTACTGAAGCGATGGCCTTATTAGAAATTTCATCTAGTTTTTTATAGTAAATTCGCCGCTTGTATTATGGCTTCTAATGAAAAATTTTACTTGTGCCCAAATCATCTCTATGGGATTAAACTGACACATATAGGGTGGCGTTCGAAGTGGGGTGTGTCCGAAACTTCTTATTAAATTATCTATCTTATAATTTTTCTCATCAGATGGTGGCCTATGTAGACAAGCTATTTCATAAAGCTCCATTTTTTTAGCATTAGGATCATGCTCTATACCTTTTTTGCTCAACCACGTGATGATGTCTCTTTTTAGAGAAGATCTAGTTGGAGGCTTGTCTTCCAAAGCTGAATGGTAAGGTGCATTATCCATTATTATAATACTATTAGGAGGAATGTTAGGAAATAGTTTTTCAGTAAGCCACTTCGTGAAATTTTCTTGGTTCATTTGACCGTGATAATCACCAGTGGCACAGCCAGCCTTGAAAATGAGACAGGCTCCAGGAACAAAACCATCTTGCGAACCCGCATGAACAATTATAAGTCGTCCTGGAAATGAATAAATAGCCTCATTTTAGTGTTATTTTAAGTTTGCCAACACCTTTTTGAATCACTATGTATAAAAAACATATTTTTGAGAAAAAAATACTTGCAAGGGATTATGTATTCAATTAGACAAATTAAATGAGCACTTATTAAGAATATTCCAAAATTGAGAAAAATGTATAATAAGCAAAATCGAGGTGAAAGAAACTTTATTACCTGTAGAACTTATATTGCTCAGGACACCCATAATTTCTTCGCTTTGCCAGCATTTCTTGAAAGTGAGGTCATTATCAACCCAAGTTTCGTCCAAATAAATAATATGCCTTCCTTCTTCCCGGAACTTTTTAATAGACCTAAGATACTTGTATCGCCAATGTAAAATACTGGGTCTTTCCATTAGTAATTTCCTTTTGTTGTGGCATTTACGCCAGTAAAATCCTTTTGCTTTTAAAAGCAGCCTCAACGATTCTTTACCAAATGGAAATTCCATTTCTTCCTTCAGTTTGATTAGAAGTTTACTACAAGTAGGTACCACTTTAAAATCACAGTAAAATTTTTCTATCATTCTCCGAATAATGGAAAAATCGACTCCATCAATTTTTTGGATCACAGAAGGGCGTGATCTCTTTTTTCCGGGAGAAGCTAAAGGCTGTGTGGAGGTTGCATTTTGCCTGTCTTTATCTTCTTTTCTAATTTTACTTATAGTTCGTTCACTAACACCCGTATAATATGCCGCCCTTGCATTTCTAGCTACCAGTGGATAAACGAAAGTATTGTTAGCCGCTTCTGCATCGCAAGCACGTATCACGTTTGCTATTATTTCCCTTGCCTGGCTGTGAATAACTTTCCCATGCTTGAATTCCATTATCACCACTAAACAGTAAATTATATTTTCAAAGTATTTGCCAACTGCCTACGCCTATGGGAGTAGGTTTATAAATGACCGTGCCATCGGCACGTTATTCTAGTTTCAGATAAGATAAGAGTTTTGGACCAATCAGCGACCGGATGTTTACCTGCGGCCTGGGTTTTCCAGCTACATTGCCAAATTCAGCGGAACAATTCTATATCTTAAATATGTTAATATGTATGGACCGCATTTTATGTAGAACATCTGACAACTTCGCAATTTTTTGTCCGCATTCTTTCGGCTTGCAATCTTTCGCTGGTCCAACATGCGCTCACTGAACCAGAACAAATAAATACTCATCTACAAGCTTATAATAAGTAGACTCACTGAGAATTAAAGTTAATGTGGATCATTGAACCCTTCGCAGGGGAAACATAATTCGAAGATCGAAAAATAACAAAAATGCACAAAAAGCGCTAAATACCGTAAATATTATATAATGGAAAAATACGCGTCGTGAAGTTCACAAATAAAACTCATTTCGTCATACTTAAACTCAACATCACAACTTTGTCGCGAAATTTCAGGAAAGAAAGAGCTTGAGATGACAAGTTTTGCCATTTCTCGTTCATGGATAAGTATGAAAAATCTAAGAATGCACTTTTTGGGTGAAAAATGTTGATACAGAAGTACTACAACAGATGTCCCATCTAGACCATGCTGATTACCACCAACTCTGGAACAGCTGTCCACCGGACGGTCGAAATTTGTACTATAAAAATATTCCGTATTTTTATATACATATATTCCATCCTCATATAGACACCTTCTATGGAGGCTCGCGTTCTTTCTGGAAGGCTCTGGATTGGTGTATTTGAAAACAAATAGGCTCGCCGAAAGTAGAATGGGCAATCCAGTCGAGTTGGAAGATGAGTCTGCAAGGAACAGCCTAGTCGATATAGTCATAAATTTGTCACAAATTACTTGCAAGTGTTACTAAAAATTAGTGAGAAAGTATTATATATTATTTCACATTGAAAAGTAAAAACGGTGTTTCGGTTACAATATGCTGTCGAAATGGAATTTTTGGAAGTTTTGATTCTTGATAGACAAGTGGCGTACTTGAAGAAGACTCATAGAACCAGGATAATAATAATAATGTACTTTATCTGGTGGCACCTCCTGAGTCGATATGTACTTATTTAGATAACATGGGCGTCGGTTAGGGGGAAAGGAGGCTAGTGCCCGCCCTGGCTGCAGCTTGAGTAGTAAAACATTCTTAATACAAGTTTCATAATTAGCAAGAGCAAGAGAAATGTTGATCGGGCGCTTGCATTATGCCTTTCTTGTAACTACCGGGGTTTTGCATAAAAATCAATCAGTTGGATTTTTCATGCATTTTGATGACGTTCATAACTTACAAATTACCAATCTACGAAAATCTCGCTAGGCCTATACGGTATTATTTGTGGTAATATTTAATTGTTCATAGATATATACGTTTGATTATTCTTTGACTTTGGACGGTCGGCAATTGAAACTATTTTTTGGATTTTAAAACCATGTGTTCTGAAAGGTGAAAACCCAAATCCAAAATTATAGGTTAGGGATGTGACAGGGAATATTTAATCCATTTAGGTTGGCTAACCTTGCTCGCTTGAATCTGGGTAATCGATCTGTCTTGCAACTGCAAGTGACTGGATGCAATTATTCTGATGACGTCTACAAGAGATTACATGCAATGGTTTTGCGGACTGTAAAACGGTCTTCTTGAACGACGAGTGGTTGTATGGGTCAAAGCTCAGCCTGCATTCCTCTGAACTTTATTAACCCTTTGAGCCCCACTGGTTAGCACCAAAAACCATCTTTCAAAGCTCATTTTGCTATTTTCCTAGCGGTATCCCTGGCTAACCATAGTGTGTAACGTCTTGCCTAATGCATGCTGAACCTGTATTCAGCGGAAACAAACGAAATAAACTTATATTTGGTGCGTATTCCTGCTTCGTATAACGTCAAATGTCCAAGTAGGTTAACACCTAGTACAGGGTGAAGATTTTATAGATCAATTAGTAGTTCTTTGGTGAAAAAGTGTATAAAAATGGCTGGTAAGTACAAATAATCTGTGTATATGGCTTATTATGGTCGAATTTTGCACGCATCTGATTTCTGATTCGCAAAATATCACATTATTTACGGTGGTTTTGTGTAGTAACCACTAGGAAAGTACCCAACTTTTGTTTTTTGACAAAAGTTATTTATGTGTAACTTTGTGACAATTTTTAATGTCAACTAATATTTTCTGGTTTCATTTACGTGACCCATTCTTTTCAGCGAAAAAAAAATGGTCGATCGCTGAATTGGAAAGTATGAGCCTAGCTGATATTTATAAAATTGTAGAGGATGTAGACGAAGTACCTAGTGATAATGAGTCAGTACTAGATGATCTGGACGCTGTTATGAGTGATGAAATACCCATTACTCAAGAAAATGCTGACCTAAATAATGATCTTTTCAATCTTCGGAATATGGATGTCATTTTTGAGGACTTGATCGAAGATGAAACTGCTCTTTAGACAATACGCAGTGGGAAAGTGACGATGATATTCCACTAGCTAGAAGAAATGATATATTTCTGCCTTGCTACTGGACCAAAGATACAGTATACATCAACCAACCAAGCAAATTTGAAGAAGAGGCTGGCCCCAATTTGCCTGATATCCACCTACGGACGTTTTTTTTGCACCTATTTCCTGAAGACCTCACCGACCATATTGTTTTTCAAACAAACTTATATTGTGTACAGAAATTTGGCGATGGAAGAAACTTCGTTCCTACAACGAAGGATGAAATCAAAGTTTTCTTCGCTGTAAACTTGCTGATGGGTGTAAAAAGGCTACCCAGTTATAAAGATTACTGGTCGTCAGATGAAGTGCTCAGAGACTCATTTATTAGTGGCTGTATTTCCAGAGACCGTTTCGCATGGTTACTAAGTAATATTCACCTCAATGATAATTCCGTACAGCCCAAAAAGGATCAGTCACCATATGACAAACTTTATAAAGTGAGGCCACTTCTTTCCAGATTACAAGAGACATTTCTTTCTTCACTAAAGCCAAATGAGTTTCAGTCAGTAGATGAATCAATGATACGGTTCAAAGGCCGCAGCAGTATCAGACAGTACATGTCAATGAAACCTATAAAGCGCGGTTATAAGGTTTGGGTCAGAGCAGATTCTAGTGGATACATGTGTGAATTTCAAATCTATACCGGCAAGGTGGATCACGCTCCAGAAAAGAAATTAGGAGAGAGAGTTGTTATAGATCTAAGTAGAAACTTGGTTGGAAAAAACCACAAGATTTACTTTGACAACTTTTTCAATTCTGTCGAGTTACAAAGACAGTTGATCAACAATAAAATATACTCCTGTGGTACCTTACGAAAGGGTAGAAAGCACTGTCCTGAATTCAAGTCAGACAAGGATATGAAACGTGGTAAAGCCGATTGGCATATTTCCAAAGATGGTTTAGTTGCCCTGAAATGGGTAGACCGGCGTAGCATACTTATGTTGGGAAATCACAATGATCCCTCTGTTTTAGATACAGCATCTAGAAAAAGAAAAGACGGCTCTCCAGAGGATATACCATGTCCCCAGATGGTTGATGAATACAATGCCCATATGGGCTATGTGGATCGCTTTGATATGTTGAAAAGTCTCTATGAAGTTAACAGGAAAGCACATAAGTGGTGGCATAGAATTCTATTCTACTTCCTAGATGCTTGCGTTGTAAACAGTTTTATACTCTTCCAGCTAAGAAGTAACTCTAAGGGATTAACTCTGAAAAAAATTCGACTGTCTTTGGCACGAGGTCTCATTGGAGTAATAGGACCCACTAAATGAGGAAGACCATCTTTTGCACCTACTGTAAATAGATTCAAGAAGGTGGTACCCTATGAAGTACGATACTGTAAGGCTTCTCACATGCCTGAAAGATCAACATCTCTTAGATGCTCCCACTGCAGTACACTTGATAATCCACATAGAACTATATGGAAGTGTTCGACGTGTCATGTGGGATTATGCTTGAATAAAGATAGAAACTGCTTCTCACTGTTTCACAAAAGATAACTTTTTTTAATTCTTTTTTGAAAGTGTACCTTAGTTCCTGGTGGTTAGCGTTGGTGACCACGTCCTGAAGGATAGCTACACATGTTTATTTGAGAGTACTTTGTTTTAGAGGTTTATTTGTACTATTTTTAACTCATTGTTCAATAAATTTTAGGAGTTTGTGAATTTTAATTAATTTCGGGCTCAAAGGGTTAAATGGACGCCTATGATTTCAAACATCTTGTGTTCAAAGCCAAAGTAAAGTAAATAACATGAGATGTTGGAGAAGCAATACATGCATCCAATCCAAAAAAATGCTATTCACAGTGCTGCCGGTTTATAAATGAACTAGTAGGTCACTGTGACTGAAACATTCGGAACAAACTTTTTCCCATTGATTGGAAAATGCGCCGTATCAATTATACTTTCAACCATCGATCGAATTTTTCTCTTATTCGTTCAAACTAAATAACAACTAGTCCTTTGTGCTTCAGCTGCCAGAAAAATTCGCGATCGAGAAATAGTCTCAGTGGTAACGCCGCTAAAGTTTTTATTTTCCAGCGGCGTGTGTGTCTTTGAAAGTTGTAATTGAGAAGCATTAGTTCGAAATACTTCTGTCGAATCGTTTACGCTACTGAAAGTTTGTTCAAGCAGTCGGAAATATTTCCAGCAAGTTGCAAGTTTTATAAAGGCTTAAATTAAACTACGTGCTAGGGGTCTTCGAGGAACTGCGACCACTGCTCATAAGCTATTTTATGAGAAAACACATTGTAACAAATTATACAGGGTGACTTTGTAGTTGAGTCATTAATTTTCAGATAATGATTGTAGAAGGAAGATAAACCAAAATATGTGTGTAAAAATAAAAAAATTAAACAAAATTGTTACCTTGTTTTATAAAGTATCCGACAAGTATTTCAGTGCGGACCTGTATTTGATCGTGAGGTCCCCTGTGAGGTCTTAAGTCACCTGATTCACGAGCCTGTTGTACTACATTAACAAAGGCACGAGGGGTTGGTTGCACTCGATTGGGAAACCGATCCGCATAAACATGTGCCATTTTTTATTTCGTTTGAGCCACTATTCACACGCGACTGACACTGACTGTATGTATAACTGAACTGAATGAAATAATTGTAAAAACATCGTCTTTCGCTTTTTTGTTTCCGATGCGATGAACCGATAAGGTGGATTATATCCGTTGTTGCCAAACACGAGCACATGATATTATTATTGAGACAGGGCGGTACTCAAACTTCCAAAGGGCTATGACTTTGTTACTTTAATTTTACCAGAAAAATGGTAAAGGAAAAAAACATTTCTTTTGATCAGATCTACTCACTGTTAAAATAAATGACTCAACTTCGACGTCACCCTGTATATTATAAGTATTATAATAATCCTAAACAGATGTGGAATAGTTTCTCCAGGTGGAATATACACACAAAATCCAGTAAACACATATCACAGGACACTGAAAACGCTGAAAGCATCAATAATCACTTTATTAACTCTGTACCAAACCTGCAGTCAGATGACTTATTTCTTAACACATTCTCATATCAAAAAAATTCTATAGTATGCAAGTCTTCATTTAATCATGTTACATCAGACCAAGTTGAACTAAAACTGAAAGGAGTGAAGTCAAATGCTGCGGGTGTTGATGGTATCACTACAAACATGTTGAGAAACGTGTTCTCCTTTTGTAAATATCAGCTAACCAGTATCATCAACCAATCACTGAGTACAGGGGAAGTGCCATCATTATGGATAAAAGCAGTCATAACACCACTTGCAAAAGTTAATAATGCCATCGATTTTAAGGACCTCAGACCAATAAGTGCTTTACCTTCAATGTCCAAACTGTTAGAGAAAATTGTAGATGATGAACTTCGTGAGCATCTAGAAATCAACAAAGTGTTGCCTGACACCCAGGCTGGGTTTAGGAAATTACATAATACATCTACAGCGCTCATTAAAATTTCCAGTGATATAGTGAAATTTATAGACGATGGCATGATAACGCTACTAGTCATGCTAGACTTCAGCAAGGCATTTGACATGGTAAATCACAGAGTTTTGTGGGAAAAACTGCACCATTATGGTTTGACCGGAAATGCCATGCTGTGGTTTAGTAATTACTTGTTTGATAGATCTCAATGTGTGAAATTGCGTGGTAAAGTGTCTACTTTACGAGCTTTGAAGTCTGGTGTTCCACAAGGCAGGGTTTTTAAGCCCTATTTTATTTAATTTTTATATCTCAGATCTGATAAAACATATATCATCTGACTGGAATGAACATTTGTATGCGGATGATGTACAAGTTTACAAACCATGTCAACCAACCGATGTAAATTCTTTAATATTAGAACTTAATAAAAATTTAGACATAATTGAACAGTACTCAAAAAATCATTCTTTGAAGCTCAATCCCTTGAAAACCAAAGTATGTTGTGTTGGTTCTAGACTAGCGATTCTGAAGTATAAACAAGTAATAAATACGAACATATTTTTAGAAGGAATTGAATTTGTTAAAGCAACAAAAAATTTGGGAATAGTACTTGATAAGAAATTAAGTTTTGAAAGTGAAATTATAAATAAGCTCAGAATATGTTATTATAAATACAAATCGCTATGGAGATATAAGTATATATTAACAAGTGATATCAAACTAAAACTTGTTAATGGATTAATCCTCACACATTTAGATTATTGTAGTACTGTATCTTTTATCACTGAGGAAATGCAACAGAAAATTCAAGTTTGACAAAACCATTGTATGAGGTTTTGTCTCAATGAGATAAACAGACGCGAATACATTACTGGGTATTATGTAAGGGAAAATCTTTTAAAGCTCAAATATCGCTGGTTACTTCTCTATGCTGTTCTACTATTTAGGGTTTTAAAATATAAATCTCCGAAATATCTTTTTGACACATTAGAGAAAAGATCTCCATCCTCCATCAACTGTTCCTCCGTAATGAATATTGTTATAATATACCAGCCCACACTACCTCAAAATTTAAAAAAGGTCTATTACATAGCTCCCAGTATACTAAATAATTACCCAAGTTTTTTTAAATTAACGTCCATTCACAGCTTCAAAAGAGAATTCAAAAGAATGCTATTTATACCTACAATTTAATGAATCTACAAGTGGCTGAATAAATCTCATTATTAATCTTATTATATTTTAAAGTTTTGTTAGCATTATTATAGTCAACTAGATATCCTTTATGTAATGTATATGATATACCCTAGTAAGATATAGTAATGCACTTAATGAATTTACCTTAGCTATTCAGGCGGGGGTGAAAAATGGCTATGCCAATCCCCAGCCCTTTGGAGCATTATTTTTTTTGTGTTATATTATTTGCTCGTATTTTGATTCTATTATGTATTAATACTCCAAAAAAATTATTATTATAATTATTATTATTATTATATAGTCCATCAGGCTACAGTTTGAGTTCTGTCATGGGTTGTCAAATTTTAGCTTAGGTATGTTGTCAGTTAGCTGTCCGTCTTGTTTATTTCTAGATCGTTCGATGTTTCGCACAGTTTGTAGGGCTCTCGATTTTTCTAGACTAGTGTAGGAGTATGTTAAAAATTACGCAATTGTTGTGGGTTTTTGTGCGAATAAAACGTGAGGAGACGATTAGTATTACATTTGTGCCGTGACACGTAGAGGTCATTCGTGACAAGATATTCAGAACAACCAAACAATATTCAATATAAGAATAGTCAATCGGGAATGGACGCAGACACTTAGGGTGAATCGCTGGTGTTAATTGGTCGGTAGCTTCGTTGATATAAAATATATCTGAAAAAAACTCTATACACTCATTGTAGGTAAATATAGACTTCTTATTTAGGGGAAATGTCGTTCTCTAGGGAGTGATTCATAACTAAGTGTCAACACAAACATATATAAAATTACTTTTTAAACGGAATGCTGTGTATCTTTGGTATAATATGAAAAGCCTGTTCAAAGAAGAAATTTGATATGACCTATACGGTTTGTGTCACTACCTCTAGAGCTACGGCATATTACAGTGTGAATGTTAACCTCATTTGACATTTACATTTTTTTTATATACTATATATCGAAGCAGCCGCGCAGGCAGAAGCCTAAATGCCGGAACACCGCGGCTGCTATGATGATTCGAAAGAAATTTTGTTAATACGATTTTTGAACTGCCTAAGGTTAGTAGAACTGGGAACAGCTTCCTCTTGTAGATTGTTCCACAATATCGACACCCTCGGGACAAAGGAGCAGTCGTATCGGCCAGTTCTGGATGTACGAAGTTCGACACGGTTAGCATGGGACGCCAAAGTCAGTCGGGTCTGTCTGGCAGGCACGTCACGCGGCGGCATCATGGAAGAGAGCTCTGAGGAGCAAAGTCCGTTGGTGTAGCGATAGAAAAGAGCTTGTCTGCTAGAGAAGGGTCATCGATCAGTCGGACCGCACTCCTCTGGACAGCATCGAGCATGAGTAATGTAGTTGGGGCGGTGGCACCACGTGCCAAACGTGTTAGCAATACTCGAGGCTGGGGCTTATCTGGGCCTTGTATAGAGTGAGAAGGTCATGCGGTCATGTTTTCGTGCCAGATCAGGTCTTTGGTGATCTGGACTCCGACCAGCCGAAATGAATGGCTCTTTGGCAGAACTCGGCCGTCCATCGAAACCGGATGAGCGCTAGGACGCCTTTTGTTCGTCAAAGTACAGTACTGTGTTTTGGAAGCATTGAACTGTACAAGATTGTTGCGTTCCCAAGCAGCGATAGCCTCCAGGTCTCTTGTCAGAGAGGAAGTCGTCGCTAGTCATATTTTTTCCACCTCATCGGCAGAGATTGGCTTGTCACTCTGAATTCCTGCATGTAGAGTGCTGTCATCAGCGAAGCTGTGAATTGGGTTGATCGTGCAGGAAAGGAGGTCGTTGATATGTAAGAAAAACAATTTTATAGCCAATACCGATCCCTGGGGAACACCGGCGTTGACGTTGTGAGATGAAGAGGAGAACCCGTCAATTACGATGGATATTTTGCTGCCAGAGATAAAGTCAGCCACTCAGCTGCAAATCTTTTTTTCGAGGCCATAGGATGGAAGTTTGCTTAAGAGGACAGCGTGGCATATCGGATCGAACGCTTTCGTGATGTGAAGAGCAACGACATGAGCCTCACCATAAGACTGGATGAGTTTACTCCACAATTGCGTGACGTAAGCTAGGAGGTCCTCTGTGGATCATTGGTGTCGGAAACCACACTGCCTGTCGCTAGTTAAGCTGTGACGTTCGAGGTAGTCCAAAAGCTCGCGATTTATGCACCTCTCCATCACCTTACTTATAACAGAAAGCAGAGCTATAAGCCTGTAGTTGTAAGGGACGTCCATGGTGGAGTTGGCAGCAAAGATCTTGGCTAGCTCTTCCGCCTTGGCCTTTGAGACGAATACATCCTGACACGTAAGTGGTGGAAGGCTACTGTGTGAGCAGTTCTTTTCAATCTGCTTGGCCGGCGGCCAGAAAGATCAACTGATTGCTATTGCCCAAACTTTTTTGTCAAACAAAATATTCCACCCCGAAAGACTAAAAGTCAGCAATTTTTTGCAGATAGAGTAGCAATCTTTTCATCAAAACTCAGTGTCACATTCCATAGTTTCTCTCCTTTAAACCTAACGGTTGAATTACCAGTGTCACCTACGTTGAATTTTGATTTTACCATAATTTCTGCAATTCTGTTTTTGTTGCAAGCCCAATTAGTCATTCAATATTGATTTTTATTTTCTGTCACCACGCACCATACGGCATATGTGAAATGTAATCAGCAGTTTCTCACGCAATAAAAGTATTCTAAGGTTCTGTAATTTCGTTCAATACAGAGTGAAATAAAAATGTCTAGACTATGTTTTTGTTGCTCTGTGCTATGAATGAATAGTATGCTATTTTGATAAATAAATTTACTAAATAAATGGCTAATAACAACCTATAGGTAACAAACCCTTCAAATGTAGTAGGGGTAACTCTAATACTTTAACCTTTTTTTGAAACCATGTATTTAAACTATTTCAGTTAAAGAGGTAGTAACTATCTTCATTGATGTTTATACGAGAACTCAAGACTTGTGCACCATCTATATCAGACTCCTTTCTTAGAGAAAGCCACACTACACTAAAAAAATACAGAGTACTCCATTGGAACATGTATATTTGTATTGTCACGTAGTTATAATTCACCCTGTAAAAGTCCAACATATTTTCCAGAGAGAGTACTGAGAATTTACGGATCTGGACGTCATATTCTCCGATTTTCATGATAACATCACGAAAGATTGTGCCACCTATTTCTGTCGGTCTGTCGACTGGTCTGTTTGAAAGCTTTTGGGCTCTCTACAAGTCGTAAAGTTGTTCAAAATAGTTAAAAACCCTTAGCTCATCTATAACTTAAAAAGTATCGCTTAGACTGATTAATGCCACTTAGATATCTTGTATCAGATTTCGGAAAAATGTTTTTTCTTTGAAAGTGGGACCCCCGATTCTATGAAGATGTAAGATACATAAAAAAGTGGATTTTGAATGCTTGAACAATAAAATAAATTCATAAAAATATAGTAACGCATTACAAAAGCGTACCCGGATAAGAATTCTAATCTACACGTGTTAAGAATCTATGAGAAGTGTCGCTCTTTACATTGGTTTCTATTTCCCCATTTTATCAGGTCTTTTGTTGAGGTAACTTTTTCCCTTATATTTGATGGAGTTATGAAAGTACTGTTTTCTCAGTATGACAAATTGCTCGTCTTGTCTGTGCGGTATACGTGTGGACAATTAATTTCAAACCTATGAAATTTCTTACGATATCTTGACACAAAGTTCGTACATCGTAAAGGCAACCGCAACGTCAATGTCATAACCACAGCAACAGTGAAAAAAGTCACATAACAAGTGTTTTATGAATGCTTGAGCTGCTGATGAAACCAAATTCTCGAAAATCTAGTATTACAAAAAAGTAACCGGAGAAGAATTCTAATCTACACGTGGTAAGTATCCATGGGAAGTGTTATTCTTTACTTCGGGTTCTATTTACCAATTTCATTAAGTCTTTTGTTAAGGCAACTTTTTCCCATTTATGTTTGTTGGAGTCATGAAAATAAGTACTGTTCTGTAAATAGAATTAGTATAGGGCTTAGACACGTGTGGATAATTACTTTCAAACCTATAAAATTTCTCACGGTATCTAGACACAAAGATCGTAGATCATGAAAACAACCGCAACGTCAATGTCATTGTAACGGCAATAACAGTGGATGAAGTCGCATGAGAAATTCTAAAAGTTTCGCGAGTATCATCTCTATAAAAACTCAAAGTAGACGTTTCATCAGACTCACCCCTGAGAAATCCACCCACGTAGTCATCTCCCCGCAAGTCAGGCTCTGTAAATTTCCATCGAAACTGCTCTCCGAAGGAACTTAATCGAGATCTTTATTACAGTTTGTATCTCTAACTCAAACACTTTATTGGCGATTTTGTGACCTATACTTTATTCCCTTTGTGCCCGGGATGCCGCAAACAAGGAACCTCGTTTAAAATCCTTTCAGGCGGGCCTGGGAAGTTTTTATCTCTCTGTGGAAAGAGGTTACGATGCGGTTTCCATCCGCTTTCTGAGGTTTTCTGCTAGGCTTAGACTCACTCCACAGCGTATATTTTAAAACTGCCTGAGAAGCTACATTGAAATTTATTGGTTCTTTATTACCGGTTTAGCTAAGATAGATTTTACAGTAGCCATTAAAGTTTTACAATGACTATTAGATTGAAACATGGTTAGGCATGCCAAGATTGGTCTACATACATTCCCATTACTTGAAACTGACTGAGGCAATGGTTTTTCTTGGACGTCATACTTTGCCAACCTTATTAGGCACATGAATATGAGGTAAACTCACTTAGGCCCAATTTCACAGAATTAATATTTAACGGTGACTTGGAATATCAGTGTTTTCTATCAAATTATTATCCTCCTTGGAGGATAACTGGTTTTATGGAAAAAATATATGTACCCATGGTTATAGTGAAAAATCTGGTACCTCTTTCAATACGATGTTGAACTAAGCGAATGTGCCCAATATGTGGCTATCTGATTTATCTGATTTGGCTTCAACTTTTGGTTCTTTTTTGGGTTTACTGTCATGCATTACCCGGTAAAAAATAGGTGTTACATCAAATATTAATAGATAATAATTCATAACTATTTGTATATACGTGAAACAGTGATTTCTCCACATTTGACGGTTACACAACAAACATTTTTGTATCTCTCCTTCAAGAAAATAATTCCGTTGTGAAACAGATCATTCTCAAATTCTAGATATCCTGATCTATACAGGGTGTTACCTAATGATAGACCGTAACTACAAGTGCGATTCCTGAAGAAATTTAAGTAGAAAAGATTACAAATCCTCCTCAAAAGTCTGATTTTTAAGATACAGGGTGCCAAATTTTAACTTTTTTCTTATTAAAGCTCCTTGTGCTGATTTGGTCGGATTTTGGCAGTATTATTCATTACGATAAGTTGGCACCAACTAAGAGATGATTAAGAATTCCAGTGGCGTCTCGAGCAACAGTTTCAGGAATAATATTTGAAGTGCAGGGACTCCAATATACGTGGGAAGTGGGCAGTAGTAACACACGGTTTCGGGGACTCACTTTACTCAAACTTTACAAACAAAAATAATCTAACAGATCAAACTCAAACAGATGTGATACATTCGACGGTTGGCGGCCGACTGCCGCGTCACTTTCGGTTCAAGGTGAACCACTTTCATCGGCCTTAAGGCTACGGTCAGTCCAGACATTATTAAGGCTACGAAGATCACTCGCGCACTACATCACCCCCCCTATTATATCTGAGGGATTACATTCCAGAAGATATAATACCAAACACTAACCTAATTAAACTAAACCTAATTTACAATTGGTCAGGGGTAGGGCAGCGCTTATACAATTTTAAGTTTCTAATGTTCTGAGGGCCTACATTGACACCTTCTATATTCTTTAACATATAAGAATTGGGTCCAACTATGCGCGACACCACATATGGCCCATCAAACCTCACAAATAACTTTCGGATTTCCGCATTGGCAGCGGAGGAAGAATTGGGTGAGTCTTCACTAAAACGGAATCCCCGACAGTAAAAGTGATAGCTTTATTCTTGTTTTCAAACATCTCTTTGCGTTTTCTAGCCTTGGACCGTAAATTGTTGGAAGCTAATTGGAGTGATGAGGTCCAATCCGGAGTGGGGGGATTACCAGGAGGATAATCAATCAGTTTAAAAATATCATTAGGCTCTGATTTTCCAAACATCAACATCGCAGGAACTTGTCCGGTACTTCCGTGGACAATATTATTTAGGCAGTGTTCAATACGTGGTAGAACACAAGCCCATTTGGTATGTTTGGTAGAACAGAAACACCTAAGCAGACGGCCAATCTCTCTATTCATGCGCTCTGTGGGATTACCCGATGGGAAATAAACGGAGGTGTAAATGGATTTTACACCCTTTTCCGCCAAACATTTTATATAGACCGCTGAATGGAACTGAGTTCCATTGTCTGATAACACCGCTTCTGGAGTTAGGATCTCAGAAAAATATCGCTCCAGCTTGTTAACAATACTTCGCGCCGTAGCTCTACGAAGAGCATAAAGTTTTGTAAACTTGGTAAAATTATCTACCACCACAAATAGCTGTGTAGCGCCCCCTCGCGACGGTGGCAGAGGACCCATTAAATCCACCGTGAGCAACTGTCCCGGTTTTTCAGGTAAAATGGCATTATAAGTGCCATGTAGCCCCTTTGAAATTTTAGTTTTCTGCAATTTAATGGTCATATTGGCAGCCTTAATTTTCTCAAAAATGATGCCCAAATGACGTAAATGCTCTTCAGATGTCCTTGAAAAGACAAAAATGTCATCGACATAAACTAAGGTGAAATTCTCTACTTCTGCACCCAAAACTAACTTTAAACCCCTTATAAAACTGGCAACACTGGCTGAAAGGCCAAATGGTAGTCCATTAAAAACATATGTTTGATTGTCAAACAGGAAACCCAAATATTTCCTATCATCTTTTCGCACTGGCACCTGCCAATATGACGCAGTCAAATCCAAAGTTGAAAGGTAACAGCTACCATCAAATTTGGTCAGTAAATCATCTGGGTTTGGTGGTAAAACATGATCTTTTACCATGCGAGTGTTGATATATCTGGCATCTAAGCATATGCGTACTGAGTTATCTTTTTTTATGACTGTGGTGAGAGGCGATACATATTCAGTTTGCTGTAAAGAAATTATGTCTAACTCTAACATTTCTAACAACTGACGCTGAGCTTCTACCCTATGAGACACTGCAATGGGGTATGAGGCCTTAAAAAATGGTGTGTTATCTCTCATTTTTATTTCATGATTATAAACTGGCATACGACCTGGAGTTTCAGAGAAAATACCCTCAAAATCCTTAACTAGTTTCAATAGTTCCGCTTTTTCCCTTCTTTCCAACTGAATTCTCACCTTTAAACTTTTTTCATCAACAGCTAAAACTACATCATCATAATCAAGTTTGACATGTTCCTTTAAAAACCAATCGCTTCCTAAAATAACCGAACGGTTCAAATGTGGCACCACTATGCAAGGGATTTCAAACACACAACCCCCAATTTCGATTTTCACTAAAACCTGTTGCTTAATTCGCTGTTGCTTTTTACCGACTGCCCCCGTAACTGAGAAATTTACCACCGGCAATACCAATATCCCATTTTCATCAGAATTTATTTTCTTGTAAAATTCATCAGATATCGCACAACATTGACTACCTGAGTCTAGTAATATGTTTACTTCTTCACCATAAACATTACCTTTCACAGTTGAGGAAATCATCTGGTGTCCTTCATCACCATCTCCACCATCCTCAATTTCACTCAATAAATCCTCTCCCACATCTATAAATCTGATAGCCCTATCCTGATCATTTCTGTTATTTTCTCCCTGAGCATCTTGCCTAAAATTTCGATTACCATTATGATTTGGTGGATTGTACCCCCCACTCCCATCATTTCTTCTATCATGACTAGTAGCATCAACCTCATCTAAATTTCTTAGAAATCCTTCAAGTTCCTCTATGGTTTTCATATTTTGAATTAAAACCGCCCTATGAATCTCTGGCTCTTGTGTAAAATGCTGTGACAAAAACCTCACTAACTCACTCTCAGAAATCTTGTCTATCAAAAAACTGGCTAGTTTTGCCATCCGGAGAACATAATCTGCCCTGCTACCTGATCGAAATTTACCATACTTTATTTCATAGTACAATGCACGTTGTTCTTTAACCCCCCAGTACCTATCCATGAAAGCATCAATGAAACTCTGAAATGAGTCAAAAGAATCCTCCTTGATTTCCGCCCACTCAGCAGCCGAGCCCCTCAAACACCCTGTTACTAGTTTTAACCTTGCGGTTTCAGGCACCCCAGCCTCATCCAAGATATGCATAATTTTTCTTAAAAAGTTCATTGGATGCACTGGTCCATTAGGCACAAATGTCAAAGTGTGACCCCCCAGGTCCCTCCACAGACCAACATATTGCCTACTACCCCCAGATAAAGACGTCTGTAACCTTTTGAAATCATCTGCTAAGTTATTCACCATATTTTTTAACTCACTACACTGTGGTGACTCACTTTCATCCAAACTACCTAACAAACTGTTCTCCTCATTTACATTGGCTTTTGGTTTCTTCGGTGCCATTTTATCATTCATTTGAAAAGCGATTTCAATCTAAATACCTAACTCTACCCAATACACAAATAAAATACAGTACCTTGCACTATAGTTTTTTTTTTCTCTATGATACCTGGACCATAACTTTTTCTTCTTCTTTCCGCTCCAACTCTGCTTCTCCCAAACTTCCAGCTCACCTCCTAAGCACCTGGATCTCTCTGCTAACAGTGCCCAACTCTCCGCTTATTTCAAAACTCCTATGTCCAAAACAACTTGTCGTTTGTTTAGTTCAAAGCGGCTGTCATACCTCAGCTGATCAAACATCGGCCATTTGTTTTCCACTGCTTTTCCTAGTCGTCAGATGGCAGCAGCGATCAGACACTTTCGATTTCGTTCTCAATGGCCGACCACGCTTTGCAAAACTCAAATGATTTATCCTTCACTGGCGAATTCCCCAAAACACTACAACCCTCACGTTGTGCGCCAAAATGAAGTGCAGGACTCCAATATACGTGGGAAGTGGGCAGTAGTAACACACGGTTTCGGGGACTCACTTTACTCAAACTTTACAAACAAAAATAATCTAACAGATCAAACTCAAACAGATGTGATACATTCGACGGTTGGCGGCCGACTGCCGCGTCACTTTCGGTTCAAGGTGAACCACTTTCATCGGCCTTAAGGTACGGTCAGTCCAGACATTATTAAGGCTACGAAGATCACTCGCGCACTACATATTGACAAAAAAAGTTCGCCAATGACAATTTCAATTTTTTTGTCTATTGAGATCAATTTGTTTCTTACCCCATCTCCGAAAAAAAAACTAGGAATTTAAAACGAGTCGTGCTGTTAAAATGTCAATTTAATTTTATCGTTGGATTATATCCATGCAATGAGGTCCTTTCTATTTTTGTCCCCGAAAATGAGCTAATATACGAAGTTGCATCAAGTATCCAAAAAGTTGTATCATTACAACCAGAAAATAACATGTATTTTTAAAAAAGTCCGTGACATTCATTTTTTGAATTTATAATTATGTTCTATGTAGTTAATGCTATCTAAGCGTCTTATTGCAATGAACGACAGTGCCAAAATTTAACGAAATATGCGCAAGGATCTTTTGCGATGTTAATAAATAACAGAACCTTACTGAAACTGTGTCACCTTAAAGCTTGGAAGCCAGACTTTTTAGGACACATGTTTAAATAACCTCTTCCATTTGAATTTCGTTCAGTAGTGGGCCTTTTTAATTACGACTTATCATTAAATACTGCCCTGTACAGCTTATAGAAATCAATAACATCGACCCCGAAACGCAGCTTACTCCTTAGACCGTCTAAGATTTCACTGATACCAGCTTTCCTCTGTCATCCAAACTTCAGAAAAATTCCCGCAGCATCGGTGAATCAAAGTGTGGAAATAGAAAAATTCTTGGGTAGGTACGTCGGCAGGCATGGCGGCCCTTCTCAAGTTATAGGCACGTGCTCTATCAGCGGTGATCCTGAGGGCTCAGGGTTAGGAAAGAGGGATGACGTGACACCGATAAGGGACTCTGGAATCTCATTTTATTGAACGATTCCACTTTGAAAACAACGGTAGGCGGGACAGGTGCCAGAGGTGGTTGGAATAATAATTTGAGGGGACGTGGAATTCGGACAATGGATTCTTTTTAAGATTTTGAAGTTCGAATTTATATCTGGCCATATTCCATATTTATATTCTTTATTAGCTTCATGTCTATGTAGGTAGAACCAAATGGGTGTACCGACAACTTTTGGATACTGATTTGAACTCATTCTGATTTGAAAGGTAGTGAATGCAAAATGATTGATTCAAAAAAAAGAAAGAGCTTATTAAAGCTAAACTATTAATATTGATCAAGCCTGCAATAAAAGAATGTTACATAAAAAAAATATCTGTACTCCAAAGCCAGACTAGGTTCAGTCCATTTTTTTCAAAAACGAGTTTTATATGTTAAGCTTATGATAATATTGTGAATTTTCATTTGATACATCCATCTACCTGTAACAATAAAGAGGTAACGATTTTTTAAACCGTGGTGTCGCACACAATGCAATGCAAAATATTTCAAACACAGTTGTTTCAAAACTACTTATTTGGACTTAACCTAGTCTGGCTCTGAGGTACAGATATGGATATGTACATACATGTACAAGACGGCAACAAAGAGATTAGTAGGTCTACATTGATACTTCGCTAGAAACATGAAATAAACCCTTTCTGTACAGCGTATTATAAGCCATAACTTTTCCTAACACTTCGCAGATGTAGAGAATGATGTAACCTACTTTAGACCTAACTCTCGTGCAAACACTCAGTCAAGCCAGTAGAAATGTTTCAAAATATGTATAGATTGCCTCCGTCCAAAAGCTACTGAAGCTCGAAACGATAAACAAATTTTGTTTTCCATTTACTTTCCACGCCACTGACGTCGGTCTGTCTATCTGTCGATCTGATCGCGATTCCTTGACCCCGCTAGAGCTTTGAAAGTACCAACGGATTTTGATGAAAGTTTCACACAAAGTTCATACTGTGCCAAGAACTACACACAGATACTTTATGGGTTTTTGAAACTGGCCCAGTAGTGGCAGAGAATTTTTTTTTAGAAAACAATATATGACAAAAGAAGAGTCTTACAAAATATAATAACATTCAATTCTCTAAACGGTGCTTCAAAAACACTGGCATCGAGAATAACAACATTCTAAATGTGCTTATTACTAATTACAATAGATATTCAACAATATTTAGCTACAAATACAATGTGTTATTTGCTGCGAATATGATCTTTTAATTTCTTTACAAAACAGTTAAAGCTATTGTTACTGCTTTTTATGCTATTTGGCAATTTATTGTATGCATTTGATGCTTGCGATATGGGATTATTCAAACCTATGGCAGTACTAACATTATACATGTAGATATACATATGTGTTCTAGTATTATAATTGTATATGTCATTTGTAAATTGAATCTCAGTATTGCACTTTAGGGCTTTAGTAATTACATTATGAATAAATTTACATTGTTCTAGCTCAAGAAGCTGATTTAAGTTAAAGATGTCCAATTCCTTGTACAGCTCAGGTATATGTGTAGACCAATCCAGATTGAATGAAACCTTCAATGCCTGATTTTGAACCCTTTGTACTTTATCATAATTTACCTTCCTACAAGTACCACATACAGGAAGAAGGTACATGAGACATGATAAAAAATAAGCATTGTAAATAACATATTTAACTTTAATTGTAAAAAATGATCTATTTTTATATAGGGCATCAATCATTGAAGTGATTTGTTTTAGATAGATAGATAGATGGATCTTTATTTCCAACAGGTACAATCACCCAAGTACAGGAAATAGTTCAAAAAGAAAACAACAGCAACACATAATCCTAGTATATAAAACAAAACACAATCAAATTAATAATACAGCTAGATAAAAAAGCCAAAATATTAAAAAAAAGAATAACTCTAACCGCAAAAAGGTCATTACATGCCATGGGAAATGGCCAGATAACGTTGTTTAAAGTCATTTCTAGATGAAGTATTCACATCACAATATTGACCTAAAGAATTGAAGTTCTCACACATAACCGTGACCGGCGATTTTCTCGAGATATTTGTTCGAGCTAATTCGCAGTAAAATGTCATTTGGTGACGCAAATTGTGCACAGGTACATGAAAGTTAAGCTTACTTAATATATATTCACATATGACATCATTGTGCAAAACATCATAAAGAAAATTTAAACTACTTACAACTCTCCTACTATTTAGGGAAAGTAGTCAAATGTATTCATGAGTACAGAATAATCACATCCTCTCTCCGGATATTCGCCTGTCCACTTGAAATGCAGAAATTTCAAAAATTTTCTTTGTATTCGCTCAATACGGCTTATATGAACCGAATAGATGGGATACCAAATTAAAGAACAACTTTCCAATTTAGATCGAACGTACGAAGAATAAAGAAGTTTCAAAACATGTAAATTGGAAAATTGTCTACTGTTTCGGATGATGAAGCCCAACATTCGGTTGGCTGATGTTGTGATATCATTTATATGATCACAATATGACAAATTGCTATCAAAGAGAACACCGATATCTTTAATTTTATATATAACAAAAACAATAGATGTCCTTAATTCGATCCTTGGGAATCCCAGATGTTGGCGAGAAAATATCAGAGCGGTGCCCTTCATATTCCACAAATTGCACTCGATTAAATAAATACGATTTAAGCAAGCTTAGAAGACTTGCCGAAAACCCAAATCCTTGTAATTTTTTCATTAAAATGTACGTTTACTCGCCTTCTGTAAATCCATGTAAACTACATCCGTCTGTCCTCCGCTAACAAGGTTTTCACTGATGGATTGAGTAATACATACCAGATTTGACGTGCAAGATTTTTTCTCTTGGAAGCCGTGCTGTTCTGCTACGATTAGGTTTTTAGTGTGAATATTAATCACTTCATAAACAATAATTCCAAATAACTTTGAAAAGTTGGATACTGCAACGATTGGGCGGTAATTTTTAATTAAGGCTCTATCACTCTTCTTCAGCACCGGGATAACTCTGGATGTCTTCCAGTTGTCTGGAAAGATGCCCGTCTTCAAAATAATGTTGAACAGATGTATTAATGGTCTGAGTAGCGCATGTATGCAATCCTTCACTAAGAAGCTGGGTATTTGATCAGGGCCTATAATCAACTTATTTTTTAACTTTTTCGCAGCTTTAAGAACATCAGCTTCACATATTTGAGGTAAATCTATAAACAAGGAGTTTCCATAATCCAGGATTACATTTTCACTAAGGTTTTGATCAGGAGGTGTATAAACTGTCGAAAAATATTGTTTAAATAAGTCAACAATATCTTGGGGTTTTGTTATTACATTGTGAACATGTTTATTCCAGTTTAAATTCTCGTCGACCATTAACCCTAAGTATTTTATACAGGTAGTCTGCGCTAAACTTACATCATTAATTTTGATCTTTGGTTCAACTATATTTTTATTTTTCTGCTTAAACAGCATAAACTTTTTTTATCTACATTCATCTCCAACTTATTATATAACAGTTATTTATAGTACACATCATCATTATTTATCACAGTTTCCAAGTTACTTTACTATCTCCTGAATATAACAATACAGTATCATCTGCAAAGGTAAAATACTCACAATTAACACACAACGCAACCTCAAAACATAAAGAGAATGTAAAAGAGGTCCCAAGACAGACCCTTGGGGTACACCACAAGGATTTGACAGATACTGACTGTTGTTATAACCTATTTCGACATATTGCTTTCTAACGATTAGATATAATTCCAATAAGTTATATAATGCTCCTCTAAATCCCATACCTCTGAGCTTGTGTAGCAAAATATCAAAACTTACTACATCAAATGCCTTGGTAAGGTCTACAAGTATGGCAATTACAATTTTCCTATTATCTAATGCCGTTGCTGTTTTATTCACAAGATCCATCCTCTTAAAAAACCATACTGAAATTTGTCCATGGTGATGTATTTATTTATAAACGCTAACATTCTGTTTCTTATTATAGGTTCTATTTTTTTTGGAAAGTACACTAATCACTGAGATTGGACTGTAATTGTTCATCAAAGCTTTATTGCCTGATTTGAA
This sequence comes from Acanthoscelides obtectus, assembly GCA_963669975.1. Classification (NCBI taxonomy): domain Eukaryota; kingdom Metazoa; phylum Arthropoda; class Insecta; order Coleoptera; family Chrysomelidae; genus Acanthoscelides; species Acanthoscelides obtectus. The sequence continues at coordinate 286,835 of CAVLJG010003225.1, read as the reverse complement.
TATCGGAGTGATTTTACTTATTTTAAGAATATCGGGGAAAATACCAAGAGTAAGTAAGCACACTATTAACCAAATTCATTAACACGTCTACAAGATGTTCTTTCAGGTTCAATAAATCTCTCACAGTGATCAGGTCATGATCAGGAGCAGATGTTTTCTTGAGGTCCCTACGTATGTCCAAAATTTCTGTTCTGTTAGTTACTTCTGTGAAGCAGCTATTATCACAGTCAATTTCAACAAACTTAGAATTTGCACCAATACTTTGCCGATATATTCAAAACTATGTTTTTACCAACCTCTGCAAAATGTTTGTTCAGCTCATTTACTATAGCGACTGGGTCCGTAATGGTAATGTTGCTCACTATAAGGGATTCAATACTTGTTTCATTATCGTTTTTTTGAGCATGCTATTTACTAGTTTCCACTGCTTTTTTGCACTATTACCAGCTTCGTTCCATTTCTTTCTAAAGTGATCATTTTTGAGGACTTTTATTTTGTTCTTGATTTTATTTTTTATCTTTTGAATTCAGATTCTTTAACAGCATCTTTGGGGTTAAGCTTCTTTCTCTTATAATGTTTATCCCGAAACGTTATCATTTCTAATAATTCCTTTGTAATCCAGTTATTATGATTATGGTATTTAATTAATGTAGCATATTAAGGGCAAGAAACAAAAAATATATAACTCGTTCAAAGTTAAATTTTTTCTTTAGAAACATTCTGTAGAGGTGAGACATTGGGGTTTGAAGTGCGGTAAGGGAGGATATATCAATTGTTTGAGGTTTGTGTATCTATACACTTCCAACCTCTAAAATTGGACACCATTTTACACAAAAGCATGCTAAATATACAAACTTTAATTGATTGTATGTATCTGTTTGACTGGTTTCATTTATTTAATGTCTAGCTATAGATGTTCGTAGCTAACTTTCTTTTCAGAGTATCTAACGACCTAGCTAATGTGATCCTTTATGATTTTATGGGGTTACTTGGGAAGTGCAGAGTAAACCTACTTGACGTAATTTCTCCTCATGAAAATCCCTCTACTCATACCTACCTGACTGAGGCTTAATAACCTTGGAACGTGAAGGCTAGAGTGAGGGTTGATTAGGTAGGATTTCCTAAAACTCAGACAATGCGTAGTCGCCCGTGTCTCATCATTTTTCGGACCAGTATGAATATTTCTATCAAACACAAGGTATACTGCAACGACAAAGCTTTATAGGTGTTTAAAATTGGTACAGTGGAGAAGGAGTGTCAACAAAAATTTAACATGTAATCTTTGATCCATTTCTTATGAGGAACTGCCGAGACTTTGACACTAAGTTATTCCCATGACAACATCATAGCGGTTTTCTAGTTTTTTTAGAAGTATGTACCAATAAGACCTGACATTTTTAAAAATTAAAAAGCACCGCATGGGTATCATGCAAAAAACCTATAAAACGTCAAAAAAAAAACCTATAAGATGTCATCTTGCAAACTAGGTAGTTTTTAGGGCGCAAACAGTCATTCCACGTTTGCTTGCTAGGATCGTTGTGAACGTCCATCTAAGGAGGAGTCACTCAACTCAGCTACACGCATTATTGGTTGCGTATGTTCTGTGAGGCCAAATGGTCCTTGTTTGTAGTTTTTATCTCTGAGAAGAAAGTTGGTTGAATAGCAAGATCGCATCTGGATGATTATGTGTATTGGTCTGCATGTGTATAAAATCAGTGATATTTGCTTTGTGAGAATATCATTGCTGAATATGCTGCCAATGAAGTATATCTATTGGCTGTGCCCGACGGGTTATTTTTATGTTGTGCTTTCTGAGGAGGGCTTATGTTAATTACGAAAAACTGAGGAAAATTACGGGAAATCATCACCGCACCCGCATTGAGTGTAATTACTGTTAGTCTGTATATGGCTTGTAATTCGACAGTGTACAGTGAATATAATTATCTCTTATCTCTCTCATTTTTGAAAAAGTGGATGCGCAACTAATTTCTAGCTTTGAATCTCAATTAAATGTATTTGAGACAAGAACACAATGTAATTATCGTCAACATATACGGCTTACAGCTTAGACCTCCAGTAATGCCATCTCAGAAGCAGATTTTACATCACATCAGAGCCAAAGATTGATAACAAGCCTCATGACGTTTAGGCAAAACGTACAACTAAGTGCTAAGTTAATATCTCATAGAAAAACCTACATAATGTAAAAAAAACCAGCATAATGTCAAAAAAAATCGGGATAATATTACTTTTCGAGATACGTGATACCCGTGCCGTTCGTATCGCAATGACGTCTTTACAAAGCATTACTGTGACGCCGATATGATCTGATTTTAAAATTTGAAAGCTGTTTGAGTAACTTTTATAGATTCAAAATATCCGATAACCAGATGCAGCATCTCAAAGCACCAAATCGGCCATCCACAAAATAAATTCCTGAATATGAGAAAACTGAAAGAATCGAAATAGCTTGTCAGTATTCCCTATTTATCCCATATCTTCTAAGTTTAAAAAATGTTGAAGCTCAATAAATTATCACTGGACAACAAATTTTAGTTTTTTAATTGTATCTTGTTGGAAAAGTGCGCTTCTTTGTTAATTTTGGGGCGCTGAATCCCAAAATGACAATGAAATAAAAAAATTAGTTGCGGTTTAGAAAAAAAACTTTTTATTTATAAGGATATATTAAAAAAGTAACAAGATTCATATACTTATAAGAATCACTATATGCGCTGTCTTTTTGATGTTCTTTTATGGATCGTTTATAGAGCATCTCTACCAAGAGTCCAACAGTAGTCTGCAAGCATGGAAGAATTCCACTTTCCCTGGTACCTTTTTTCCATTGTTGAAATATCCTGATGAAACCGTTCGCCGTGCTCATCACTTACGGCTCCGCAATTGTCAGGAAAAAAGTCCAGGTGTGAGTGTAGGAAATGTATCTTAAGAGACATAAATTACAGCCCATCTTTTGATACGATGACATCATATTTTTGACAAGGGTTTCATAGTTGTCAGCTTTTCTATTTCCCAAGAAATTAGTGACCACCAGACGGAAATCATTCCAAGCAGTTTTTTCAATACCTGTTAAAGTGTTTTCAAACTGTGTATCTTTCAAAATATTTCGAATCTGTGGCCCAACAAAAATACCTTCTTTAACCTTTGCCTCACTTAGTCTTGGAAATTTTTGACGCAGGTATTGAAAAGCTGACCCATCTCTATCTAATGCCTTGACAAAGTTTTTCATTAGGCCCAACTTGATATGCAGTGATGGTAATAAAGTTTTTTTCGAATCTACTAATGGCATATGCTGTACATTTTTTTGACCTGGCTCTAGGAATTGACGAACAGGCCAGTTTTGTCTGGTGTAATGAAGTGCCTTTGCCCGACTGTCCCATTCACACAAAAAACAGCAAAACTTTGTGTAGCCTAGCTGCAGCCCAAGTAAAAGTGCAACAACTTTCAAAACGCCACAAATATGCCATTGGTGCTCATCGTATTTTATGCATGTCAATAGGTACTTTATATTGTCATATGATTCTTTCGTGTGAACTGCATACCCTACAGGAAGAGATGGTAAAATATTTCCAATATGCAATAACACTGCCTTTAAACTCAATGTTGAACTGTCTATAAACAATCTCCATTCTTCTGGGTTATAGTTTATATTTAAAGCCGCCAGTAAGCCGTTAATGTTACTGCAGAAAACCAAGTTATTCTCCATATTGAAAAATGGTTCTAAGTCTTTGTGGCGTTTACGAAAAACACATACCGAAACATCGTCTTCTAACAAGTTCCACTGCTGCAGTCTTGATCCTTACATTTTGGAAGTTCTAAATCTCTTACAAGATCATTTAATTCTGACTGTGTTATTTTGTGCGGTTGGTGGCATGACGTGCTCGGTATAAAATCAAGATCTCTTGACGTTGATGGCATATCTTCTTCCTGACGAATCTGATTCGTTTTCTGATTCGCAAGTGTACGATTCTGGGGGTTTTGGAATAGGATTTTCGTCACTGTGAGGCACAGGTCTCATCGCAGATGGTATGTTTGGGTAGTTAATAACCGATTTTTTTTTCTTGGACATACCTGTGGCTTGTCCAACACAAGGTACCATGCAAAAATAACAATCATTAATGTGATTTGTAGGCTCTCTCCAAACCATTGGGACAGCAAAGCGCATAGACCGTTTTTTGCCATTTAACCAGCTCCTCAGACTTAAAGCACATGTATTACAGCAGATGTGGGGTGCCCACTGTTTGTCTTGATCACCTAGCTTACAACCGAAATAAAGCTGATATGCCTTTGTTATTAGTGGAGTAATAGACCGTCTCTGAGACGCAAAAGTCACATCACCACACACGTAACAAAACTGATCTGGATTGTTTACACACTTTCGAGACATCTTGCATGAACGCTGTCAGCCAACTGAGGAAAAAATGGCTAATATAAAACAATATAATGTACACGTATGTATAACGTAACACAATCATGCCGATTACATCATCTTTCCTTGCCGAATATAAAAATGTAGCACATGCATTCTTGTGAATTACAGTATATTAACACTGACACAGCAGGAACACATATAATTACCGTATCTCTAAAACTTGAACTAATATTGAAAAAATAAGTTTCATTCCGGTTTTAGCACATTAAAAATAGTAACATTTTGTTGATTTCATTTAGGATATTTTTTGGCTGTTGATCACTGTTCCTTAACCGGAAAGGTGCCGTCTGTGAGACTGCGGCGTTTCTATACCTGAGCGTATCTTTTTTTATTGCACCTCTAACAGACGTAAAAACCCATCTAATCCATAAGCTATTAGTGACCATCGCCCACCCCCATTCACACGAGTCTAGCCAAAACGTGCCTTAAAATATGGACCAATTTTAGTTTGTTGCAGTCCGTCAGACGGCACGTTTCCGTTCCCGTTTGCTATTTGTGTTGCATAGGTGCGTTTGCGAGTATGGCGGGACCTTCTAAACGTGTACGATACGATGATCCGGAGTTCGAAGAAACCGTTCTAAAATGGTTTGAGGATGAAGGAAGTGACTTTAGTGATATAGACAGTGCCTCAGAAGACGAATACATGGAATCAGATCATACAAGTGATAGTGAGTTATCAGAAGACGGAGCCGAAGGAAATGAAGAGGATTTACCAGCTCAGAATTATTTCTATGGAAAAAATCGTCATAGGTGGAATATTTCGGAAGTTGTACCATCATCACGTACAAGGAAGCACAATATAGTCATTAAAGTACCAACTCTAAGAGGAAAAGCTCATGAATATGGAGAAGAAGCAGCTCCGTTGACGGTTTGGCAGCTTTTGTTCACTGACGACATGTTGGTACATATCGTTAAGTGGACCAATCACAAGCTCAAAGAAATGCGAAAGAGATACAAAAATCAAACCAGCAACCTAAACGACACTGATTTAGTCGAAATAAAGGCACTATTGGGTCTCTTAGTATATACATCGGTGTTCAACAGCAACCACGAGAACATTGAAACACTTTTTGCCACCGATGGCTCTGGAAGAGATATATTCAGAGCTGTCATGAACATAAAACGATTTGGTATTCTCCTGTCAGCCTTAAGGTTTGATAACCCAGATGACAGGAATGAAAGAAAGAAGCTAGATCCAGTAGCACCAATATCTTTCATTTTTAATAGTTTTATAAAGAACTGTCAAGATGTGTACGGAGTTGGCCAGGTCTGTCACTGTCGATGAAATGCTCGTGAGTTTCAGAGGAAGATGTCGATTTAAAATGTATATGCCTGCGAAACCTTGCAAATATGGCATAAAAATTATGGCATTGACGGATGCAAGGAATAGCTACCTCTATAACGCATATACAGGGTGACTTAGAAGTTGAGTCATTTATTTTAACAGTGAGTAGATCTGATCAAAAGAAATGTTTTTTTCCTTTACCATCTTTCTGGTAAAATTAAAGTAACAAAGTTATAGCCCTTTGGAAGTTTGAGTACCGCCCTGCCTATTATATGCTCGTGTTTGGCGACAACGGATATAATCCGCCTGACCGGTTCATCGCATCGGAAACAAAAAAGCGAAAGAATTTGAAACGTTTATCACGATGTTTTTCGTCAGTCGATAAATCCTGAGTGAATAGTAGTGTGTTGCGTGGCTCAAACGAAATCAAAAATGGCACATGTTTACGAAAATGCTGAACTTGTGGACATGATTCTTATTTACGGGGGGGGGGGCAGTCTTTACAAAATGCTCCCGGATGCATCACGGATTTATGCGAATCGGTTTCCCAATCGAGTGCAACCAACCCCTCGTGCCTTTGTTAATGTAGTGCAAAGGGCTCGTGAATCAGGTGACTTAAGACCTCACAGGTGAGGGCATGTTGCTCCAAGACCGCACGATCAAATACAGGTCCGCACTGAAATACTTGTCGGGAGGATACTTTATTAAACAAGGTAACATTTTTTTTTTATTTTTTTTTTATTTTTACACACATATTTTGGTTTATCTTCCTTCTACAATCATTATCTGAAAATTAATGACTCAACTTCAAAGTCACCCTGTATATACTGCGGTAAAGATTCCGATAGTTTCGAACTTCCTGAGGAACACAAGCGGTATTCCAAACCCACACAATCAGTTCTACGTCTCGCGAAGCCTCTGTTTGGAACTAATCGCAACATTACAGCGGACAACTGGTTTACGTCAATAGAATTAATGGATGTCCTATTGAAGAACAAACTGACCTATGTGGGTACACTGAAGAAAAATAAAAGAGAAATTCCTCCGGCATTTTTACCCAACAAATCAAGAGAAGTCGGATCAACAATGTACGGATTTCGAGAAGATTCCACTATTGTGTCTCATGTAAGCAAAAAAAATAAAGCCACAATACTCATATCTTCTATGCACCACAGAAAATATTGTGATCCGGAAACACAGAAACCGGAAATAATAGCCTATTACAATGCTAATAAAGGTGGAGTTGATTCTCTTGATGAAAAATGTTCGAAGAGTACCTCAAGTCGCCGTTCGCGTAGGTGGCCACTGGTTATTTTCTACCGACTATTGGATATATCGGTAGTGAACTCTTATATTTTACACCAGTGCTATAAGAAAAATGAATTGCAGAAGGAAAAATCGGTATTTGCTAAGATGTTGGCCGCTAACCTGGTCCGTGAGCATATGGAAAAGCGACTAGAGAGTCCCCGTTTACCTCGGGATTTGCGACTTACGATAAATCGCATCCTTGGCAAATGTGAACATCCAGCAACAGAAGCTGAAAATTTGGTTTTGGAAAAAAGGAAAGCCTGCTTTTTATGTCACCGAACGACCCATCGGATGACCAAATTTTTGTGTGTACAATGTAGGAAGCCTGTATGTCATCAATGCTCCAAACCCAAATGTATTAGCTGCATAAATATAGGCAATGTTTGAGACTTGCAGTGAATTTTGATTGAGTTCTTTTTGTATTTATTGACTATAATATACTTTCCTTGTTCATTACTTAACTAGAAAATAGAAAAATATTGAGACTTTTCCATAGTTTTAATTTAGTTTCTGAATGTTGCAACAACAGCGTTATTTTTGTATGGTTTTAGCATAGTTAATAAAAATGTTTCTTTTATGTTCTTGTATCATTTTGAAATGAGCATTTTACGTATTAAACACATAAAATAAACATCCAGTATCAGTTTCAGCGAAGTTATTGCTTGCTTTTCGCCTTACTCTAATTTTTTGAACATCTTGAAGTTCGCAGTCTGAGAGACGGCATGTTTCCTTTTGTGTTCCAAAAATTCACGTTTCCTGTTAAGGGTTAAACAGAAAGCAGCTATTAGAATGTCAAAAAACATACATAAACGAAATATCTGATATATTTTTGCTCATGGCATCATCATCATTTTCAGCTAGAGAGCACAAGAATCTCAGCAACTGGACTAGTTTGGACGATGTTTGCTATGAACAGGTAGCCACAATGGCATTAAGTACATCGCAAGCGTCATCTAAACTAGTAGGAGATCCCGTAAACACTCCCACGGAGCTGGAAAACCCAAACAACGTAACATAGTTCTGGGTACCAGGACATGAAGGGCACAAAGAATATGACAGGCGGATAATGAGCTACCTCGACAGGGTGCAGTCAATCGCCCTCTAGGCCTTTCTGTGGCGTGACGAAGACACGCACTAAATAGTCCATAAAAAATTGGAAGAAGAAAACGTCTTCAAAATGGTGGAACAGCCAATTGGGGGAAGAGTCCATCAAAGAACGAAGGTTCGCATTTCCGGAGGACCTACCTGGATTGAATAAGAAGAGGACGGTGGGTCTCCTGAAACGACATCTAAACCAATAAGAGGCTCTTGGGTTTGGAAGAAGGGGCCACATGCCGTCTCTGCAGAGGGCATGAGGAAACCTCAGATCATCTCATGTGGCACTGCAAACGCCTGCCAGGAATAAGGTTTCAGATAGTAGGAGTCACAAATCTAATAGCGGAAAGCTACATTCAAGGCCCTCTGATTAAAGGACCAAGACTGGGCATGCTGCCTTAGAAAGTATATATGAGTGTCAAAATAGATCCATTTGGGACGCAGTAACGTTAAGCTTAGCAAACCTACCCCTTCTTTTAGTATTCTGCAATCTGTAAGTAGACTACTATAACATATGAAGGCACCAAATCATTCATCTACAAAATGTATTCCTGTTTACGAGAAAATTGACAGAATCACAATAGCTTCCCACGATTCTGCGAAAGCAAACAATATCGGTGTAGATGCAGAGTCGACAAAGGGCGCGATAGAACGCGATAGAACGCGATAGAAAGCTACCATCAATCATAAACGGGATCCCCAAGAATATGACGAGACCGTGTCTTCGGGAGCTGCTCCTTTATCGGGTGATTTATCGATATTTTAGTGGTCGTAATGTGACTTTTATTGCAACTGGAGCGGGATGGCAAGTTCCGGAATAGTTTTGTAACACGATCGACGAGCGAATTGGAATATGTGCTGGATATCGAATGCATACAACAGTGATACCGAATGAGTAGGGGATTCAGAGTGCAATATCGAATACGCAAGGCGATCTACTACGCCAGGAAACAGGTAACTTTTTTCTACAATTTTTGAGATAGTAGATTTTAGGTGGTATCGTTAGTTTATTGCTTCCCCATGAAAGCTCAATTTGGTGTCATGATAGGGCTGGAGCATTTTCCGTCATTATGATAAACGCGTTTGATCGAACATCTCAAAAACCATCGATCCTCAGTCAAAAGGTTGTAGAAACAGTTTTGGAGGGAATAGAACAATAGTCCCGCTACCATAAATATTTGCCACGTCATACAGTCAACATGTTACGATAAATTTATAATGGCTAAACTAACTACCTGAGCGTGTATCCATTTTTATATAGAATAGAATTCATTAAAAAAAGGTCAATCACGCGTTTTCGAGACCTTGATGGTCCTCGAAGTTTAAAATTTGCGTGAGCATGGAAAATGTTAGATTCTCGGATAGTTTCTGATTTCTTCATCATGGAAATGTAAGTTACTCACTTCCATTAGTCTGTCTGTTATACATTTTGCTACTGCGTAGCCTCAGTAACCATTACAACACTAGCACTATCCACTACATCCCCTCTTCCATTAAAATCGCTGAAGCGGTGAATGAAATTACTCAGTCATAAATTGGCCAGTGGACAGACCAATGGAAGTGAGTGACTTGGTCTTCATGATGAAAACATCACGTATTTCCAAAAACTATTACATTTTCCATACTGACCCATGTTTCCTTTTAAAATGGTACTGAGAATGATTGAGAATGATTGTGACATAAGATGATGTTGTATGCGGATAACGTGGCGTTCGTATAGCAAATTTTATTCTCTACAAAAAATAGTCCTTTATACACTTTAATTCTCTCTCTTAATTTAGCCATTATAAGCGGAAATATTATATGTACCTTTTCGCTTTAATTTATCGTAATGTGTTAAATGTACAACGCATTCTCTTGGAAGCAACATGATTAAGAACTTAATCTCCCACAAAATTGTCTCCATTACTTTTTTTACATAAGATCGATGGTTTTTTGAGATTCTCGATCAAAAGCGTTTATCAAAACGGCGGCAAATGCTCCAGCCCTATCAGGATGCCGATTTGAACTTATCATGAAGAAGCAACAATCTAACGATACTACAAAAAAAAATTACTGTCACAAAAATCATAGGATTTTCTCATACAGATTAATATGCCTATTTATTGGCCTATACAGAGTATTGTGAATTGTGCATAAGCCTGGGGGTTACGCTTGACATAAAAAATACTTGTACGTAGACAAAACTCGTGATGAAGCAGTTCAAATAAATAAAACATTGGCGATCTTGTGAATGCCTTGTATTCCGACTACTTGACAGATGGACCGTTTCAATGGTGGTGGTGTGACATCTTACTGTAAATAGTAAAAATGTGGATAATCTGTCATTTTCTACGTATGGGTTGATGATGGAATCAGTTTTGGCAAACCATTTGTAGGTTTCGATCGTCGCATTACTTTACATATCTGCGCACAACATTGTGTGTCAAAATTTTCCCACAATTCAGCTGATCTTTTCCATAATAAAGGATAACTATTTATTTTTCACGATTACTCTTTCCTTACTGGACCATGGGCGTCCATATCGCAAAATTCAAGGATGGGCACAGCTAGATTTCCCTCTGCGCTATTGAGAATCCAATGCCCTCAAATTTGATAAAAAAATTAACCTTGTCACACGACACTCATTGCTTAAGAATCGGGTGCTCTAGTAGGTATATTTTACTTCTCCAGCTATTTGTCAGGGGGCAGATGCCTCTCCCTCTTGGCTCTCCCTCTAGTTAGCACCCCTTAATGTGTGCTCATGATCTGGACTGATTCACGAAAACAGTAATACTCTTCCTTCTCACTACAGTTGGGTGTCAAAATTTCATTGAACTTAGCAGTACTTTCTGATTTAGAGAGAAGCCAAGGATTACCATACAGATAGAAGGACTACAACTTTAGCTCGATGCTTCCTGCGCACAATCTGTTCAACGTTCTAATTGCACAAACATTAGAACTGAGATTAGCAAAACACGAAAGATGCGTGATCTCAAAGGTGTCTGAGTTTCCTAAAGTAATTTTGAACACATCCTAAACTGAGGCGAAAAATGATATCTGGAAACGTTTTGTTTTTCGTTTTCTGCTCAAATCTTTGCCACCATTTGACGATTTTAAAAACTTACAAAGCATTTACTCACATGCAGCAGCAGTGGCCGCAGTAGTAGACTCTTCGGTCTCCTGATCAGTCGGCGTGCACTGTGCGGGTTCGAGACCCGTCCCAGAAGAATTTTTTTTCTCTTGGCTATGGATGTTTTGATTTTCCGTAGGTGGTAGACGGTCTCTGACTGTTGAACGCGGAGGTACCACCCGGCGGATCTCGTAGGCGGAGCCAGAATGTGTGCATGTTGCATTCACACGTGTTCCCTCGCCAGAGTCCGTGTTGCGTTCCCCCTTTCCCATGTATCCCCCTATAGCCCCACGGTACCCAATGGTTGCTTAGACCTTAGGCCTTCGTGGTGGTTGGAGTATAACAAATAAAAAAAAAACGATCTTCGTACGGTGGAAACGTTGACTCATAGTTCGTTAAAATCCAGTAGGTACTCACGGAGCTACCTGGGGGCCAAGGATTATAGGTCGAAGAGACCGGCGCAGATTGGTGGCATGATCTTTCTGACGAGGATTTTAAGTAAACATATTTATCTCGAGCCCACAACGGGTCCGTGTTGTTGGAACGTTTTACTTGAATAATGAGTAGATTGTTGCAACGGTTCGGAAGCTACGACAAGATTTCGGTCGAAATAATGTGCCCAGTGTCAACACCATTTGTCAGTTGGTGCGGAAATTTGAACCAACAGGTGAAGTTAAAAACTTGCCGTATTCGGACTGTTTGTACTCCGGAAAATATCGAGATAGTTTGTGAAAGTGTAGTGGAGCGCCCTGAGAGATCTACCAGACATCGTTCTCAAGAAATGGGTATTCGTCGCACGTCATTATGCACTATTATGAAAAAGACTTGCCTAGCGACCATGAAAGTTGTCGACAATACAGTCATGCAATATTACAGCTTAATACCCAAAATAACGATTAGACAGACAACTGATGAGTGATGAAGCCCACTTCGATATGAACGGATTTGTTAATAAGCAGAATTGTCGTATCCGGGCATTAGAGAACCATCGTTTCATCCATCAACGACCACTACATCCTCGTCGAGTCGCAGTTTGGTATGGAGGTGTAATTGGACCTTACTTTAAAGACACTGCAGGTAATTCTCTTTACTGTCACTGGCGACCGCTAGTGTGATATGGTGCAAAACATTCTGGCTCCTCAATTCCAACAATTTAACCTGCGAAACATGTGCTTCCAGCAGGACGGAGCAACTTGTCAAGCAGCAAGACCAACAATGCATCTTTTGCGAACAGTATTTCTGGGACGTTTAATTTCTCGATTTGGTGATGTCAACTGGCCACCAAGGTCACCGGATTTAACGGCTCCTGACTTTTTTATGGGGCTTTTTGAAGAATAGGGTTTTTGCCAACAAACCAGATACTGTAGAGCAGCTGAAGAATAATATTACGGAAGTGAAAATATTCCCGAAAGCTACCAAAAAGTGATGGAAAATGTAATCATGAGGGCTCAGGTTTGCGCGGCTTCTAGAGGCGGAAATTTGTCTGATATTATTTTTCATACATAATTTCTACGTTTCAATAAAAAATTAAGACGAAAAAAATTAACGTATTTCAATTCACAATATTCAAGATACAAACCAGCCAGTTACACATCAGCCACCCAGTATAATACACGATTCCAGTGCAAAATAACCTTTAGGTTTTATTTAAAACTCGGTGTTCTGAACATTATATAGTTCAGAAAGCATGGAAGTGGTGAGAGTTGAATATCAACCTTGATAAATGACAGATGGATCTGCAAGATGAGGATAGAGGTGACCAATAGCATTATTGTACTATTATACTGCTTTTGTTAAGGTCAATATGGAGAAAGTGATAACATGTTTAATGAATTCAGTTGATCCACCTGACTTCATTTCTTTTTTACTGTCATATAAAGATTTTTTCGAGAGATCCCGTTGTGAACAGGAGCGGGAACAGTCTTATGTGTTTTGTGGGGAACAGATAGAATTTCCCCTTCCTCTCCAAGTTTCCAGTTACACAAGTAATTATGGCCTCTTAGGAAAGCAGGAAACGCCGCTAAGCTAAATTTTGTAATATTGTTTTTAAACAGTGCTAGTCAGCTTATGTATTGAAAATGAGTCGCTTTGGAAGTGATTCTTTGACTAATATTGATCTGGCGATTGAGATATACCTCAGTATATGACTAATCTCTCAGCGTATGCAATGTGCGCAATTTATTTAAAAACAACATAGGATGTCAACCCTGACGGACAACTAAATGGGTATGCAAGGCTAGCCTAGTTTGCTTCGCAGATATCCTGTTTCCCTCAGAAGAGTTGGAGGTAGACCTAATTTCCACTTTGGAGTCACTTCACACCCACGTCACAACACTAAAACACCAAAGCAATACTGAGAGACAATCGAGAACCCCATAGTGAACACCAGTACTGAAAAAAAGTAGCTAAACCGAATAGAGCTCTGCTCGGAGCTATGAACGCCTAAACATTCCGCTGCGCCGTTGAAAACCTTCCACCACGGATTCATCGAAAACGACTGATGAAAAGAAAAAACGCCGAGACACGTCAAAAGATTTGTCAAGGGGCACAACTGTTCAACCAAAAACTACTTTACATCCTTTCACCCTCAGCCCCCCAGGGTCATTCCCTTAAAAATGTTAAATGACATGGAGTATCGAGTAACAGCTTGTTTGAAAGCATTTTTGATGTCCTTTATTTTGCCCTTTGACTTTTTAATATCAGTCAATTCGTTTTCAAGAGAATTAGAAAAATCTTTATTTATTTTAATTTGATCAGCTTGAAAACAAAAACACGAAAATATCACTTTTTATTTCAATAAGTGTTCAAAATTTTGCCTGTTAGGGTTTGCCAAATCTACAATTCTTTTATAATTTGAAACGGAAACTACTAACATAAACAGCAGTTCGGAAGACTAGATGTGGCAACAACCAAATAACAACCCAAAGTTTTTTCCGCATTCTTTCATCAACACAGATAATAATCATCGAATCGATTACGCGAAATTGTTACTGTGGCTGGTATTTCATTAGGCTCTGTACGCACAGTTACTAAACTCCATAAATTTCATCCATCCAAAATAAAAATATTGCAACAGTTAACCGAAGATGATTTCGATAGGCGAGTTTTGTGAACAAATAACTGCAGCGATTAATGATAATACCATTCATCTCAAGAATATCTGCCTCAGTGATGAATGCACATTTTATTTAAATGCCATTGTTTATTAATGGAAATTTGAATGGAGACATTTATTTGGATATGTTGGAAAATACCATCAATCCGCTCATCACTGAAACCACTGAACACCAAAGACAGCAGATGGAAACCCTATACCTGGTGAGGCTGAAATATATTTCCAGCAAGACGGCTCTCCTCCTGACTGTGTTCTTCCGGTTCGACAATGGCTAGACGACGAGCTTCCAGTTAGGGCAGGATAGGTCGAAGTGGGCCTATGGAATGGGCTGCTAGATCTCCTGATTTGACGCCATTAGACTTTTTGGATGATCTTCAAACGCATCATCGAAAGCTGTCATGATATCCCACAACATGTTTTTGAAAATGTCCGTCAGGAATTTGAACATCGCCTATGTCATTGTTTGGCCAATAACGGGCAACATTTTGAACACTTATTGAAATAAAAGTGATATTTTCGTGTTTTTTTGTATCTGAACAAATTAAAGTAAATAAAGATTTTTCTAATTTTCTTGAAAACGAATATTTAAAAAGGAGGCAAGTTTTCAAATGAACACCCTGTATATGCAATGAACCTTGTCGACCTCAGATTAGACCAAGGCTCACACGCTCTTCCCTCCGCGTATTCATATTGATACTATGATACGCTACTGGAGAATCCTGAGAGGCACAGTTGATTTATTAAAACGTCAAAGGGTGCATATTATAACATGAGCGCTAAGGTTGCGAGTTTTGTTTACACGCAGGCTTTAATGAACTACCGAAATCAAGAGCTACAAGGAAAGGGGTGATGGAATGAGTTCTGGAATCCTTAGTATTTACCTCCTGAAGCATTTATCCTACCCCAATTAAGGGTCGCTCTTTCTGTAAGAACTGTAAATTGGACTATACAGATGTTACGTAGGTATTTTTCCCTACATAGGTTTATTAATTTTTCATACCTAAATCGGTAGGAAGAACTAAGTCTTGGATACTGTGGAGCTTTAGGGCTTACACTGCTAAAGCATTAGCATGAAGAAACTGCACCCACACCTGGTGTCTGCCCAGAATCCGAGGATGAAGTGATACATTTCTGTAGGACGTGAATTTGGTTGTCCAGAAAGGTTGTTTTTCCGAGTTCTCACTTTATATTTTTTTCACTAAGAGGATTGGACAATGATTTTTGAATCGCATTATTTATCATTTGACCGGGTCAAGTTAGCAAACTGAAATTCAGGATAATGGAATGGATGCATAATACTATATTCTAGCGCAACAGTGGCAGTTGAAAATTTCAAGACGGTGTCAAGGCGCCATTGTGGTACTTTGTTTAGATAGAATAGGGGATGGTGTAATATCCCGTATTGAAGCTTCTTATGACTTACGACTCCAGAATATGAAATTTGAATACGACAAACTGTCAGGTTATCAAAGCTAACCAATCATCAAAACGTATGTTAAACTCGTATTAATATAACATATCCCATTTAAAAAAGAATAGTCGAACTTTCTGAGTTTTTTAAACTGAATCTTTCAAATTTTATTGTGCATTTAGGTATACCCATCCAAAAGAAGATTTATATGACATACATATCACTCGTGATGATTATAAGTGATTTGAAATATAATGATTCTATATTCCAGGGTGGTAAAGTACCCGTGAGCACCTTAAAAATAACACACAGCTGCTCATTCCATTGAAAAAAAATGTTCACAAGATTAGCTCCCAGCCGATATCTTGGAACTTTCAACTGTTAGTTTTAGGTTGAAGTAGCTGAAGTATTCGTCCGTGAATTCCAGCACCCCGAATTATAGCTTACTAACTTGAGTTGTTCAGCAAATAGCTAAGAGCAACGCTTTTCTGAAAGGCATTATATATGGAGGTTTCAATTAATCCTGACCCGTATTGGTTCAATTATACAGTGTTATTCAAAAGTCATTCAAAAAAGTAGCATTTCCATTGGGAAGCTTCGTATAACATTCTTTTAAATAAACTTGCGGCATGATTGTCTGTTCTACATGCATTCTAGAGATTTATATTTTATTCTGGAACACCATATATACTTCTTAACTTCTCACCGTCTCTTCTATCGAAGGTTGTTTTTACTTCCAACGCCTCTAGCGTGGAAGCATTGTAATCGCAAAAAAATCAAATATGTGATATGTTTTTTGTATGTTACATAAATATGTACGTACATCTAACATGTTCATCACGAAAAAACAATGTTTCTCATTTCCGTCGGTCTGTCTGTCTTTCCGCTTATCTTTGACCACACCATAACTTGGAAAGTACCGGTCGAATTTTGATGAAATGTTGACACAAGGTTTCTACTATGTTAAGAACAAGAAAGTTTTGCAGTTTTTGAAAATCGATCCAGTGACGGCGGAGCTGGGGGCAAAAAAGTGAAAAAACCAAAATCGACAAACTCCGTTTTTTGACATGTTAAGAGGATCCTGATCTTTTTGAAACATTTTTTAAGGGAACAAAGTTGGGTGGTGGGCGTATATCATAATTGTTTGACGTAGAAGGTGTTATCTAACTGTGTTGATCATATGCTTCGCGGTCATGCCGGTATACAGGGTCTGGCACAAAGGTCGAACGGTTTTTGAAAAAATTACAAAATTGGTAATTTATTGATGGTTTCGGGTTCACAATGAAATAGCGTAAGTGTGGAAAATTACATCAGTCAAGTTCTGACCGTTTTTGACGATGCATTGCTGGAGGTGTGCTTGAAAGTTCGCGTATACTGAAAGAGTGGGGAATTTGTTAACACTTGTATGCAAGATGTACAGTTTTTCAATTTTTGGTGTGTCCCTATTATTAATAAATAAATAGTAGTTATGTTAAAAAGTTTGTATAATGTATTTGAGAACATTTCCTATTTTTATTTATTATATTAATAAAGAAAATGAAAAAATCGTTTGTTTAATTTAAGTGTTCTAAACATGTTTTAAACTGTTTTAAAGAGAAACTGTTTTAAACATGTTTAAAACAATTGATTAAAACAAAACGTTTAAAATGAAACAACCCTGTTAAATGTTCCTCCTTCTTGACCAAAGTTCGAGGCTTATGCTCGTATACACGAGCCTTGAGGTGTCCCCATAGGAAAAAATTGCAGATGGATAAATCTGGGGAACGAGGAGGCCAATGAACATCACAAAATCTGGAAATAAGGCGACCACGGAAGAGGGGGCGAATGACATTTAACGTTGCTCTGGATGTGTGGACCGTCGCCCCATAATATTGGAACCACAAATGTCGGAATGGAACACGTCGTCGTCGCAATTTAGGTGAAAAGAGATTGGTGATCATTTCGACATAGCGTTCCGGGTGCATCGTTACTTTTGGGGTGTGCAGCGGTCTTTCATGCAACTGTCGTGAATTTTCATTAGCCCAATAGCGGCAATCTTGCTGGTTAGCCATGCCATTTAGATGAATGTGAGCTTCATCACTCATGAACAAAATGAGGTTCTCACTTTGCTCGATAAGTGCTTCCATCTCACGTGCGAAGTTCATTCATTGTGCGTCATCCACGCCAGGTGTACACATAGCCTCGATCATACGCCCGCAGAAATTTTCGCAGGAGTAGGGGGAAGGCCATCCATCGGCAAGAGATAGCTTTGTGTGAAATAGTACCTGCCTCCAAAACTTTTTAAGAATCGAGGGGTAGCTTATTTTCTCAGGAAGCCAACATTCTACAGGAAAGCATGCTAAGTATGCAAATTTTAGTTGTATGAGCCTGTTTGATTAACCTGATCCATTTGAATCTAATGTTTTACATCTTAGAGGAGCAATCTCGTGCCAAACATAATCTTATATGAACTGATAACAGCATTGCATAGGAACTCCAGAGTCAACCTACTTGACGCCATTTTTTTAAGCGTATAGATAAGCAGACAGAAATTCGGTGATTTCCCCAAAATTTACTCCAGGTGCCGTCAGATTACCCAGGGCGTGTTTAATTTCCAGCGATAGAAACGTGTCTGTTCATCGCTACATCCTTTACTTCCTGCAACTGATTGAATTAGATCCAGTTCATCAACTGTCACGTGATTGATGCTATCGCTTTTTCGCACAAAATGAGGCGTCAGTCATTTGCTTAATGGAATGCGGTGATGGGAAAAAATGGCCAAGCCGATTGACAGAGGTAATAAGCTTACGCAGCCAGCAGGGGAATATTATTTTTCGTCCATCTGTGTCGTGTCAGAGTTCGTTGTTTACGTGTTATATTGGTAATGACATGTTTATTTCAGTGAGTTGATGGAAAACTGTAATTGGTGGAATAGAGGCTTGGTTTATAGACCATTAAAATTAGACATGTCGCATACGAAATGAAAAAATCCTACAATTTTTTAGGCGCCTTTTAACTTTGAATACGAATGTGAGACAAGCGTTGCTTTCACAAAGAGCTTGAAATATCAGCAAACAGAATAGGAATTCACAAAGTCAAGTAGCTTGATATTTTCATAAACTACTTACTTGAATTACTTGAAATGTTGACTTCATTGTTCTACTTAACGTAAGGTCAGGCATCTTGAAATTACTTGATGGCAAATTCTATTTTTGTGTTACTAAAGATCTTGATATTTATTTGTACAACCTATGATCCGTATTTTGTATTTTAATGCCAATAATTATGTATAAAACCAAAAAGTTTTGTACTGCCAAACCAAAAAACACAAAATCGATATTAGTTTTGAAATTAGCTGGATTCAATGACAAAATCAATAGGTGCAAGATCAGCGGCGGATCAAGAGCTTTTGGATCACGCAGTCCGAGTATATTTTCATATAGCTCGGGTACAACATAGATACTCGGGTTTCCTACCAAAATATAAAAACTACGTGATATTAGATTGCTTATGACTTAGTCCTTGGCTTGAGCTTGACTTGATTTACACTGAAGTCAAGTAGCTAAAAATTCAGTCGTGTCGTAAGTCCCTAAAAATGAGCTAATGTTTAGAGTTTTTATTTTTCCAGGGAGATACATAATTATACTCATTCAACATAGTTCAGCTTTATATATTTACATATTTACATTTACATATTTACCTCAATACTGATCCCAAAAACCATGTGTGTGTGGATGTTTTTCGATTTATGTTTGTATGAAATATTTAAAGTACACAGATGTGGTTGCTTGGGAACTGCAAGATCGAATTATGATACTGTGTAGTCAGTACCAAAATTACTAAATGATCGTAATCTTGAAATATTATCTTCTCAATACATTGGGCATTGATTTTTTTCTGTCAAACTTTTTTTAGTAGTCTATTTCCTCAAAAGCTTTTAGACGGGGTATCAGTCCATCTCAATGAAACCAAAACATCTGGTAAGCCCCTATTTACTTCTTACCACCAAACTCTAGAAGGCTGTCCATATGGGACTTTTTGATGCATTTCCCACGCACAGTTTGTTATCATTTCAAACAATATTATGTTACACCCGAGATAGCTCCTCTGAGAAATAATTAGCTATAAATATGTATCGTAGAATTACATTGATCAAGACAGGTCCATACAATTAGCCCATACTCCATACATTTGATAACACCCCATTCTAGAAATTTATCCCCAGCCCTACCAGCACTATCGACAATTTGGCAACGTTGAGTTGACTAAACTCAGCAACGTGTTGCATCTACCGATCGGTCAGATATCCATTAGCCCTCGAAGCAAGTATATGTATGTTCATCGTGTTGCAAGAGACGGGTTTGTTAAAAAGATGTCGAAGCTTCAGGGAAAACGTGCGAGGAAATCTGTGATGTATGAAATATGTCCAATAGGTGACTAGAAATACTAGGGTTGTAAGTGTTCAGATATGCTAATGCCAAAAAATTGAGGTATGCCACCAACGATAAGTAGAGACGGGCATAGCTGTTTAAGAAATCTCTATTTCAGACATTGGGATGTTGTTATGGTATTTTACGATGTTGCCATCATTCTCAGGCGAAAAACCGAACGAATGTTTGTTCACGTAGATCCTACATATAAGTGCTATTCTAAATATAAACGCAGCCTCTGCCAGAATATATGCCGTGGCCATACTGTAGAACTGACCATTTCTCATGTATCATCACCTATTGGCCAGATCACGAAGTCTGTTGACCAGATCAATGGTTCATCACTTAACGATATGATTAGCTTAGCGTGCGGCCACTTCATGAAATGGTCAAGCATGTATGATCATAACATAATCACATTAATTACCGATACAGGCACTGGGAGCGCTTTATCTACATTTCATTACGGCGATCGTTAATAACAAATTGTTTTTCTAAGTGAAAATTCGAATCATTCGTCACTGAAGGAGGAAGAAAGTCACATTCAAAAACGACAAAAAGGTACTATGTGGGTTACGATATGGCCACGACATATAAATTTGCCTAGAAAGTATATTGCTCCAGCGGCGACCACTTGAAATGGTTCACATACTATATCCAAGACTTCGCCTAAGGTTTGGCAACGTTGAGTCCCTCACCTACTATACCTAGGTAGGCCTTCTACTGATTCTATAGTTCCATGTGGTTCCATTTATAATTTGTCTTTGATTTCAGTGGCGTGGGGACGCCGTCCGAAGGCTTTATAATTTTCTTTCCGTTATTATTTTACTATGTCTACTGAACCTACAAAAAGACCTACAGGGTGGCCCATCCATGCGTGAACGGAATATTACTCATAAACAAATACATTTTAAGAAAATATATTAATGGAGTGTTATACATGATATGTGATGGCACATTTCTAAAATATTGGCAATTATACAGGGTGTCCCAATTTTGACATACATATCAAAGTTGTGATTTCTTAAATGGAATGCCTCAAATTTTATTGCCCATTTTGATAAACCAATTCAAAAGAAGAAGATTGGTATAACATACTATGGGGTTTTGGTAATTAGCTACTGAGATGTGAGGTGTTTTGTCCAGACAACCGTCCACTTCGGCAACCCCTCAATCCGCCATTTTGAAATTTGGAGTGCTGAATTTTGTATCAAAAAGACTTACAAAGCTCAGCTTTTATCTTATTTTTACTTTGTCGAATTTTCATTTTTGATCATACAGGGTGGTCAAAAACGCAAATTGTACTATTTCTCCAAAAAATTTCAAATGCATCACCCTGTATATTTGTGCAAGTTTGGATTCAATTCTTTATAAACTTTTTTCGGTATGAGGTTTGATTCAGATAAAATCACCAGATTTTGAATTATTAAGCTTTTAATAGAACAACACACCAAAATTAAAGAAAAAAAATCACAGCATCCATGGAAACAAAAGACAAACAGTCGGCTACTTCCATATTGCCACTAAGAGTACAGACTTGATGTAAAAACTAATAACAATCAAAACAGCATGAAACAGCTTCAAGCGTAATAGAGAAAAACAACTACAACAACAACTGTCACTAATCAAGACCTAATCTACAAAAACTGCTCGAAAATACCTCCACCATGTTGAATATATAGCCATAGTCTTTGGATAAATTACCGTCACTGAAGTTCTGCATATATCAGTTTCTGCTCCAATTTGCCGTGCACTTGAATGGGGACCTTCCTGCAACTTTAATAGAACCTGAAACTTGGATTATTTATACATTTTTTACTATATTCCACTGCTCCACTTGATTCAAAACGTTCTCGTAGTGTGGAATATATTTCCGACCTTGGATGTCGCATATTAGGGTACCGTTGTTTATAAATGCGAGATGCTAGGAAACTATTCCTTTGGGCTTCGCCCAAAACGAACACCATATTCACCATTTCTTCTTTAGAAAAATTCATTTTCAAACACGTTTTTATTATAATGCTCACAAAGCTAATTTTGACAATTTGTAACTAATCAACAATTTATTTGTTTCCAAGGATGATGCGATATTTTAGGGAATTAAGCCGTTCCATAAAAGACGTGCTAATAACCGAAAAAATAGCCGTAAAAACCCTTATGTGTCTAGTATCAAAAAAAGCTTATATAAAATGTAATCCAAACTTGCACAAATATATAGGGTGATGCATTTGAAATTATAATATAATAATAAAAATAATAAATAATAAAAGCTGAAGTGTGTAGGTTTTTTTTGATACAAAATTCAGTACTCCAGATTTCAAAATGGCGGACTAAGTGTGTCCGAAGAGAGGGGGGGGGGTCTCAAGAAAAAACACCTTATATCTCAGTAGCTAATTACTAAAACTCCATAGTACCTACGTTATATCAATTTTCTTCCTTTGAATTGGTTTATCCAAATATGAAATTAAATTTGAGGCATTCCATTTAAAAAATCACAACTTGGATAAGTAAGTCGAAATTAGGACACCCTGGATAATGGCCAATATTTTAGAAATATGCCCTCAAATGTCATGTATATCATCCCAAAAATGGATTTTTCCAAAATGTATTTGTTTACGAGCAATATTCCGTCCACATATGGATGTGCCACCCTGTATATGGCTACGTGTTTTGGGATTCGAGAAAGACCACCAGTTTTCAAAATATGCTGATATGAGAGCGATAGTATTTTCATTATTGTTGGAATATCATTCTTCGGTAGCCATTTTGTTTTCTCCGCCAGTCGTCCTGCTCCCAGGCCACCAAGCAATGTTGGTAGTTAAACAAATGTAGGGTGCTTCAGTTGGTTTTTCAAGTATTATTTTGACAGATGGTAACTCTTCCATGCTCAACATATTGACAGATATATTGTGGCAAACTTCTGCTGTGAGCAATGGATCGTTTTAGTCTTGAACAAAGGTGGGAACTATTTTCAACATGAGTGCTGTGTTGCAGAAACTTTGCATAAATTGAGAAGACTATTTGTTTGGAATGAAGCTCCGTCCGCGACTGGTATACAAAAATTCGAGAAGAAGGTTCATGAAACTGGCCTGCTTGTGGAAAACAGAACGTATGAGCGTGTTCGACCCGTACGTACAGCCGAAAACGTGGCTGCTGTTGCCCAGAAAGTGCATGAAAACGCAAAAATGTCAACTCGTCACAGAGCACAACAAGTGGGCATCAGTCGCACTTCTGTGCGGATAATATTGCATAACGGCCTGGAATTATTTCCTTACAAGGTGCAACTTGTGAACATGACCATCGGCTTCGATATCGTTTCTCTGTGTGGGCTGCAAGTCAATTGGAAACGAACGTCAATTTTGGTCGCCAAATCATATTTTCGGACGAAGCCCATACCCATCTGGGAGCTTACATTAACAAGCAGAACTGTAGGTAGAAAAACCATGGCATCTAAAAAGAGTAACTGGTGTGTCTTTTGGATTGGTGGGATTATTGGTCCCTACTTTTTCAAAATTAAGATGGTAACAGCATGACGGTAAACGGGGAACGCTGTAGAGA
This sequence comes from Acanthoscelides obtectus, assembly GCA_963669975.1. Lineage (NCBI taxonomy): Eukaryota > Metazoa > Arthropoda > Insecta > Coleoptera > Chrysomelidae > Acanthoscelides > Acanthoscelides obtectus. The sequence continues at coordinate 263,095 of CAVLJG010003225.1, read as the reverse complement.
CACAATCTCTGGTTCCAGCAGGATGGCGCAACATGTCACACCAGCTGTGAAACAATCGATCGTTCACAAACTAAGTTCGGTCATCGCGTTATCAGCCGTTTTGGAGACGCTCATTGGCCAGCCGGCAGCTGTGATTTGACGCCCATGGATTACTTCCTGTGGGGTACTGTTACACTAACGATCCTCAAACAATTGATGTTCTTAGATAAAATATCCGTCGATCTATTGATGAAATGGACCCACAAACTATCGAAAATGTGCTTCAAAATTGGGTTAAGATGATGGACTACTGCCAGATCCGCCGCGGCAGCCATTTAACTGAAATTGTTTTTCATAAATAATCGGAAGGTGTATTTTCTTGAATAAAGCATCGAGTGTTACATATTATTGAGGTGTGTAGTTTTAATACCAATTTAAAAAAGAAACCAACGGATGGCCCACCTTTCTAATCATGAATGAACGGAAATGCCTATCATCTACATATCGTCAGTGGTACAGACATATTGTTGTAGACCGTCCAAGGATTCGGGGACAGACGGAAAAATGATATTTTCTGTTAAAATAAATTTTATAATTCAAACACAAATGCACATACATCGATGATTCCGTATTCTTAGCAATTTTCCAACATAATCAGAAGAAAGCGAAAGTAAAGAGAATTACCGACATCACTTGAGCCAGACAGAACCACGGAACTGGGAAAAATTAGAATTTCTCGGTAGGCGACAAAATCGCGCATTACGGTCGTCGCTACTGAAAAGGAATCCATCCGATCCTGAAATTTATTTAAAAAGTACAAGACGTAACAGCAGGTCGTCCCGTCGCTCGTTCCGGTGGAGTCCTTATTGAACGCGGCACCAGACTGTTCCCGATTATTTTCACTTCGTTTCACACTTATTTAATAACAATAGCTGCTGTTGCCGCTGCTCCTGCTGTCGTTGAATACTCGGCTCCTGCTCTGTAGCTTTTTCTTGTTTTTAGGAGCAGTGGGCCATGTCGTGTCGTTGCTCTGTGAGTCGCACGTTGTGAATGGTATTTAGCCAATCACAATAAACAGAATTTTTCGTAAATCGTCACACTGAGAAAACAATATCAATTAAACAGTTTTTCTGGAAATTTGTCATTAGCCGTACTGAATTTTTCAATTACTCCTAGTAACTAAATTATTCGGCATAATTAAATTGAATTTTCTGGAACCAGTTTGATAAAAAGTAATACACTATTAAACTAATTTGCTTGAAAACACTAAACCATGTACGTGCTTAATTAAGCTGTTTCATGAGTTTAGGTAATCTAGTGTATGCAGAAAAGGTACATTTAAAACAAACTTTTGTATAAAGATAGTTAAACTGCTCATTTGAATCGCGGGAATTCAGTAAAATTTTTATTTTAAACTGAAAACATCCCAATATACCTTTTAACCTAAATAAAATAATTTATTGAAATACTTTTACCTAAACTAATTAAACCAGTTTAATAAATATAATTGAATTGTTCTACTTATATCAAGTGAGCTCATTTTGATACTTCAGTGTTTTTAAATAAATTGAGGTACTCAAGCTAAGTAAATGGTTTGAAAAGTTTGATTAAACGATAGCGTTTTGATTTAGTTAAACTAGTTTCATAGACTCAAGTAAATTGTTTTAGAAATTGAAGATTAAAACTTGTTAGCTGTCACATAGCTAATTAAATCCTTTAAGTGGCTTTACTAAAATTACTTGGTTAATAATAATAATAATATATTAAAAATAATTTCTCAACAACCACTAAGTTAACAATTTTCAAATCAAATCACAAAATTAAATTGACAGCTATTTGATTACTGTAAAAATCTCCCTAGCAATTCAAGTCTAATTATCGCTATAAGTACAACGTAGCCTGCTAATTTAAAAATTCATATTTAACGTCGATAATTTTCTGACTTAAATATTGTAATAATATAATTTTTCAATATTGAATTATCGTTTTCCCGTCACGGAAAAAGTTTTTGTATTATACATGGGAAAAATACTGGATTTCAAAGTCTAGTATTTTTTTCCTTGTACAAAAACAACTATTTTCTGCCAAAAATGCTTGCGAACGTGTTTTGATAGACTTGGTAGTAACCAAGGTTTAAATATCATTCGGGCAGTTGATTCTATATGGCTGCACACGTATACTCAGGATTTTTACGATAAGTGCTTAGATTATAATTAGCGATAGATACTTATGTCCTTTTTCTTGCGAAGGTCTTTTCGCTAATCTTCAATGTATGTAAACTTATTTGATTATTTTTGACGAATAAGCAAGCCTTAAGTATAAAAACACTTGAAGCGCCGCGACATATGGTGCTAAGTCATTTCTAGCTTTTATTAGCAGAGGGATGCCAGCGCAAAAGTATATTCAGGAAGTACTTGAACTCCATCTTTGCTATTTCTCCAGATGCTTGGAAACCCTATTTAGCAAGGCGACCATGCCTGTTTCCATATTTGAGCTTTGACGTGTTTCTTTCAGACACAAAGAAGAAGGACAATGTCTTCTTACTGTAGGTATATCAAACCAAGGCAAGTATTCTCACCAGAGCAGGTAGAGAAAATTACCGCTTAAATTTATAAAAAAAAACAGAAACAAGAAGCTAAATCAAAAAACAAAGAAACGGGCAAGGATAAAAGTAAATTCAAGTCGAATAGATCTAAAAAGACCAAGATTGATGAAGTGAAAGAAACATGAAAAGTCAGACTCTGAAGAAGAAGAGAAGAATATAGAAAATCAGACAAATAAGATTGGGTCGTGTGTATTATCTGTAAACTGTGGTCACACGTTAAATCTGTAAGAGGTGATCCTGTTTCGTGCATTTCTATTAATTGTGAGTCTGATGAAGACAGAAATAATTTGCATTAAACATTATCTACTTTTTTACGAATTTGTTTTCCTTTCCATACTGATTATATGTTATATGTGTTTTGAATAGTCAAGGTTAGTGAAATTAGTTGAGATCATTTCTTTAAACTCTTATGTAGGTCGCGCCATTGATTGTGATAGTTAAGTAAATACAAAAAATAAAGAATTGTTATATAAAGTGATAAGGTAATTATAAAAAATATGTTCACTGATCATTGAGTTTATTAATAGGCAAAATTAACCTAAGATGACTACCGTTACTAAAGAAAACGATCAGTATTCACCTCCTTAGTTCGTAAGAAATACAATTGCCTTATTATGTGTATGTTGATTCTATAATACAAGCTCTAAATAAAGCAACTTGTTGCTTTAATATAATTTTATCAGTTGCTCCAAAAACGGGGTAAGTTGCAACAACCGACTCTTTCCACAAAAAATTCTATAAATATAAATTAATTATAGATTCAGGAAAAAAATGTTCTGGAAATATATTTTCAAATATATGATTACTCATTCAGAAGCCCTTTGCAATTAAAATACTCAATAGTTCAGTCACTGAATCGAAAGAAATAAGAAATGTTCTCTCTCCCCTATATCAAATTTTTGATCGTCAATATTTCAACGTTCTTATAAATTGGTTTCTTATGGAAAAATAACTGATATGGTAAATAATGAAGTTTCCCATGGGAACCCACGTAAATATAATAAGGACTATCTCACGAACTTAATGGTGGATTATTCAAATTTTGCAAAACCGTATTTCTATACAGTATTTTGAATCTACAAAAAATATCAAAATACCACCATGAGTAGCGCAAAATTTTGAAACTTATGATACCTCTCGGGTATATCACACATCCGTGATTTCATTTATATGCCAGATTAAAGGTCATCATGCAGCATCATTAAATCGAATGCCTTAAAGTGTATTGAAAAAATTTCAAAATGTATGCTGACGTCTAACCCAAAACCGCTTTGCGGCTGGAAACATAGTCCACACAACGGCCGACGATATTTAAACAGCACTTTTATCGAAATTATAAACATGCACAAAGCCAATCGGGCGGCCATTTTCATGCAAAGTACTCTTTGAAAACATCCGGCTAAATTAATAACGCTGAAACCAGGAACAGCTCGCTGGTTTTTGCGTGTATACATATATACATATATTGAATTTTCCGGATGGTCAGACACTTGAAGAGCTATTCACCTGTACAACATTTGGGATCATTTTAATTAAATTGAAGACAAATTTGTTGAAAACAAACAGGATTTAAAATGTGTCGTCGATTCTCATAACTAATTTTCCGTTGGTGTTTAAAGGATAAGTGAGGATAGATGTTTACAAAAATTGTCAATTCCGCCAGAAAGATAGCCGCTTTAGGTGGATGATCAGAGAATTTTATTAGTCATCTCAGCGTACAACACTAATATCGGTACGTCAATCTGGTAAGGGCAAAAAGTAAAAAATTTGAAACGCTAGCGTGATCATCGCTTTCCAGGAATTGCCTCCGTCTACACGAGAAGGTTGTCTCTGACGTCATAGGAGGAGCTGCAAATCCACGATTTTTGATCTTCAAGCGTGGACACGCCAAGCGAGAACGAGGAAGATCGTAATCTACCTTTGAAGTGTGCATATTAGGCAAATATGTCAATATCTTCAGGATGTTCGTTTCCAAATTGTGTTCCCTCAAATTTCTCCATGCACGATTGTATGAACTGTTCACGATCCCCACTGGCTTGATTTTCACTCCCTAATTAAGACAAGAGTCACGAAAGAGGGATCGAAAGCATGTATACATGCGTTTATATATCTTTACTCTGTGAGAACGTAGCGTTTAAGGCGGTTTTCTGATTATGTTTATATAGACTGTTTACAAAGCGTTAATCAAAATTGGAGCAGTGATTTTTTGAGCTATTCTGATACCTTTTGCCTTGAGAATGCAGCTTTTTTATAAGCAAAAATTACTAGAAATAAATACTTTTTACCGCAATGGAATAACCCATAATTCTATGATGGTTGTCATCCTACTGAAAGCATAAAAACTTCACTGCTATATTTATTAGATATAAATATAATGCGTATAGGCTATTATTTTCTTAGTTTCTATTTTAGTGGCATATCAAAAACTGATCATTCATTGAAAATACCAGTATGTCGACAAAAGCATATTACCTTAACGTCATCTTAGTTATTCTGAGGGTATTAGACAGCTCTAGAGATAAAACATATGTTCAACATTCAACCTGCGATGTTTCGTAATGCCGTTTCCGGACTGCAAAATGTTTCATTACAATCCCACCAAGTGCTAAAGTATTCAAACTAACAGTAGCAATATAAGTTATGGAATCCTGTTGGTAACATAACTATGTGGTACAAGCCCATTATTCCAACAAATTGACTTGTATGGCAAGCAAGCCCATTAAGAAATATTTGCTTTTTACTTCTTTTTTTTCGATACAGCTCTGTTATTTTTCCTATAATTATATCGAGGCCCAGACAGATTTTGTTCAATACTTGTAACCACTCTTCGTTCCTGCAATAAAGTCTGTTATTTTTTTACCATACGACGTGTGCATTCTTTATCTGGCGCTGCGAACAGGATAGTTATACGCCTTCGTGGAAAACATCTGGAAGTTTGTACGAGCCCAGCCAACCATCAGTAAAATCTTCGAGATTCATCAGGTGAGCTGAACTACGTCCCTTCTGTGTGACCAACCATTGTGAGGTAGGAAGTATCCACTTCCGTAAGAGAAACCATCTGAGAACCTGAGAGCCACGTCCGAGGTCCCTGCAGAACGAGCCTAGAGAAACAGAGAGCTACAAGAACCAGAGCAGTCTCCGTTACGAAAAATTTGATTTTTCAGATAACGCTAGAGTAAGCCAAATCCATTTTATCTATTTAGTCAAAGAAACTTTTGGTAAATCTCCAGTATGAGAACGATCACCCTTTAGAAGACAACCACCAGTAAAAAAACAAGCTAACGTTAGAGAGGAATTCAGAACAACCATGGCTGACAATCCACAAATGTTATTTAACCTATTGAAAGATAGTGTGCCTATTTTTTCTGAAACATCAAATAATTTATCTGTATATTTACGTAAATCTAGAGAATTTGTTGCCGCTTTGAATGCCCCATATCAAATTCATGCTTTATCGTACGTAAAATCCAAACTACAAGGAGAACCTTCTGTTATCGTTGAACGAAATAATCCTCAAACTTGGCAAGAATTTGAAGAAATTCTCAAAGAACGTTACAAAGATTCAAAATCCGAATTAATGCTACTTGATGAACTTAGAAATTTATCCCAGTACACAGACTATATGAATTTTCATACTCAAATTTTGCAAAAATTACATATTCTTAGAGAATATGCTCTTTTGGAATTTTCTGATGTAGTTGCTCAATCTAGAGTCGACCTTTACACAGAAGCTGCATTAAATTCATTTGTAACTGGTATTATAGAACCATATAAATCACTCCTATTTAACGCAACACCTACAACTCTTCAAGCTGCCTTACAAATTTGTCAAAAATACGATAATTTACAAATACAATCGCAATGCAAAGTATTTACTAAACAAAATGCCAAAAATACTAACGCCATTCAAAAACCGAAACCTACAAATACCGTTCAAAATACACCTATGTGGCGATTCCCTTCAAACCAACAATTTTACAATCCGCAATTTTACCAACAGCCACAACGATCTAACTTCCCAACTGGCCCGATTAACATCAGACCAAATTATTTTAATAATCAATTTCAAAGACAAATTCAACCACGACAGCCTAATTTCTATCCACAAAATAGACAAGGTCCACCAAAAAACTTTAAACCGACACCCATGTCTACATCAACTATTACGAACCGCCCCTCGCAACAACAGAATCAATACCGTCCTAACTCTTTCTCAAATCACGGACAAAGACCAAATTTTATCGCTGAAGAACTAACCAACACCGAAGCGACCGAACAATCACAAAACGAACAAGAATACGATAAACAGCAATACTATGATCCAAATTATGAAAATTATGACCAACAAGAATATGAAAATTCAGATAGTAACCCTACTGTCGAGTTTCCCCCTGAAGAGACAACTCAAAATTTTCCGAAAGCTCCAAATCAAAACCCATTGACTTAGATCTCAATAATTATGAGAACACACATTTGCCATACATTTATTTACAAAATTTAGATTTGCTAGTTCTTATAGACACTGGTGCATCTGTCTCTTTTGCTATCCATTGATCGTTTAAACTTTATTTGCCACACTGACAAAATACCACGTAAAGTCCCGAACACTGTAATCAAAACGCACCCGAATCAGAAATGACTATTCACGAAACAGACAACAGATCAACTAACACGAGACACACTTCGCCTGAATCAAACCCAAACTCGATTCAATTTTCAGACAAAAACTTTTATGCCTATCCTCACCGAATTGAATTTTGTAACAGGTAAAAAGGAAAACAAGATCAAATTACTTCCGAATAAGACACTAAGGCGCTGGTTGATTAATCACTTATGTTCCTCATTCCTTTTTTATTGTATAAAAAATTATTGTACCCCTGGTATTAAATACGGAATTTGGTGCGACGATCAGAAACTTTTGCCCATACTTAGTAAAATTATGACACAATCTTTTTCTGCAAAACATATTGTACTAGAAAAAGCTTCATTTAAACCAATTTATTTAGACAAACAAGAAATGAAAGACGAAATAACTTTGTACCATCATAAATTTCACAACGGAATTAATGAAACTGATTGTCAATTCCAAAAGACTCACTATACACCAAAACTTAAAGACCTTATAACTGACATCATTAATAAATGCGAAATCTGTTTAAAAGCTAAATACGAACGAAAACCTTACAAAGAACCAATCCAAGGCCCATTTTTCAGTAACAAACCATTCCAACAAGTGTTCATAGATATTTTTACTATTGAAAATACTAAATATGTAACTTTTATAGACCACTTTAGTCGATATGCCCAAGCCTATCAGACCATGTCACGAAATCACGTTGACATACTATCTAAAATGAAACATTTCTTTTCACATCATGGATTTCCAAAGTCACTTCATGCCGATTATGGAGAATTACGTTCAGAAGTTATTAAAGATTATTGTAAAGCTCATGAAATACATTTGCACTTAGGAAGCACCAGCAATCCTAGTTCTATTGCACCAATTGAACGATTACATAGTACCATTGGAGAAAAATTTCGAATCCCAAGACATACTCGAAAAATAGACACTACTACTGACCTAATGACTGACGTTATATTAAATTACAATCAATCTGTTCATTCTACTACAAAACATACACCTTTTGATTTATTATACGGTAGTACTGAAGATCCTTATTCATCACATCTTAAACAAATATTAGAAAAAGACAAAATTAATGAACAAATCGCTCACGATTCTTATAATCAATTAAAAAAACAAACTAACGAAATTAACGAAAAACGCGTATCTAAGATCCCCGTTTTAAAATCTCCGATCTATGTCAAAATCCCAATCAGACAAACTAACGACAAACCAAAATATCAAAAACACACTATTTTCAAACAACAAGGAAATCAAATTTTAATCAAAGATAGAAAACACATGTTGAGACGAATCAAGCCTCAACGTAAAAATCCTTTACAGAGCTTTACCAGTGCAATGCCTACCAATTCGAGCGCTACTGATGAACCCTCTGCTCAAAGCACCTCCGGTAATCAAACTGCCGCTAGGAAATTCAAGATTAATCGAAAATCGTCATAAAACTCAATTCCTTATTAATTTAAATTACATAACCGATCCAAAACTACATGAAAATCAACACGCATTGAATCTGCAGAATTAAAAAGTTATTTTCTTCTGTAAAGGTTTGCAAGGCACTTTTGAGCACAATACTATCAATATCCAAGAAAGCATAGTTTCTGTTACACAAAATATGGCTTTTCAAATGAAATTCTTCGAGCAAATCGCACATCTAATAAATTTAAATTCAAATTAATCATTTGAGCGTCCTATCTATTCTTTCATTAAATCATAGGGAAATAAATATCCTCATTGAACATTTGCAAACTTTATACCATAAAGATCATCTGTTAGATTTTGAAACAATGCACCCTTTTGAGATACTGAATCTTTGCGAACTATCAATTGTAACTTTGCGAAATGAATCATATTCGTAATTCATGTACCTCTTCTTGACCGTAAAAACTTACAGTGTTTTTGAATTGTATCCGTTAATTGTAAGGAATGAATTAATAAAGATCCCAAGCAATTTAACTTTGTAATATGAAGAAGAAAGATTTTGCTCCAATTTAATCAAACTAAGTAACAATCCGCATTTATGTTTTTAATTACTAAACAGGCACATGTAAGCCATCTATGTTGGAAAATTGTCCTCATATTCACTTAAAATACTATTAATACTAATATTTCAATTGATATTAAAGACTGCAAGCAGATTGAATTATCATTGCCTTTACTTGAAAGTAATTTTAACTTTTTAAATCATTCTTATTACCAAAATCATTTGGAAATAATAGTTCATACTAAGTTGCAAAACCTTTCTTACGACTCTTACAGCTTTGGAACCATATTGTAACTGTAAATTAAATTTTCTCTAAGTTGGAGACCAACCTTTCGTAGGAGGGAGGAGTAATGTGGTACAAGCCCATTATTCCAACAAATTGAATTGTATGGCAAGCAAGCCCATTAAGAAATATTTGCTTTTTACTTCTTTTTGTTCAATACAGCTCTGTTATTTTTCCTAAGAAGATTAGAATTATATCGAGGCACAGACAGATTTTGTTCAATACTTGTAACCACTCTTCGTTCCTGCAATAAAGTCTGTTATTTTTTTACCATAGGACGTGTGCATTCTTTATCTTATATTCTTACAGCGCACTGTTGCAGTTCTGCTAAATACTTTACCTCATTATTATTGTTTGTAATATTTTGCTTTCTAGAAAATGGTCTACCGATGGGTTGGAGCTCTTACAGCAGGAAGATTGAAAGAAATTTCATACAATTATAGTATACGTAAAAAACTTTTGTTCATTGTGATAATAAAGGATAACAATTACGACTAAGCTTTTTTGTGTTTTCTCATCTAATTTTCATGCATGGATGAGCTTGCTGAATATATTGGTAGCCTTAGATAAATTATGGGAAAAGTGGTGTTGGGTACAAATAGAGAACGAAATTTGTAGAACGATATTAGTATTGAAGCTACAATTTTTAGGTGAAGGGCTGGAAGGAAATTAAACCGCAACGCTTTATCCTGTGCTCAATTTTGCAATTATGTCCAATTGAACGTCTGCGCCTATCAATTTCGCATGCCCTCTACGTAAGTTGACGTTAATTTGTATTGAATTGCAGCGGCGTTTATCGCATAATACGAAACGAGAGCTGAAACTGTATTTGAATAATCGACTGTGCGCACCGATTGACACTAACTGTGTCTATTCATTAATAATTACGATCGCAGGCTTTGAATGAGATCGTTAATGCCTCCCCTCCCCCTTCACCTCACTGTCAACTGCGTCGTCATCCCCATTTCCTTCGGGATTGGATTCGATTAAAACAACCCTTGTGACCAACCGGACTCTAATAGCTAGTTTGCATATATTCCTTCACGTTAATTCATTGCATTATGATTGAAGGACAGAGCTCGATAATACACTCAGGTGGACTAGGACTCTAGATGTCATCAGTATGATGTCACCCCTCCAAATGGTAGATTTTTATCCTGAGGACACCTCACTTGCATCAAATGTATTCTTAGTTGCGAATAATAAAATAATTATAAAAAATCCCTTTGAAGGAAGATGGTGCCTTCCTTTATTTCACAGATTTCCTTCAAGGTGTGTAATGGGCACTTATTTTGGTCATTATAACTACTAAAGTGGTAACGACAGCACTCTGTATAATTATGGAGTAGCTGAAATTGTTCGAGATTGGCGAGAAGGTTGGATGCTTATGCACAAGACTATAATTTAAAATTAAAATGGTGTGATAATAACAGATTTGGGGCCAATTTCACCAACATTAATATTTAATGGAGCAACGGGAAAATACCTTATCGAAATGCAATTTGACGGAAGCTGTCAAAGGTCTCTGAATATCAGTGATTTCTATTAAAATATTGAATAAGATCGTGAAAATTCGACTGTATTATAAACAAGACCACTTTTTGATTCTAAAATGATGCTTTTGCACAGAGAAAACAGGACAACTTTCACGTATTTTGATTTCTGTTATAAATTTACATATAACAATCCGTTATCCCCTATGTCAAGGGGAATGCGGCAAATAGTAGGTCGATTTTCTAGCTGTTAAATTTAACAGCAGGTTTGGACGTTTGTTAATTCATAGCAATCTCGAATTTGTTAAGTTCAATATACTGAGTGTTTATATGTTATCATTATAGATATATACCTGTTGAATAGTGTGTATTTGTGGGTATTTTGCAAGAAAATAGAATATGTATGTAGGGGGGGAGGGGTTGGCTTTGGAAAAAATTCCATCAGCCACAGATTTTTTAAATTTGTATTACGTGGTGCATTATATCACCACTTTAGCTAACTTTGCGAACTCAACTTTTTTGTCCAGGATGGACTTTCTTTTAAACTTAGCAATGATGACAACTGGATTGGAAGTGATATTCGATCCTCCAAAATTAATCTATGTATAAAATTAGAAACATGAGGCTCATTTCATGTGCATTCAAAGAAAATATGGTTTAAATCTGCTACTTTGGTGTTGTCACAGTCGCACCAGTTATTATCAATGTAATTCTGTAAAGGTGGTCTCCGAATCTACCATGATTTATTCTCAATCTCGTTATTAGGGTAGAGTGAAATAGAATATAAAATACATTCCAAAAAATCCCTCATCTTCCTTTACATCAAAATAGTAATCATTTACTAATTTATGGGTTAATGAATTTTTTCAAAGCAATAAAAACGTTATGTCCTCAGCATCCTAAAATAATATGTGTAAGACGTGTCAATCCCTACATCTTCGTGATGCATAATGCATTTAATATAGACATAGACAAAAAATTATGAAAAATTTCTCACAAATCACGTCTTTTAAGTCAAAAAATCATAAAACCTAATAATGTTTATTGTTTGACTGACGGGGATATCCATCTGCCACTCACAGGGTTGCCAAGTCTAACGACGATCACGTCCCGTGGTGGAGGGTACGAGATGAATCTTTTACATTTGCTGGTTTTGAATATAAAGTAGGAACACAAACATGGTACTTATGATAGTTGGAGCTAGACTGACATCAGTTCTTGAAGAATATTTGAAAATTGTGAACACCATCATGGTCTGCTGTATCTTCAAATTACAAATGAAGTATCTCAAAATTCATACTTACAGTGGATCTTCGTCATAGTTTACTATCCTGATTATGATCATCTTTGGCAGATGTGTTGTACCATCAAATTGATGAACAAATATAAGAAAGCTCTGATATACCTATGTATAGCGGATTTTTCAGGAAAATTTACTACGTATCATGATTATAACCATCTTTGGTAGATGGTTCGATCCCGAATGGGAAAGGTCTCCTATTTATGAAAATATTTTTGATATTATGTAACCGTTGCAATCAGTGCACAAAAACTCTGACATATGACTAACAGCACAACCCGCTGCCGTATCAACACAAATTTAACATACAGATCGCCTAGCGGTGGGGATGCAGTGGTCAGGATGAATACATATTACACTATCGTGTACACGGTAAGTCTGCACTAACCGCCAAACACGTGGTTATGTTGATACCATGTACCATCGCCGATAGTGTGACTGATTATACACTGAAATCAAAACAAGAAACTGCAACTGCAATGGTATGTATGATTGTTGAAAATGTTGAACAGTTTCGCACCAGTGGTGTTAAAATATCGTTGAGGAACTGGAAAGAAGTGTATGAATGTGTTAAAACACAACACCTAAAAAAATTTTGAGAGAAAAGGCTTTTTCATGTAACGGTCTGGAAGTGCAAATTTGCAAATGTATAATAAACTATAGACACACGGTAGGTGATGTGATGTGATGTAATAATCACATATGAATTACAAAAGTTGCAATAAACATGGAGAAACCTTCAGCTAAACTGAAAAAACTGGATTTTACTCAGACATCAAGTATTTTTTGTTAAATTTTAGCTCAGTTTTATATAATTCTATAATATTTGATAAACTGAAAACATTTCAGTGGCAAGCTGTCACTTCATATTTTACAGTGTTTTGTTTTGAATACTTTTAAGCTATTTGCTGCCAAAAATTTGACGGAGAGATCTTGAGGCTGACTGGGTGTATATAACGAACTGTATGGTACTCGCATCCTATTGGTGCAAAATATTGGTTTGTTAGATTGTGAAATCGGCCCTTAAAGTAACATCTCGAAGAAAAATAAATTGACAATTTCTAGTAATGCTGGAAACAACAATTTCGCTTATGGAGCAAATTTAGGTAATGAAATGTGTTTTTACTCACCAGCCATCGATCTACCACCGTTGTACCCATCTGAACAATGAGTGACCATTCTCATTGTCACAGCTTGCGGCCCTGTAAAGATAATTTCCCAATTAAAATGTTTACCAGCCCAGATCCGTCCTAAATGCCCACTCAGCGCTACAAAATCCCTCAGATTCATTTAAATATTGAATATGACCTGCCTAATTAACACTTAGTCCAGTCATAATGCACCTTTACAGATCATATATGAAAGATAAGACATAAAAGTGTCACGTTTTTATCATATTCCTGCCAAAGGGTGAAAATCGTCACAAAAATAGTTCGTCAAAAGTTATTTTGCATGCAAAGGGCAGCTTCTATATTCTTGTGTTTCAGCTTCTATGTTAAGGATTCCTTGCAAAATAGGGAAGTATACGACAAAGTTAACACATTGTGAGGGTAGTCTTGATTTACACGTTAAGATGCAAAATACGAAACTCTTGAGATTGCATCAATAGCGATCTAATGTTAGAGGGCCAGAGAGAAAGTTCAGTTGTTCATGTCAAGCTATCAAAAATTCTCTTCTTCAGGACTCTATACAAAAATATTTCGACAACAATAATAATTACAATAATTACAAAGAACTACTTACATCGTTGAACTCCTGTTTCAAGACAAGTGATCTCAAAATATGAAAAACTGATGATTGTTAAAATTCATTATTAAAGATTTAAAACCTATTTACGTTAATACCATAGTAAATGATTTACTGGTGTAGGGAATAAGATATTTTTGAAAGGTTATAAAGAATTGGAAAATGCATTGATGAAGCAGACATACAAAAACATACAAAACACTCTTTGTTTAATTAATATTTATTGACAGTGTATTGATGAATGTAACGGGAATAATGAAACAGATTGACGAACTATACCCTATTTCACGAGATCCATCACGGTAGAATGACAGCTGATTCTGGTAACATCTCAAAATTCCCCATTTCGGACACATAACTCTGACGGATCCGTCAACGTCAGGTAGTCAGAGCCGTATTATGTTTCGGTTTTTTGGATGCTACAGATTCAGTTTGTACTTGCTAACAGCTTGTTCATTTAGAAAATTGCATTTGCGTACAAAAAACAAAACGTTAAAACAAGTTTTACTAGATTTACACCTGATTCAGTATTGCCAACGTCGCAGACTAATACAAAAATGTCACAGCTGTTCACGTCAGTAGACGTCGAAGTGTGTTGGATGCTCATAAAATAGGGTTAATATGATCTGCAGAGATTGACCTTCCTAAGGGAAATTCCGAACCAACTGCGTTAGCTGATCCTAAATGCAGCTGCTATGCGCTCTTGCACACATATATGCATTGGGAGATAGAGAATCATTGTTTTCGTTCACATCCAATGATATTTGACTGTCGATATTGAATTTGTATCTTAAAACATTGCTATATCGCAGAGATAAACTCAAATCGAAAGCGCGCAGCAATCAAGTTGTCATACTGACAGTGACAGTGCATACATGTGGAAGACTTACACGTTGGTGAGATATAATTAGAAAACGTATGTCTGTGAGCTTACACAAACAAACGTTCATGCACAAATGCCAATTGTATGTGTATGTGTGAGGAGGGTAGATATATGAATGTAATTCCTATAGTTTCACTGTGTTCTTCCAAAAACCGAACAAAGACCTATGTATATAGTAGATATAGTCGAAATCACGAAAGATGATGATTACGTCATCATTTTAGTCTGTAGTAAAGATCAACCTAAGCGATTTGTGAATATTTTTAATAAAGTTCCAAATATGTTGAACAGAGACAAACATTTTTATTGTCTAAACAAACTGTATTGCTAATTTGCATGTATCCGACAAAGATAGACGATGTTTTCATGTTGCATGATCGATCATAATTGAAAGATGAATAGTTATGTTCGACCAGGTTAGGTTGTTTTCGAATAATTTGGTCTTTGGTGTTAATGGTGTTAATGTCTTAAAGTGTATTCACCCATAACTGTTTTTTCAAAACAAAAACGCCCCACTAAACTTATTATTAAGGTATCACTTAAAACCATGAAATAAAATAAAAATTAAGATAATCAGTGAAATTACCTAACTTCGCAAAATCATAATATAAATTCATGAGATTGTGATTTTATCATGGATGTACGTGCATTGAGTACTTCAGTACAGTTTATGGTATGACGTAATAGTCATCTTTCGTGATTTTTACTGTAGGTTGACAGTCGTGTCATCAATACATCAATACGCTCAGTATGATTATCTTATCCTTTCGATATACTCTATTCTCGAATGTATTATTTTTACAATTTCATGTTTTTAACTATCGTTTAGGAAAAAGTATTCGAAATTCTTTGTGATATTATCTTCCTATAGGACCATTAACTTAAGAACGTACGTTGCGTCTCGTTTGCCAAATAGGTTAACCCTAAAGGATTGTTACTATGTAATTATAGCAAATAAAGACGCCTTTATTATTATAATTAACATTCTATGGATCAGCATACCAAACGGATATCATACGCATTACATACGTTTTGCAGACTAATACAAATATACAGGGTGTTCATTTGAAAACTTCCCACCACGGAGTTATCGAAAGCCACTGATTAAAAGAAAATACGGCAAGACACAGCAAGAGATTTGTCAAGGGGGGCAACTTTTTAATTACAAACTACTTCACCCCCTTTCAGCCTCGGCCCCCAGGGTAATTCCTTTATAATTTTTAAATGACAAGGGTATCGAGTAGTAGCTTGTTTGAAAGGTCTTTCGAAGTCCTACAATTTGACGTTTGATTTTTTAAAGTCAGTTGATTCATTTTAGAGAAAATTATAAAAATCTTTATTTACACAAGATAGTAAACAAAACACAAGGTAATATCACTTTTTATTCCAATAATTGTTTAAAATGTTGCCCTTCAGGGTTTGCCAAATCTGCAATTCGTTTATAATTTAAAACTGGAATTACCAACATAAACAGCATTGCGCAACGTGGCAACAACCAACTATCAACCCGTTTCTTTTCATCAACACAGATATCCTGTGCAAACTGTATTTATCGTTATACCTGTTTAGTTATTTGTTGCTAAGGGAAAGAAAGAATTTAATTTGCTGTCAGTTACCTTTGTAACAGTCTTGGGGTAGTGAAAATTAATTTATTGATTTAATTTTTTCTTTCAAAATGGTTTATACATAATCCGAAAGAGTGGACATGATTCTAATTTATGGTGCCCCAAATCGATGTGCTCGGCAAACTGCCGTCACGTTTAACGCCAGACATCCGGGGTAGATAACTTCTCATAGGTAGGTAGGACCCTGTCACTAAATTTTTCGCAAACTGGACCTGTTGTAAATGAAAAACGTGATCATCGGAGAGTTTTGGATGCAGCCGCTCAAGTTGGGTCATTTTGGTATAAATCCAATACTGCATTACGCAACATTCTTGCTGCGACTGGTATTTCATTAGGCTATGTACACACAGTCATACAGGGTGTTTCAGTTTATTGCTGCATAACTTTAAGATTCTACAGAACTTTTAAAATTAATGCATAAAGTCTATATAAACATGGGTCGAAAAATGCGTGGCTTCCGAAATACAGGGTGTTTAAATTTACTTTCTAAAATAGCTTTTTTTAAATATTTCGAACAATATTTGATGCATAACAGTGAACATTGGTATACAAGGGTTTTTTGGTATGACCAAACGAACCATGGGCATAGTTTTACTGTAGCCGCTAGAGGGCGCTCTCTACTGTACCTGTAGTGTATTAAAATGACCGAAAATTTTTTCTTAGTGCAATTTTTTGCTTTTTGAATAAAGAAACTGATTCTTCGCACTTTTCAGCATAAAAAAGCTCTCTTGTAAATTTTCGTTATAGTTAGCCGTTTTTGAGATATTTCGATTTTTAAGGTTCGATGCATTTTTAATTATTTATGATAAAATAACGTTAAAAAGTTAGTATCTCGATAATTTTTAGAAGTAGGCTGTACCTGCAAATATTTTTGAAATTGAAAGCAGAATATGGTTAAACGTCAATTAGTTGACAGTTTTGTTGTCTGTTGAAACCTGAAGCGTTTTTTTGCAATTGTGAATGCACGAAATTTAGTTTCTTTTACCTGTTTTTTTTTTGTAAGTTTATAAAAATGCCATTTTTATTCTCCAATCAAGAGTTGGCGGATATTCATTTTGTGTATGGCTTTGTAAATGGAAACGCAGCAGAGGTAGCCAGAGAATACGCACGAAGATATCCAAACAGACGACATCCAACTCGCTCAGTATTTGTAAGAGTGCATCGCCAAATAATTGAAAATGGTTTTGGAAATCTCCAAAGGGATCAAAACATAAATGTTCGTCAGCGCAGATTTACCCGTATGATTCTGCGTGAGTTTGATAGAGATCCGACCACAAGTGTTAGGAGAGTTTCTGGTGCCTTGGGAATTTCAGCAAGTCATGTTCACCGTGTTCTTAGAAATGACCATAGACGTCCTTACCATTTGCAGCCTGTGCGAGGACTACAGCCAGGGGACGGAGAACGAAGAATCACATTTTGTCAGCGGATTTTTGATAGAACTGATAATAATAGGAAGTTTTTAAGTAACATTTTATGGACCGATGAGTCATGCTTCACTAGACGTCGAGTGGTAAATTTTCATAATCAACATATTTGGTCGCATGAAAATCCGCATGCAGTTCGGGAAAGAAATTTTCAGCATGAGTTTAGTGTGAACGTGTGGATTGGTATCTACCGTAATCGACTATTTGGACCCTACCTTTTGCCTGCAAGGTTAAATGCTGCGACCTTCTTGGAATTTTTAAAGGCTGAACATGCAAATATGTGGGATGATGTTATGTTAGATTTAAGAAGATTGGCCTGGTTCCAGCTTGATGGTTGTCCAGCTCACTATTCGAGAATAGTTAGAAACTGGCTGGACGAAAATTATCCAGAAGATGGATCGGCCGTGGAGGACCAGTCGCCTGGCCTCCACGATCCCCTGACCTAAATCCATTAGATTTCCTTGTGTTGAGATTTCTAAAAGAAAAAAGTGTACCAGACTCCCGTAACCACAAGAGATATGCTAATAGATAGAATCAGGAATGCATGTGATGAAATAAGGCCTTATTTGAATAATGCTATACCACGTTCGATCATTCGTAGATGTGAATTGTGTATTGAACAATTGGGTTTACATTTCGAGCAACTACTTTAGATTTTGTATGTTTGTCCTAACTATCCAATAGCATTTTAGTTGTAAATAATTAATTTAATTTGTTAAAAATAATATTGGAAAATTAAACAAATTAATATCCGGTTTTTTTGTGTTTATTTGGAGTTAGGAATTATTGCTGTGTTTAAAAACACAATCTAAACGATCATCTTAATTACTTGTAATGCCCAAATCTAAAATGTAAAAAAAAAAATATTATTTTCCCATAAATAATTAAAAATGCATCGAACCCTAAAAATCGAAATATCTCAAAACGGCTAACTATAACGAAAATTCACAAGAGAGCTTTTTTATGTTGAAAAGTACGAAGAATCCGTTTTGTTATTCAAAAAGCCAAAAATTGCACTAAGAAAAATTTTTCGGTCATTTTAATACACTAAAGGTACAGTAGAGAGCGCCCTCTACCGGCTACAGTAAAACTATGCCCATGGTTCGTTTTGTCGTACCAAAAGCCCCTTGTATACCAATTTTCACTGTTGTACATCAAATACTGTTCGAAATATTTAAAAAAAAAGCTATTTTAAAAAGTAAATTTAAACACCCTGTATTTCGGAAGCCACGCATTTTTCGACCCATGTTTATATAGACCTTATGCATTAATTTTAAAAGTTCTATCGAATCTTAAAGTTATGCAACAATAAGCTGAAACACCCTATATACTAAACTCCATAAATTTCATCCATTCGAATGAAAATATTGCAAGAGTTAACCGAAGATGATTTTGATAGGCGAGTTCAGTTTTGTGAACAAACGACTACAGTGACCGATATTAAAAAAATCAAACGTCGAAATAAAGGACTTCGTAAGACCTTTGAAACAAGCATTTAATCGATACACCTTGTCGTTTAAAACTTTATAAGGGAATGGCCCTGGGGGAAGAGGGTGAAAGAGGGTGAAGTTGTTCCTCTTGACAAATCTTTTGACGTATCTCGGCGTGTTTTCTTTTAATTAGTGTTTTTCGATAAATCCATGGTGGGAAGTTTTCAAATGAACACCCTGTATATAAAACACGGTTGATCTGTGGTGTAGCGGAAACATACTCGTACCTTCATGCGCATTCTTTCGAAGTTAAGTATTTTTTGGAGTAGTTTGTCTAGGCTATATTATTGACGCGATGGAAAAGCGAATAGGTGCCGTAGACCAGCACCAATCAATTAGTTAGATATAAATCATAATCAGGGGCCGTAGGTGGTCGCCACTTTAGGGCCGACACAGATTAATTTAAATAAAGAATGATGAGCCGGAGGTCGGAACAGTTATGTTGTTACAAAGTGCTTTCTATGTTCCTTACACGGGTACACTGACGGAGACATACGAGTATCGAGTGACGCTGGTCTCTACAAGGTGGCTCATCAGAGCAGTTGCAAAGAGAAAAAGAAAACAGGCACAATGATAAGTCTAGTAACAACAACGGAACGGATTCAAAATCACCTTACGTGCCATTTCCGCTATGAAGTTTGGCTATCATCAATGCCATCTTGAGATCTGAGGCTATTGCATGAAATAGTGGAGTGGAGCTGCAATAGAACTATTATCTGAGATCTCTCAACTAGCACATTGCCCTTCAGCTACTACTGCACTTACTTCTAATTTTACCATGCATGATAAGTAGTATTTTTTCCGTGGGTAATGTGACGTAAGTATTGTAATTTTCTTGTTTTATCGATAGCGAAAGGATCAGGGTCTATGCAAGGTTTTTGGCTGTGAAATTAACTAAAATTTTTGCGTTCAACTGTTTTGAACTTTCTTTCTGTTTAGTACTCGATTGCTCCCCCAAAATGTTCGCTGTTCTAGAATTTTTGCAAAAGTCACCCATTTTCCGATATTCAACTTGCTATTTTTATATGAGCTCATAGTCGGATCACTTTCTAGTTCAAATCTGTAATAAAATACACTCAGAAATAAAACATATATAAACAAAGTGCTGCGTTTGCATCAAAAACCAAAAGTTGAAGCAAGTCAATTACAATGAGATTTCATACCCTATTTTTAATGCGAGAGCAGTATAGCAATAGTTTTTATCTCCTTTGCCTTATTATGGATTTGAAGTACCACCACCGTGGTATCTTTCGAGCCTAATTCATTTAAAACCACAACCACTGAACATTTTCAGAAAAACAATTAATCAAATTTTATTAGAAAAGCGTTTCACTCTGTTGAGGATTTTTTTACGTGTGATTGCTTTGTCTAATTGATTCTATTATTTTATTTTCTATTGTTTGCCGTTACATTATTACTCGAATTTTGATCTTTTGTATATAGACTCATACATTTTTTATTCATAATTTATCCGCATTAGAATTCTAACATATATACAGGGTGCGGCAGAGAGGACCGACGTCTTTGGCATGGGTAGTACTCTCCGCCTCCGTCTACGAGAGAGGATGGGAGGGTGCCGTTTGACTCGTGATATCCTAGCATTATTTTACCAGTTGTCGTTATGGAGCTTTGGACGGTGGAGCACCGCGTTTTCGCCTATGATTGTTTTGTCCGAAATAGTAAGTCAGTCATCGTCGTACAGCGTGAGTTTCGTCACCACTTCAACATTCATCGGAATAGAGCTGTTCCCTCTCAAAACATCATCCTTCGTTGGGTTGAATCACTTCGCAGGCATGGTGAACTGATCAACAGAAGACCAAGGGAGCGCCGCGAATAGTTCGAACTCCTGAAAATGTTGAACGCGTTCGACAGGTCTTTCTTCGCAGTCCGACTCGATCTGCCCGGATACATGCTGCTGCACTTCGCCTTAGTGATCGTTCGGTAAGGCGAATTTTCCATATGGATCTCCGCTTTCACCCCTACAAATTGGCCATTGTGCAACAGTTACAGCCCAACGAATGAACTTCGCATGTGAGATGGAAGCACTGATCGATCAAAATGAGAACCTCATTTTGTTTATGAGTGATGAAGCCCACTTTCACCTAAATAGCATGGTTAACCAGCAAAATTGTCGTTATTAGGCTAATGAAAATCCGCGTCAGTTACACGAAAGACCGCTGCACAGCCCACAAGTAACGGTTTGGTGCGCTGTATCTCAAACTTGCATCATTGGCCCTTACTTCTTCGAAGACGGTAATGGTCGTGATGTTACCGTGAACTCAGAGCGCTACGTCGACATGATTACCAACTTCTTCCCTGACTTACGACGGCGACGTGTTCCAATCCGACGTGTGTGGTTCCAGCAGGATGGGGCGACCGCCCACACAGCCCGAGCATCCATGGACGATATTCGCCCTCTTGCCCTGGTCGCCTTATTTCCAGGTTTGGCGATGTTCGTTGGCCTCCTCGGTCCCCAGATTTATACTATGCGATTTTTTTTTATGGGGATACCTCAAGGCCAGAGTATATGCGAACAAGCCCCGAACTCTGGACGAATTGAAGGGCGAAATTTGCGTGGAAGTCGCCCAAGTTGAGAGAGAGATGTTGGAGAGAATCTACGCGAACTTCCAAGAACGCCTCCAGCACTGCATCAACGATTTCGGCCACCACATGCCTGATGTGATTTTCCAAACTTGGCTGTCTTAAATGCTATTTCCTTGTGAACCTGATTCCATCAATAAATTTGTTTTCGAGTAAAAATTAACTATTTTATGCTTTTTTCAAAACCGTCCATCCTCCCTGCCGCAACCTGTATAAAGAGAAAATTATCATGCGCAGAAAGGTTTATAAGAAAAATAGGAAAATAATGGGCAAAATCCTCGAAAAGTAGCATCAGTGGATTTTTGCTTAGCATTATGCATCACTAAATACTGTGACGTCCAGGGTACACGGTTAGTAAATATCAGATACTATGATAAATATATGACAGAATACTCAATGAGGACACGATGCGTAAGTAAATAAAAAAATGAAACTTGGAACTGGCTTTAGTCCGAAACAAAATTTTTGATCATTCACATTGTCTACAAATTTAAAACGAATTACGGAATATCATTACCAAAAAGAATCGAATCCACTTTTTGCGGATTTTGCTCATTATTTTCCTATTTTTGTTATATACCGTTCTCCGCATGATAATTTTCTCTTTGTACATCCTTTGGGCTTGAAGTACCACAGCACGTGGTTGTGGTTATTTGTCGCCTCGAAAATTCGAGGTTTCTAGCCATTTCATACTACAATGTGTAGGTTGGCTCTTGTGGAGTTCGTGTGTCTTTTTTTTCCTCTCCATCTTCGTTTCCTCAGGTTACACCCGTATCCGGATGTATGGGCATGTGTATCTACTTTGTAGTTACATATGTGCATTCATTTTAGGCCTGATGAAGCCAACCAGCAGAAATGCGTAACGCTCGGGTTACCTATCCTATTTTCTGCTCGAATTCACTTTTTGCGGATTTTGCTCATTATTTTCCTACTTTTGGTATATATATATACAGTTAAGACTACATCGTGAACCACCTGAGGCTGCACAAAATGGTGTCATTAATTATTGTTTTCAGCTCCAGACGATGAAGATATAGATCTTCGAAAGCTCGAGTTTAAGATATATATATATATATATATATATAACTTGAGACGTGGTCATTGTCGTCTTTGCTTAAATTTTATCGAAGTACCCAACAAAAGGCGGAAGCTTTAATTTTTCACCTATATACATATATATACATATCCTTGAATTTCTTTGGGTTGAAGGCAAAGTATTACAAAAGTACACCCTTATAACTTTCGAAGATCTATGTCCTCCACGTCTGGAGTAAGTCGACGAGATTGTTACTGAAATTATTTCTAAACAACAGTGAAGGGAACACATAGTCGAAGAATGAAAAACTGGACTGATGAGGTTCGATTAGGAAGGAAATATTTTATTATTAAATGGCAAATCATTTTGAAACGTCTTTTTAATTAACGTTGATTGATTTTGGAAGAAATTTGGAGATTTTAAAACTATCAACTATTGAAAACTCCTTCCAGATTTCATCTTTTTTTAACTGGTAACCTCCACATTATCCAACACGTGCCGGCCGACTGACAGTCGCAACAACCTCGCCGACTTACTCCAGACGATGAAGACATAGATCTTCGAAAGCTTGAGAGTTTAAGTTATAAGAGTGTACTTTAGCAATACTTTGCCTTCTAAACCAAAGAAATTAGAGGATATCTTCTCCTAACAGTTGAGGCAATTAACCATGAATACTGTCAAAGGTTCATCTCACTCATTATTCCATGACCACCATTTTGTGCAATCATCAAGTGGCTTCACGACGTAATGCTCTAATGTTTTCTAAATAATTTTTAATCTGTCTTTAACTTGTCTTGTCATATTTTATATAATTTTAACCATTGTACCATGTATCCAGCTCTCACCATGTTACTGGACGTTTCCCTCATCCTATACGAAAACAACAATTAGCAAGATCCTCACATACTACTGTAAGTTGATTCAATTTAAATTCATTTTACACATTTGTTGCTACTGTTATCATTGTAATTGCAGCTCCTGATGATGATGGCAAAGTCCATTGAAAGCTAGAGAGAATTAAAAAGTACAAAGAGTCCTCTTTGCTTAAATTTTGTCGAAGTAACCAACAAAAGGCGGAAGCTTTAATTTTTCACCTAACTATATATATATATATATATATATATATATATATATATATATATATATATGCAATATGTGCAGTATACGTATCGATACATGCATCTGAGAACATTGGGTCGATTTTTAGTGTTTAGTTGTTTCTGATAGAGCTTGCTTAATAGTTTCAGCTAGTATAAGAATTTGAACATATATTTGTATCAAAGATGAGAAAAAAGTTTTTTAAATGTCATTCTAACTGTATACTGCCACTGTACAGCAGTAAGGTCATGGTAACGTTTGATACAATTCCACTACAGCTTACGCAGGATATTGTAAAGTAGGTATGTTACGCATCTACCACAACCCAGTTGTTATTATTAAAATATTGTATTTGCCTTTATAGTAATTATTAATGCGCGCAGACATATTACGGCACATTGTAAGTGACTTTACAATGATGTTGCATGGAACACATCAAGCAAATACACACTTCCTATAGTGTCACTCTAATGTTAATGCTGCTGTAAGAGCCTTTACAATGTTATTACAGGAACATTTTATGTATTTTATCATTGTATATGCTCTTAAAATTGATGTATAATTACTACGTTTTATGGAAGAACATTGTAACATACGTTACAATGATTATACTGCTGTTTTCGTCACATTGTAATTACCCCGTTTTCTGCTTTTTGCACGAATTTTTCCAATTTTCTTTAGAAAATAGCGTTAACCAATGACCAAACTTTACAAAACCACAAGAATGTGTAGCAAGTTACCATGCATAGTGCCAAAAAGCTTATTCAAAATTGGTAGAAAATTGATATGGCTCTCCTGAAAACTTGACTTTTGTCAGTTACAATGTTCTTAGATTCATGTATCGGTATCGGTGGATAACTTATATTTGTATGGTTTCGACTTACATCACACCGTCTAATATAGAGGAAGAACTCCAAACATCTCCGACTAACCATACAGTCCAATACGCAACCATGGGAGTGCTGAATAATACTTTCCGTTTGAGATGCAGTAATGAGGCGAAATAGTCCGCACACATTATTGGTCGCTCTAAGGCTTCAAACCACCTTTGGTCGACTACGCAGGGGCTCAATGCCTAAAAATGGTAGAACAAAAGGCCTAAGCCTGAGTGAAAAAAGCTAGTCTTGGAGACTAGCGCAAACAGAGCCGCTGTGAGGACGATGCATTATCAGCTTATCCGTTTCGTGACTATCACAGTCGCCGATGTTTACAGACAACATAAAAATTTAATTGCAATTTTTATCACACACTAAGCTTAAAGTTTACGTCAGTCGTGACTGTCTACATTACTGCTGTCTTTTGCTAGAAAAAAAAATCGAGTAACAGCTGAAGAATGCTGTCGAAAGCATACTGCTTCATTAACATTATTCTGGTGATTCTTGGTGTATGTGGCGGTTATCCAGGTAATACGTCAATTCGGCTTCAAATATTATTTATCCGTGGAGGGATCCGGAGGGAAAATTAGATACGTTTTTCAGGACTACTACCTTTCAACACACGGACCATTTATGCGCTAGAGTGGTAAAGTAACTTTAACGCCTGCTATACATAGAATAATCTATGTTGATCACAATACGAGAACTGTACTTATTTATTGCTAGGTGAACGCAAAAGTAACAATAACAGAACGGCATGGTCATAATTTGTCGTATAGTTTATTCATTGAATCAAAGCAGTTACGTTACAATGCCAAATAATGGCAGTGACGCACATGGTGGTCACATTAATTAGAACTACTAGATCCTAGGACATTTTACATAATTTACTTTATGTCTTCGATGCCTTACCACAACCCACATTACCGAGGGAATATTTTGTAAATGCTAGAGCTAGTATAAATTCTATTTACTACCTAACACCTGACTTACGGACTGTAAAGGCAATAAAGGAGCTCCATAATCTCGTTCGATCTCAAAATATTTCGTCAAAGAAATGACAAATTCTTTTGCTTGTCGACCCAGATGTTTCGGCATTTTAGCAAAATGCTTAAAAGAACACCTCAAAGGTTTGTCAGAAACTGTTTATATAAAATAACAATGCAAATATTGAGGCAAAAAGAACGAAAATAGACCACAAATAAATAACAGCCGTTGGCGTAAGTACCTGACAAGCTTTGCGACAATGTCGCAACACAGAAAACAGCTACCGACATAAATGTACCCGGGAAATT
This sequence comes from Acanthoscelides obtectus, assembly GCA_963669975.1. Classification (NCBI taxonomy): domain Eukaryota; kingdom Metazoa; phylum Arthropoda; class Insecta; order Coleoptera; family Chrysomelidae; genus Acanthoscelides; species Acanthoscelides obtectus. Next base: position 236,736 of record CAVLJG010003225.1, on the reverse strand, counting down.
CAAACTATACGTGCCAATTTAGGATCTATTTTTGCATTAAGGTTGACAATCAAATTTACTGATTATGACGTAGATGCTTTGTTTCAGTGAATAAACTAGAGGTATCCTACGCACTACCACAGATCAACTTTTAATGCCTTTCAATACCATGTGGAGGCGGGGAAGTAGCTTTAAGATACTCAACGATTTTTAAAAGTTCATGAGTTACAAACATACGAAAAAATCCAAACTTAGTACTGAAAGCGAGTCTGTTACATTTAAAAATACTTGACCATACTAAGCCTGATCCATGCAACATGGAAATTATTTAACAGTGGAGTCTTCTTGATGCCTAGTCACTCTCTTGACAAGTAAAAAACATTAGAAAAACTGCACATCAGGGTAATGAATGGTGTTGGGTATGTCGGGAGTAACTCCATATGCAGTTTGCTAAAGAGATTAGGTTTGGCCTCAATTATCGCTACCCAAAGCATCAATCTTTGAGGATTTTGAGCTCTCCCACATTTTTGCATACGTTTTAACATTTTTCATCATTTATACATCAAAAGCGTTCAGAATGACGCCTATCAATGAGTCGCCTTAGCAGTCTTTCTTCAGTCTTAATGGTGTACCCAGCTCAAAACGGATGGCGAGGCTCCTTTAAAAGCATCTGGCGGAAGCTCCTCAAATCATATCTACATAAGCTTGATAGTTTCTTTTTCTATTTGCATTTCATGTATATACAGTATATTCAGATAAGAGATAGACCGGACATAAACAAGACCACGTGATCATCGAACGCTGTAACATTCGGCAGGGACGTATTAAGAGTCACGCAGTACATATTTTAGATAGTAGATGCTGCTTTGCGTAACTTTGTAGTAAATTAGCACAATTCGATGTGTATACGATTGGTGATGGATATAGGATCATGTGGGGGTGGGGTAAGAAATATATAATGATGTAAATATACATAAGGGTTTCAAAATTTTCGCTTCGATTTCCAGCTTCGGATGCCGCCTGATGTTTGGTGAAATACAGTCGAATATAATCTCAAAATGACGTTTAAATTAGCCTAAATTAAAAATAATCGTATATCTCTTAAAATTGCTTTTAGAATATTGATTAGTATATTTTTTGATTTCTAGGTAAATATGTAACCAAATTAAAACGTTCAAAACGTAAAAAAATGTGCATGGTTGAACATTGTCAGAAAGTAGATTCTTGAATAGGTTTTGCCAAAATGGGTTCAAAAATGTCAATAATTAATTAAAAAATACAGTAGCTTTATAATTACTTATAACTTACCGAATTTGATGAACGACATCTTTTATTGGAAAGATAAGCTTGATGAGCTTTCATCATCGCTACTGCCTGAAGCACCAACGTCAATAATGAATGGCTCGACTTGTTCCTCTAAAATATTGTCCAGTTCCCACATTCTCTTTTCAACTTTGTCTTTCACGTGCTTAGTACAGTTTTCCCATTTTTGCGCTGTTATTAATTCTAGTGCTTCTTTGAAAAGTCCTTTGAGGTCACAAAATTTAAAAGTTGTATTGTGCTTAGCTATATAATTTTTAACCTCTGCCCATTTGAGCTCAATGGGATTGAGCTCGCAATGGTATGGAGGTAAATGGAGCACAGTTTTATTTTGACTTGCTGCCATTTCGTCAATGGCGTATTTTTGATATTCCGCCTTGTGATCCTTGACAATTCTTAATAATTGTACTTTCAGCATTGCTTCTTCAAAGTTGATATTTTTCGAGCGGAGCCAATTTTGAACATCAACTTTCCTTGAAGCCGTTGTTGGGACCTTCTCCTCTAAGTTCGGTAAAATTTTGAAAACCACTGTTCAAACGATTTGCCATTCATTTCCTCGTGGTAATCTCCAGTTTTCTTAGACTCAAAGCACCACAGACCGTCAACAACAAATCCATCCTCACTGCCAATATGGCAGATAATGAGCCTTTTCCCTTTACCTGGAAATCGAAGTACTAACTGGTGTAGATTTATTTCAATAAGCGAACCTTTTTCAAATGTTTTCATCACATTCAGCGAAAAAACATTGAGACATGAGTATCAGATTGCTATAATTGAGATTATTTAGTCATATTGAAAGAAAGAATATTGAACGTCGTATGATTACTCAGCGCTTCACAATTTAATTTAAAGTTATAAACCTTTAAAAAATGAATGATCAGGAACCTGAAATACTCGCAAATATTAATATTAACAAATTATAACTTTATAAAGCTTAAAGTATGAATTAAAATGATTAGAAATATTAGGAACGGTACACAATATAAAACTTAGTAACTTTTTTTAAGTTTATAATATTCGACATATTTTAAGATTATATTAAAAAATTATTGAAATATCGAAAACACATAAAAACATGGCTTAAAAAAGTTCTAACAAATGAAAATGACAATAAAACATCCACGCATTTTATCGAAAGTTATAAAAGTTTTGTTACTTGTAATATGTTTTATCTGCCCCCTGGAATTAATGTTTAGAACCTTGTTCCCAGGTTTGAAAAACATCCGATTGTTGTCTATTACTCGTATTTACCTGCTGGATTTTTTAATCCGGTGGACAGTCCCTCTAGAAAGGCCCTCCTGGATGAAGTTACAGAATCATCAACCCATACTTTACTTGTAGTGTGTCCTGCGTTTACCCACGTTTCATCAAGGTAATAAATCTTCCTGTTGTGATTTCTATATTTCCCAATTTTTGTTAAATAATCCCTCCTCCATAGCACAATTTCTTCTCTATCCAGTAGTAAACTATTACGACCCCGTTTTTTCCATTTGAAATTTAAATGCTTCAGTAACGCATGGAAAGTTGATCGTTTGAAATTTGGCAACGTTGTATCTCCATTTACCTCCTGCAGTACTTTATCTATAGTAGGTATTTCATTCCTAAAGAAGAATTCATGCACTTTCCTCCTAATCGCATGCTTATCAGCTTCATCCAATGATTTAACAATACTTTTGCGATGTTTACTGGTCATTGGCTCAGAAAAGGTGTGATTTTTTTTGTATTGTCTTAACACATTAAACACTGATGCGCGACACACCCCAACTTTGTGAGAAACCTTCACAACAATTTCTTTGATGGTTGATGCCTCGTTCTCCTCGCGCTCGATCTTATATATATTCAAAATGACCTCTTTCATTTCTGCACTCAGGTGTCTTTTTTTAGAGCGTTTCCTAGGTGGACTACAGGAGTTTACAACTTCATCGGCAGTATCTGTACTACTGGGCATTTTGCGCAAGCAGTTGATAACAATAACAATCAATAACAAGGTATAACAATAACAACGACAAACTCAACAACTTAATAAGATAACAAACGAAAACGTCCAAAGAAATATCAAATTGCAATGATGCACACGACATACGTAACACGTCTGAACCTGAATGTGACTCTGCCTTGATACGACTGCTCTGCCGCTCGGCATAGGCATTTAATCGCGAATTGACCAATGAGGGCTCCTGTTTTACATCGAGACGGCGGCGTTAGCGTGAAAATCACCCGAACCTTTTGTTTACATCCGGTCTATCTCTTATCTGAATATACTGTAGAATCTTACAGGACGACTTGACAATCCATAATAGGTGGATATGTAAATCGTGTTGTCAAAGAAATTGTACATAATCTCGAAATAAAAGGTTCTGGGTAACTTTTTATCAAACTTCAAAGTTATAAATACACAGAAGCATTGGAAAAGGACAAAAGTTAATTGGTTTCACAAAAACTTGTTTATTTTTTGCCGAGAAGTGCATAAGAGTAAGTATGAAATCATAGCCAAAAGTTAAGGCCTTTGTAGTGATTACCATCGAGAATAATCCTAAAAGCTAACGGCGGAACTGTTGCAACAAGTTAGACATACAGGGTGAGGTTTTAGTAACTAATTGGACAGTATCTATACTTATCTAACTATAAAATAATTTAAAAAAAACTACTACACGCATCCTACTTTAAATCTACCGATCCCCACAGGGTGAATCATACCGACATGACGTTTTCTTTTTTAAATGGAACACCGTTAGTCCTTTAGTATATTCTAATACGCCACTTCATAGCCAGGGATATAGCATATAGGATGTCTTTTAAGTTTTGCATATGGAAATAAAACTACACGATAGCTAGTTTTAAATGACTTTATTGTTTTTCGAAGTATTCTCCACGAAGATTAATACAGATCTGCATGCACTTGAACCAATTTTGACTGGAACCTTTGGCCACGCAGTCTGTTTTTAATTTTCGGGAAAGTAAAAAAATCGTTAGGACTTAGATCGGGACTATATGGAGGATGGTTCAATAATGCCACGTTTTCTACCGTTAAATGCTGCCTTGTTTTTTGGGCTGTGTGCGAGCTTGCATTGTCTTGGTGGAGGATGATTCTCCTTTCGGGGTTGATTTTACGAAGCTTGGTGATGACTTTTGGCAAACAAATGGTGGTATACCAATCCGCAGTAACAGTTCTTTGCTCATTAAGAGGAATTGTTGCAATATGACCCGCTTTTGACACAAATGTCGCGACCATCTTTTTCGAAACACTTCGAGAACGGATGTCTTTTGTTGGCTTTTCTTCACCTTGGAACACCCAAACAGCCGACTGTCATTTATTTTCTGGTTCATAACAGGAAATCCACGATTCATCACCGCTAACAATGGTGTAGACATTTTTTGAGTTTTCGGAATTGAAACGGTCAAGCGTTATTTGACACCAATTAACCCTGGCTGCTTTCTGCTCTTCAGTTAACAGGTGGGGTTTCCAACGAGAAACTAGTTTTCTTACTCCTAATTCTTCATGTGAAATTTTTTGAATTGAGGTCTTTGAGATCTCCAAGGACGCCTCAATCTCGCGATATGTCACATGTCTATCTTGAATGATGAGTTTGCGCACAGCATCAATGTTTTCCTGGGTGACTGCCGTTTTTGGTGCACCCACCCTGGGATCGTCGCTAAGACTCACCCGTCCATGTTTGAGTTCTCCATACCAACGGCAAATTGTCGACGGATGTGGCGCTTTGTTGTCGAAAACAGACAGTAACTCAGCAAGGCATTCTTGTTGCGATAATTGTCTCTGAAAGTTGTAATAAATTACGGCGCGAAAATGTTTTCGGTTGAGTTCCATTTTTCTAATGACTTGGTGACACTTAAAAATTTAGGTTTACTAAAGAGTGAGGTTAAAATTCAGTACTGACGTTCGATCCGCGCGGCCTACTATATTTCTATATACAAAACTTAAAGGACATCCCTCGTATAACGCTAGTGCCAAAAATAATTTCTCTTTGTCCAGATTTATTGTCACTTTTTGATCTCTGCAAAGGGGCATAAATAGAACATTCATATGATTTTTTGTCTCTAATTACCCGCCTCTTCTTTGATTTTTCTTATGTATTCCTTTTTTGCATATGCGATAGCTTTTAAATCTGAATCTAACTATTATTATTATTTCATCTTTTTTTTCACGCTACAGGACCGTTTTCTATTAGTAGCGGTATCTTATATGGAACGGTTTGACCTCTACACCGGGTCCTCGCCGAGGACCTGAGGGGTACAGATCTTTGTAGCTTATGAGCTGGTTATGTTATAACTTTTATTATTATTTTTATTATTATTATTATTATTATTATTATTATTATTATTATTATTATTATTATTATTATTATTAGACATTATTATAAGAAATGTTTTCTTGAGTAAGCCTTGAAATTACCATATAGTCATTTATTCCATAGGATATCCAAGATGCTAACACGTTACTCAATGAGGGATAACATAATGTAATTCTTTTATATTATTTGGAAGACATCGACATTAAAAAAACACTGAGAGCTTAAATGTCAGATCGAAATTGTAATCATGCTACCGTGTAGAAGAGAAAAAATGGTAACGTTATTATGTAATTTGTTTTAAATTTGTAGACAATGTGAATGTTTAAAAAATTTTGTTTCGGACTAAAGCCAGTTCCATGTTTCATTTTTTTATTGACTTACGCAACATGTCCCCACTGATTACTCCGTCGTATATTTATCATGAGATCTGATATTTACTGACCGTGTACCCTGGACGTTACACTAATTATTGATGCATAATGTTACGCAGAAATCCACTGATGGTACGGACGACAGTAAATACTCATCGTGTGACATTCGCTTTTCCGTTTCCGAGATCCCAAAGGCGAGCTTTGAATTTGAAATACACGTAACATGCTATTAGCAAAATTATGTTTATATCCACTTTTCAACTAATCCTAGTAACGTCTCATTTAATAGATATTGACTTAGCTTGTGCAGAACCCTGTATATGAGTAATTTAATATTTGTGAAAAATTCGCCGCTTAATTTTTGCCGAACTAGCGGAACGGGGGCAGCTGCACCCTTGCCCCCTCTTGCTTTAACATGATCTTGTACTTTTCCATGCGTTATGTTTCTTTGCAGGACAAAAATCAAAACTGAAAGACCACAAGAACTGGAAACTTCTCCCTGACCAGTCCTCATGTGGTAAATCAAACTCATACGAGCGTATAGTTGGAGGAAGCGCTGCCAAACTGGGCCAATACCCTTGGATGGCCAACTTAATACGTAAGACGAAGGGCATATTGACCTTCTCTGCGGTGGTTCTCTAATCAATGAGAACCATGTGCTAACTGCAGCACATTGTATTGTATCGGGCTTGTAAGTAACTGTTTTGTAAGCGTGGATAGGTACGAGTACATGCCATTGAAAAATTAAATATACATACAAAAAGCAAGAGAAAAATAGTTTAGAATAAGCATAACACGTAGGTAGTACTTATGTGATATTGATGAGCAATACGTGTTCAGATTTTTCGAGCGTACTGTCACTTAGACATTGAATACAAACACTCTTCTTATTTAGGAACTTTGTAAGAGTGGGTGAGTATAACTTGGATACAACACTGGACTGCGAGGGATCGGTATGTGCTCCTAGAGCTATCGACTACAGGATCCTTAAGGCTGTAGGTCATCCAAGATACCGGGCAAGAAAAATGCTGCATGACATTGCTTTGATTAAACTTAAAAGCCGTGTAAGATTCACCCGTAAGTATACCTGTAAGAGCGTATACATATTCATAAATAAACAGAACTAGGTTCCTGCATCATATTTTTACCCACGGGACGAGCAGGTTGAGCGACTGATGAAAACACCAAATTTTCAAAGCACGCTAGTTGGCTGTCAAGTTACTAATGACATCAAATATACAAATTGTGATCCGAAGTTCGTGCCCCAAGTGTACGAAGTTGCGAATAACAGCTGGCGCAAATCATACGTCTTCATACTTGACAGTCACAGGTTGAGTGGGTGGACCGCTGGTCTCGCAGCCGCTGGCCTGACGTTGACTGTGGAGACTGTGGTTCTTGAGACGAACATTTAATGCAAACTCCACCATGAGTTGGTAACAAGTGCCATGACTTTAACATTTTAAGCTCTTCGTATATATCTTTGACTTGCTGCATTGCGAATTCTGCGGCCTAGGTTGGTACGTCTATTCGGTGACATTTTGAAGAATCACAATTTTAATATTAGGCGCGATTGCGGTGAACTAACTTCCAGCCTTGTTAATTATTTTTGAAAAATACTTCACAAAAAAGTCACTGAACAAACTGAAAGCTGGATAAAAGCTCTAATCGAATGAACTGCGCACTAATATTTTTTCATCAATAAAAACTGTTAAACGATCATATAAATTTGCGGCGTGCGAGCTGTCAAAATCAAAATTGTAGAGTAGTGAAAGTCAATCAAGCAAAAGAAACGTATTTTCATACGCCATTTTTATTCGTAGAGTTAACTGGCAAAGGTAACAGTTAGGCAGCACTGCAGATTATTTTAAAGGGGCAATTACAAAGTACGGATGGTAAAGTAAAAATAATCACTATGTTTTCAATGATTTTCCAATTTTCTGCGCAATTTTCTTGATTTTTCTTTCCGTAAGAACCTTCTATACAGAATTAGGAATTTTTAAAAAAAGATGAATGAAATCGGTAAAGTCGTTTTCAAGTTATGACGTGACCATGCGAAACAGGGATTCATTTTTATATATATTTATTTATATATATATATATATATATATATAGATAAGAATATTGTATGATAAATAACTATTAATTCACTGTTATGCTTAAAGTCAAACGAAACACCAAGCAAATCTAAGTCAAGACGATCACGCCAAGAAAACGGATGTCGAATTCCAATAAATGCACGATGCAAATTCTACGTTTATACAGTATATCTCTGTACCAAATTTCGTCCAGATCCGATTAGCCATTTTGCGTGATTGAGTAACAGACATTCACCCATTCTCATTTATATACTCGTGGATAGCAGGGATAAGCCCAACTAACAAGCTGAGAAAAATGACTACCCAAGAATTATCAGAAAATCTAAAAATACAAAGGCGAACTGTCGTGACGATCTGAAGCCATTTTTATTTGTGGCTCATATCTTTACCGAAATAACACTGATCTTCTAGAGCTTGCTCACTACGTCGTTACCTTAATATTATCAATTATCACAAAAATGTCATCCAGCCATTTTTGTGGAGGGCTTTAAAGAAACCATTACTACAGAGTGAAGCTAGCGTATTCTGTTTCCTAATGACACATCATGTGAGGCAATCAGTTACCGTGCTGTCAAAATATATGTTGTTCATAAGTTACTTCAGCTGGAGCTGGGATTTATCGAGTAGGGCCAAAAACTGAGATCTCTATGAGTCGAGGTAATATTGCAACAATATTCCAGGCTGAAGTAACGATCCTAGAAGGCTGTGCAAAGGAGCTAATAAGAAATGAGACTGCAAATCAGTTCATCGTGATCTTAGACAGCCAGGAAGTCATAGAGGCAATAAATTAATCACAAGTATCGTCTAAACTAGTATGGGATTGAGTGAACACTCTCAAATAACTAGAAATTCGAATCATGGAAATTCAAAATAACGTTAAATTGCTCTGGGTTAGAGGAGATGAAGTGCACAAAGGAAATGGAAAGACGGATGAGCTAGCACGACAGGGTTTGGCCAATCGCCTTATAGGTCCAGAGCCTTTCTGTGGCATGACGAGGATACGCTCTAAACAGTCTATATGAAGTTGGACCAAAGCAAAAGTCCCTAAAATTCTGGAATAGCCAATTGGGGCAAAGGCATGCAAAAGAGTTCATCAAATAACGAAGGGCCGCCTTTACATAGGACATTCTTGGAATTAACAGGAGTGCCATAAGTGCCATAGTGAGTTTTCTGACAGGATTCAGTTATTTAAATCGAGGCAGAATCGCAGAAGATGACACGTTTCTGCAGAGAGCATGAGGAAACCCCAGTGCATCTCCTGTGTCACTGGAAGGCCTGGCAAGGCTACGGCTTTAGATAGTAGGAACCAGGTCCAACAGCGTAAAGCTACATGCAAGGACCTGTGTGAAGGCTATGGAGTCTGATTAAAGGATCAAGGTTAGACACAGTACTTTAGAAAGTATATATGGAGGTCATAATAGATCTATTTGGCTTGTAGGCTGGCAAGCCAACCCCTGTCATCTTATCTGTAGGTTATTTAAGTAAGACCAATTTCCAGTCCAGTCTCCAGTCTCCTCGAGAGACCTACATTTCATCCTAAGACAACTTGTACACAAGTATCACTCATTCACAAATTTGTCAGTCAGGAAGTACACTGAATTTACTTTTTCTTTACAGCTTTTATTCGCCCAATTTGTTTACCCCAAGGCCGTATGCTAACTTCCTACCGTTTGAGCGGCAATGTGACCGTTGCTGGTTGGGGAAGCATTGATCCTGATCCAGACAGAAATATTTTTCCCTCAAAGCTCCAACATATCAGTATTCCAGTTGTATCTTTGAAACAATGTCAAGCCATTTTTCTCAAATCTAACATAGATGAAGGAAATCACTATTGTGCTGGAGGAGAAGGTAGAGATTCCTGCGTAGGTGATTCTGGTGGACCAATGATGAAATCTTTCGTGGATGGTAGTAGCAGAACTTATTTCATTTTTGGGTTAGTGTCATACGGAAGCGACGTTTGTGGATATCCTGCAGTGTATACTAACGTGCCTGAGCATATAAAATGGATCTTGGACAAAATATCTAATTAGGAAGTTTAATAAAAAGTATTGCTTTGCCCACATTGATGCCGTTTTTACGTAGACTCGTATTCTCCTATTTTCTTTCTGTCACCTCTCTCCAAATGACTAGACATACAGCGTACTGATGGTTGCTAAAACAACGTTGGATACGATTGGGTAATATCAAATGGCATGTGATTTTTGCAGATGATCTTAAATTATTCCGAACAGTGCGAAATATCCACGATGCAGAGGTATTACAAAGAGATAGTGCGTATTACTAACCAATTGGAATAAATGTTGCAAGTTTTAGCCGTAGTTCTCGTATGGATATAAAGTTGAAAACATGAGAAATGATACAGTTAGGGATATAGAGAAATTACTTCAAAATCGCTGCTCTTTGCTTCAGAACCATCGAGTATGTTGAACATAGACTCCTCGAACCAAGGCAGGGAAATTTTTGATTTATTTTTCTGTTCAACATAGTTAATGGTGTGATAAATTGCCCAGAGTTACCCAAATAAATCTGAATCTTAATGAAAAACAAAGTCGCACTAGAGAATTGTTTACGATCCCACATCAATCTGCGAATAATAGTATAAATGGACCAGTTACTAGAAGTTTTAGATCTTGCAATACAGCTGTGAGCTACAGTATACATAGATATTTCTAGTGGCAATATTGAGCGCATAATAACTTTAGTTTCTTAGGTCTTAAATAGTATGTTGGGTATCACATGAATCTCCAGGTCTCCTTTAGGTTAATAATTTATGTAAAACTATTGTCATCATTCATATAAACGTAGGGAATGCTTTTTTTGTAAGGGGAAACCGCAAATAAATAAATATGGTCGCAGAGATGGAAGGCAAACAGATCTTATTCAGCCTCTTGATTCATGTAAAGATGCATCCAACCCACGTGATTATGAAAAAAAAATATTTCAGCTTGCCTTTAGTTTTTGCAAAGCACGTCAATGCTGACAGCATGCGAGTACCTAGTGACAAAGGAACGCCTTGTTTGGCTTCGGAGAAGTTGCTCAGAGATGCCGTCATAAGTAGGGATTGGCTACTCGTAGGTGACGTGTCACATTTATTTTTTGCACATCAGGACAATAAGCTCCTCGAAAGACTTGTTGGTATTATTTCCGTCATCTGTTTCCAAATGAATAGAGCTATACCGTACTGGTCATTGCTAAAAAGCACGGAATAACGTTTTATATGGTTGGTATCTGTCGCAGAGATGATTACAAAACAGATGCTACTCATACCCTTTTCGTTACCCAGTGGTGTCCCAAAAGTCATGGTGCAAACGAGAGGGGGTTATAGAGGCAGTCATTTGCAATCAGAAAAAGGATATAATAATTATTATGTCCTTATTCGATTGTGCGCTGTTTTTGAGAATTTGAGGAAAGTCAGTACTTTTGAGACTCTACCACTTGTTTTTGAAGTTGTCTTTCGTTATTTTTCAATCAGATTCACAAGGTCCGTTCCCAAATATTGTGTTGCTGGATAGCCGCTATAAGTGAAAATTGAGTTCAGTTAATGTTGGTACAGCAGCCTGCTAACCTGAAATTTTGTCTCTTGTCAAAACTATTATAGCATATTAATCAAAGCCTATGCAAAAAATTAGCAGGCGGATAAAGTGTTCATAGTATTGAAAAACTTTACATTCGAATTTTGAAAAATCATTCCCACTACGTTCTGCCAACAGAACGGAAAAAATTAAAAAATCAGTTAATTGGACAACAGACAATGTTTTTAAGTACAATCGACAAAAGTGGGGCTGCAACTGACGCATCATACCGGGTGCCCCAGACAGTTACACAAAAGAAGAAACCTTATGAAGACGGGAAAATGACAAAACAGGCGTTTTTAGAAGCTGCAGATTCATTATTTGCTAACTTTAGAAATGAAGTTGAGATAGTGTATGCCATAAAATCTATGCAACTTTCTGGTAATACAGAGATGAGACGAGAAGAAGTAATGCGCAGTAATATAGTTTTACTAGTACATTTAAGAAATGACTTCGATAACTGTGCTTATTATTCGCTGCAGCTAGATGAATTGACAGATGTCGTTGGCACCTCTCAGACGGCAGTGTTCGTCAGGATAGTTTTTAGTGATTTTACGATTAAAGAAGATCTTTTGCAGTTTATTCCGCTGAAAGGACATGCGACGACTGGGCAGGACTTGTTTTCTTCTTTTAAAAATATTATTTCTTCTGAAAAAATTCCAATATCGAAAACGGTAGGCTTGACAACCGATGGCGCTCCAGGGGTTATGTTGTAAAGATGAAAGTTTTCCGCAAATTCTCTGTTACCACTGCATTATCCATCCGCAAGCATTATGTGGACATTTTCTAAAACTAAACAACGTTATGAAATTGGAATTAAAAATTGTGACCAAGATTAGAGCTCAAGCGTTACAAAGATTATTCAAAACCTTGGCCGATGGAATTGACTCTTCACTCTGAAGTCCGATGGTTAAGTAGGGGACGAGTGCTGAAACGTATCTGCCATGGTTCAATTTTTCGAACAACGTGATGAACCGATTCCGGAACTGGAAAAATCAATCTGGCTTAGAAACTTTGGTTTTTTTGTGGATATCACAAAAAAATTAAATGAACTTAATTTGCAGCATTAGGGGAGAGACAAAGAACTAGCAGAAATGATTTCTGATATAAAAGCGTTTATAGACGAAATCACGAAAGATGAGAATTACGTCACCATTTTAGTATGTAGTAAAGACAAACAACAACGATTTGTGAATATTTTCAATGAAGTTTCAGATATGCTAGACAGAGACAAACAGAATTTTATTGTCTAAATGAGCTGTATCGCTAATTTGCATGTATCCGACAAAGGTGGACGATGTTGCTTAGGTTGTTTTTGAATAATACTTTTTAGTCTTTGTTGTTCCTGTCTTAAGGTATTCTACCCACAACTTTTTTTTCGAAACAGAAACTCCCCACTAAAATTATTATTAAGGTATCACTCAAAACCATGAAGTAATGAAAAAGTTCGCAAAATCATAATATAAATTTGTTGTCATTATGTTACTGGCATCGTGATTTTATCATCATTTATGGTATGACGTAATAGTCATCTTTCGTGATTTTGACTATATCCAAACGCTTGAGTTTTGGGAACAAAACTTAATCGACGTCGATACCAGGCATTTCCCTGTTCTTTCAGAAAAGATATCTCAAAGCCCATTAGAACAATATGACAGTATATATCATCGAGAAATAGTATCTGAAGGATAACTTCAAAAATTATTTCAAGGATTTTAACGAAGTTGCTATAGTGGCGCAATTTGTTGTTTCGCCCTTCTTGGAAATTGATATCCAACAGTTTGCAACTTCTGTTACGCAGAATTTTAGCCAAGACATCGCTACCGCAGAAACGGAAGTGATTGCGTTTCAAAATGATGTAGCTTTAAAATCATTAGTCTCAAATACAAAATGTATCTGGCCTTCAGTAAGTAAAGATAAATATTCAGTTTTATGTCGTGTTGCCTTGAAAGTGAGAGCGTTATTTAGTTCAACCTATTTGCGTGAATCTTCTTTTCCAAATATGAAGTTTATTAAAAACAAATACCGAAATCGACTTAACAGATGAACATTTGAATAATTATTGTATTCGCATGGCGGTATCAAATTATAAAAATAATGTCAGTGAGTATGACCGTCAGGCTTCTCATTGAACACTCATTGTTTATCTGCACATTTTTTTATTTAAAATAGTGCGTTGCTTTTTTTTATTTTTAGTTACCTTTAAAATCGTATGTGACATGCGATTGTAGCTGACGAAAAACTTGGATTATTTTTCAAACAGCTACGATTGGTATGGATGGATGTAGTTATGTAGTATGTATTAGTTATTAGTTTGTTTAAGTTTATTAATATGTATTAGTATGAGTAAAATAAACACATATATGTCACATACAACTGTGTATAATTTCATTTAAGTTGGCTTCATTGCTTACGACTACGTAGGTTACTGGTTATTCCAAAATTATCAAAGTAGCTCAACACACTGAAAAGGTTGGCGACCACTGCTTTAGAGGTTTGTTGTCCGTCAATTGTCTTCCCATCATATTTAGAAGGAAGATCAACAATGTCTGGTAAAGGGGTAAGTTTCAAAAATGAGAATTTCTGGATTTATGGTTAGCATTTTGTCTACCTTGGGCAGAAACTATTTACCATATTTGAATATCTAATAGGCACCTTTTAAAACTATAGCATCGTTTTTTATCATTATGGACACTTTATCCGCCAACTAATTTTTTGTACATGATGTAATATTTTTGATAAGAGATTAAATTGCAAATTACCCGATCGCTCTACCCACATTAACTGGACTAAATTTTCACTGGTGTGAATCTGATTGGAAAATAGCAAGAAACAACTTCATAAAAAATAGTACACTCTCAAAAGTAGCGATTTTCAGCGAATTCTTAGAAATGGCGTCAACTCAAAAACTGTGCACAATCCACATCCTCTTCCGTTTACTCCATAGCTTTTGGGTACAACAGACGCACAGAATTTTCGTGGCATGCATGTGGAATCCTAGAAATATCCAACAAGTTTTCCACTATGAAATACCATCAATTTCAATGCACAATGCTGTGAATACCTATTCTTTTATAAGAACCTAGCACTAGCAGCGCTGTGCAGAAGCTAACACGATCATATTCGTACCGAACATACGAGTATGTATATCCAAATGGTAGCAGAGCGCATTCAGCTACATCCAGAAACATTAGTGAACAGATAAATTCATGAAAAGTAATTAAAACTTTGCATTTTGAGAAAATTAACGCCAGACCAACCAGGCAGCAGCCTTTTCATAAGTTCCTTTTAATGCTGACTAATGAGTGGTGTACAGAGGGAGTTGCTGTCGTTTTTCAGGCCCGGCAGAGTCATTCTGGAGCTTTTTTCATTTCGTAACGATGTTTGCACTACATTGCTACATAATGCGTTCAGTTAAATCTGGAATAGTGAGGGAATATGAGAACTCCAGGAAATTGTACGCCATATATTGCAATAAAGAAAAAAGAGCACTTAGTAAAATAGATTTTATTTGAATTTGAATTTTTTATACATTTAGACATGAGCAAGAGAACGTAGAGATTGAATTGCGGAGTACCAACTGCTGTGTTGTTGTCCTTAATAATATGCTGAGTCAACCCAATTCCCTACAGATTCGTTTAGCCTTCCGGACATGCTTCTGAAGAAGTGACTTTTGTCTTCTTGACATTATTCCAAGTTAGCTGTACTTGGCTCCAAAAAGCTGTTAGTGTTTGACATCACATCCCACACATGCTCAATGGGCGAAAAGGCTCGAGATCTAGGCCGAGAAATGAGCCTTGTTCTGGTACTGTATGGTAGCTTTATCAATATGGAGACTGCCACTTTCTTGTTGGAAAATGAGGTCTTCAAACGCTTGGGGAAATGATAATAGAGCACATTCTAGTACTTCCTGGTACCATTGCACTGTTATACCTCCTCTAATAGAAACTAGATGTGACTTAGCACGACATGTAATTCAACCTAAAATAATGACTGATGACGTTTCTCTAAGAGCTTTAAAAAATTCCTTTCTCCGAAATGGCTCTTGACTTGTGCCCGCCCATCATGCATCCCTGCATCAGAGTTGAAACCGAGAAAATTGGATGGTTATGAATATAACATTGTTTCAGAGTAAGAAATAATGTAAGCTTTCAGTTGAACGTCACTTGTACCTTAATGTAGCAGCTATGCGCTAGAGCGTCATTAAATATGGCGCTGTCATTTCTTGTTCTCATTAGAAGAGGCGTGATGACGCAACCCAGGAAATACAGGAACACTATCTTACAGAGACTATCAAATACAGTCATTCAAACAAATTGATGATGTGATGCTGCCTAGTAACGCTCACAACCGATTTGTTCTACCGTAGATCGAAAACTGATTAATACTCGGGCATGCTTCTAGAACTGCAATAACGCTCAAGTCAGCCTTCTTCCTTGTCCTCTTAGATCTCGAGACTTTTACCCATTGAATATGTGTGCAACGTGATGGGAATAAAGGTGACGTCTTCACCTCATCCCTCACAAAAGTCGAAATCAAATACAGCTAGCTTGAAACGAGCTATCTCAAGAAGACATAAGTCACCTCTTCAGAGCCATGACCTGACAACTGGAGGAATGTATACTGCATTGGGATAAGTTAGCACATTATTATAGTCCAGTTGAATAGCCGACACTGCCGCAAAAGTGATAACATAGCCACAAAGTTATGTTAGCTGGCGTAGTGGTGTAATAAAGGCTTGCGAATATTGTCGTAAGAGTTTGGTTTTCCGGAAACCAGCCGTTTTTTGTAAAACAGCGAAAAGTTAAAAAAAACCTCTATTTCGCTGAATTCTGGGATTTTTTTACACGAGAATTTTTCTAGTTTTAGGGCTATTAAAAAAGGTCTCTGCAAATTTTCTGCTAAATTGTTTAGTTTTTGCGCTACAGCTTGCTGATACCTTGTTGACGGGGGCTTGCTGGGCACACATATCACCAGCCGCCGCAACGTTGACGCGGATGATCCTCTTTCAATATTTCGACGTCCTCAGTGTCTCACCCTCAGTGATAGGCCAGTCGATTTTGAATAATAAGCTCGTTTGTAGTTGTGGCATTCACTGACGTATGCATATTAATGAATTTTTGAAATTTATGCGTATAAGTAAAGTACAAGTTGCAGTAATTTCTCTTCGACCGCTTACCGATTGACTGGATATGTGAAGTATAGTATTTTCCTTTAGAATTGGAACAACGACAAAAAACCTAGAGCTGCAAGAAAGGTGTGAACGTGTATATAAATGAGTGGCAATGATAAGAATACATTACAGGATAGAGAAGCCCAATGAGTCATCAAGACTCGTTTTCGAGGCTCCACGTTATCTTTATAATCATCCTCGCAAATCAGTTTGATCACCGGTAGTTCTTGATCGACGACCATGATAAGAGATTTAGCAGTGATAATTTAATGGCTTCAAATTGTGACTAAAATGGATAGCTTGGCGATTGGCTACGTTAGTCGCGCCCAGTATCCAGCAAATTGGTAATATCTGGCGATTTTTAGCATTCCTGACACCACTTAATTTTTGCCGATATAATAACAATAATGATAAATCAAGGTTTAGCATAATGCTAGTAATAATAATAATAATAATTTATTTCATTGTTGAGTGGAACAGAAATTCTATAAAAATAGTGGTGACGAGTTGAAAAAGTATAAAAACATAGATCTAAACAAAAACTCCTCCAAGGTGTAGAAACATTTGTTTATCAAAAAAGTTTTAGTTTTCTTTTGAAAACAGCCATATTTGAATTCATTCCTAATACCATTATTGAGCTTATTAAAAATCTTACATCCCGTATACCTGCATGTTTTTTGGTATGCCGTAGTATTCATTCTGGTGTTTGATGACTTCAAATTGGCGCTTATTTTTTAAACAAAGCCAACTCATAAATGTAAATACGTATAACAGTCAACATCTTTAGTGTTCTAAAGGATTCTCTACAGGATTGGGACCAACCAAGGTTATCAATAATTCTAATGGCGTATTTTTGCAGCAGGAGAACTCTTACAGTTAGTGAACTACTTCCTCAATTGAGATTAACATACCGGATATGACAGTTGACAGTGGCATAGTATAAAGTTTTTAAAATTCGTTTACTGCATTGCTTTGCTAAGAATTTCAAGCCATAGCAACTCCTTCGCAATGTATTGCACAAACACTCAACCTGGAACCCCCACGACATTCGACAATCAAGTATCATCCCCAGCAAATATTTATTTTGAAACGTTGTTGGAAGTGACCTTCACGAATGGTATGAGGATTTTCTTGGGCCCACGTGTGAGTGTTATGGAAATTTAATATCCCGTCTCGCGTAAAGTACATTCGTCCGTCGCTGGAATGCTTTTAAAAAAATATGGATTTTCAATGTTCAAGACCTGCACTCGTTGTACATGGTAGGGATAAAGCAAATTTTCCCGTAGGATTCTATGGACTATGGTATGCGATAGTCCTACGCGGCGGCCTAATCCCCGAGTGCTGGTATCTGCATTGATGTCCACGATATTTAATATTTGTCCCTCCTGGTCTACAGTAACCTGTCAATCACGAGTGCGAATATTAGTGGGCTGAACACTTCCTGTATCTCGAAGTCTTTAGTACACTTGCACAGATGTCCTTCTGTCTGGGGGTGCACCCGTTGGCGAAATCTGTCACGATAAATTTGAGCTGCAAGATTGGAATTCTGACGAGCTTCACCGTAAACTAACAACATGTCTGCGAACTCTTGATTCGAGAACATTGTAAACAACACGCCCAATGCCCGATAACTAACCAGTGGTACCGTTTGCGATCGATTGCCGGTTCGATAAGAGTGATGATGACCGACGCGCTGTTGTCATGTGTGTTTTGAATATTTAATTTAATAAAACTTACTTACTGACCACAAATTTTGGCTTAACTTAGAAAACCTTAATACCATTTATTTGTTAATTACCCAATTTAAAAACGTTTCAGATTAGATGATAATAATTAGTAAGATTGTGGTGATTGCGGTCGATATAAGGCACTTAAAGTTGTAAACTATAAAGCCATTTATACAAAAATCTATTGACTTTTGGACCATGGGTGATATGAACTGTTTGACTTGTTTTGACCCCCCCTATTACCCATTTCAATAATGATGACCATAACGTTTACATCCTGTATTTTAAGTCTGGAAGGCTCCGGTGAATAATTTGCAAGAAAGAGCACCAATATTATACAGAAATGCCAAAATTTTGCTCATATTGAAATTACATAATTTTTGCTGGTTTCTGTGTTATGTGATACAATTTTTGAAGTATTCTACTAATAAGTTAACTTATCAGTGGCACATATTTATTTTGTACAACTTATTACGATATCAAACGTTTTAAAGTTTGGCTAAATTGCAACAAAATCAAAATGTCAGTCACTTGCAGTGTCGGATGCATGTATTGATAAGTGGTTTCATGTATCCAGAAAGACATACTACATGATAGGTGTTATACGTTACATTCACAGAATTTCGTGATGTAGGCCTTATAAAAAAAAAGTTGTTGTCTGCGAGGATTTTCCAGGATGTATACCCTCTTTCCTCGCAGCACCTCCAGCGGATTTGATTTTCCGTTTTTACGCCTAAATACTAGAGTAGTCGAGAGTTGTGGAAAAAGTTTTGAATAACGCCAGAATGAAAGGAATTGTTAATATTCTTCAGTATTTCAAAGAACAGACGAGCTGTTTGCAGGAAATAACTCGAGAATGAAAACTGCTAGCGAGCAAAAGCGGAAAGATGCCGAGATGCTTATTAAATTTCCCGCGCTACTTACACATTTCAGCGCTTCAAAAGAAAATGGGAATATTTTAGCGGTTAGTTCCTACTGCTGCAGCATTCAATTCATGAAACGTAATTTGGATTCAGCATTCAAGAACTTTCTTAGCTCCTACTTTTATTTCATGTTTGATATGCTATATAGGGATGTTCATAATAGTAGAATATATTGCGTTTTTAGTTGTTTATTTCTCATGCGGAGCATCGCTGCATTATTTACGGAGACACATAATATAGAATGGATAAAGCTTGAGAGAGCAATGTTTCAGATGAATGCGATAGTAATCTGATATAAGGAAGCAAGTGCATAACTGCACCCTCAATACGTCGCAACTTTACAGCAATCCTCGTCGTTCAGTGCAAAATTTGTACCACTTGCTCCTCAGATAGCATATACTAGCGAATACCATATATGAAGGAAGAGTGCATGAGCAGTTTTGCTGTTATTTCGCTTCAAACACCGCAACCCGTATTTGTCCATCATGGTATGTGAATTACAAGCTCATGAGAAAGTATATATATTTGAAATAATAATACAAGCAAATCAAGCTTTCAGGTGCCAACATTAAGGGATTGGAGTGGCTATATGGAAAAAAGATTAACAGTACTGCGATTAAACTGCACCATAAAGCAACAGTTTAATCCTTAGTCCGATCATATTAGACGAAAATACCGCTGGTTTGCGAAATAATTGTAAAGTCTGGTTTTATTGCTGCAAGTTGTTAGGGGAGTATTCAAAACATGGACGTATAGAATGGGTACACCAATTTCTGTGGGAAAACTTTTTATTCGACAACAAAGAAAACGTGTGCTTTGGGATTCAATCGACAGTGTTGGCAGGAAAGATTAATGACACCTACAAAATGAGACCACACGTAAAAAGATTCGGCTAATAGAAAAAAGTAATGGCTAACCGAGGCTAACTGCAGGTTTTGGCACTTAATAACCACAAGAAAATTGGAGCAGATTTGCCAAGTAGTTTTTGAGGATTTCTGTTTATCCCAAAGTACCTATTTTCCGGGCATCGCTACTAGCTTATTGAGCAATATACTGGGTTAGTTCAAAGGTATTTTGTAGCAAAATGCACTAGTTTACGTTGCCGATATGAATCGCAAACCACTCCGGAAGATAAATGTTATTTTTATGCAAAAAAGTTTTTCTTACGTTTTTTCTTCTGAACAAATAATAAAATATTTGTGAGTAATTTGCATCAGAAGATGATAGATACATCCGCTTTTTTTTAAGATGTGTATAGTGACGTATGTTTTTCGAATATTGTAGCGCATTTATTCAATTACTTACAAATACGAAATGTTTGAATTTGCTTAGAAGAAAAATACGTACCATTTTTTTTTTCGCATAAAAATGACATTTATCTTTCGGAATGTTTTGTGGTTCATATCGGCAAGGTAAACACTTGTATTTTGCTTTTAAATGCTCCTTGAACGAACCCTGTATATTCCTCAATAAACTAGTAGTGATCGGAAAGGGGGTTTTGGGATAAACAGTTAGAAATTCTCAAAAAACTACTTGACTAATATAATCAAATTTTGTTGTTATTATTTAGAAGTATGAATACTACGGATTTGAAGAATTTCAAGTAGTTGTGTGAAATTATCGTCGCATTACCAGGTGCCAAAACCTGCATTTTGCCTCGTTTTTCGGCCATAACATTTTTTATATTGGTCGGATATTTGTAGGTAAGCTTTCATTTTGTAGGTCTCATAAATACCTAAGAACCTTATATAAAAAGTTTATTTGTTCCTGTCAACATTTTCGATTGAATCCCAAAAAACACGTTTTCTCATTCTTTGCTGTCAAATGAAAAGCTTTCCCACAAAAATTTTATGCGTCCACGTTTTAAACACCACCTTGAACAACTTGCACCAATAAAACCAGACTTTACAATTATTTCGTGGTAAAAAGTAGCCGTTTCTGCTCTTATTATATATAAACTAATAGAACAGTATTGCAAAAGGCTGTTGAATATAAGTCATTTCTAATTGCTTACATATATCTACATCAACAACAAAAGGGCTTTCACATTTCGGATCGGAAAAACTCTAAAGGATGTTCAGGATAAGAATGGGATATCAAAGAATCTTGAGGAGGGTTATGACCACAATGTGACTTAAAGAGGAGACAGATGGTTTCACCAGTAATAATGATTTCCAAAAGTCAATCCGCAACTAAGCCGAATTTTAGGAAAACTCCAGTTCTGGTTTCTTGAGTGACTACGAATTGGAAAGAAGTACAGATCGGTAAGCTTCATGTAGGACGTAGTTTGATTTTGTAACGTTGTCACCAAAACTGTAGCTATAGCAGACCCCGAGGTCAATGGTATTTTTTCATTTACCTTGCATTAATTACATTGCTTTATTTAACCCTATATCTGGTGCTATAGCCTGTAGGCAACATCAACCTCAATTTCTCGTCCTGCCTGCTCTAACGGTCTGATTGGACAGTGTTACGCGTAAGCTACATTATTCATTAATGGAAATAATATTATGAGCGACCTCTGTTTATAAAAAGTTGAGTCAAAATTTTCAATATGGTTGCCGCGTAACAGGTGTTTGGTGCACGTATGAATCTGTAGTTGGGATTTTAGTTGCAAATGGTGAGTAATCATTTGTTTTTATATTCTATTAGCCTCGGTTGATATAAAAGAAGGTTGAGTCTTTATGTTTATGATTATTTTGAAGCGATAGATCAGATCAGAAATAGAACCTATACTTTATCTCGCAACGTTGCATGCAAGCAACTAATTCTAAAGTCATTTTCCCAGAACTACTGCTTCACCTAAAAATGTTTTTTATCAGGCAATGACGCAAGTCTTTAGAAATAATTTCATTTTTGTAACTTTTTTCTCGCATCCCATGCAATAATTTTGTTTGAGACTTCTCTTATGTTTTACTTTTTAAGGATTTTACTACGACCTTTCATCAAAATATGTTTGTTTTTCAATATTTACTAAGTGACATATAAATCCGAACACCCAGTTTAAATGGTTTTATTTTAATAAAATTTTGTATAAGTACTTAATGAAGCATAATAAGTAAATGATAAAAATTTCAAAATGCTTGCACTGCTTTAAAGCCCTTTGACCTTTAATAATGTGTGGATGCACCCTGATGTGCTACGCATTCTCCAACGCGCCTAGGCATGCTTCTGATCAGGTGGTCAATGTCCTCCTGTGGTATCTCATTCCAGGCAACCACCAACTCCTCTCGAAGTGCTTCTAGAGTCTGAGGAAGACGTTGCAAATTGAGCAATCTCCTACCCATCATATCCCACACGTGCTCAATTGGGGATAAGTCGGGAGATCTTGGTGGCCATGGTAGCAATGTGACATCATTATGTTGAAATAAGTCTATTGCGACTCTTGCAACATGTGGTCGGGCATTTACTTGTTGGAAAGTTGGATCTGCCAGGGTGTCAAGATAGGGTAAAAGATGGGGTTCTAGAACTTCGTGGATATAACGCTGCGCGTTCATGTTACCTCTGATGAAGATTAAAGGTGACCTGGAACCATAAGCTATAGCACCCCAAACCATAACTCCAACAGTGTGATGAACATGTCTTTCAACAAAAAACTGGGTATTCCTCCTTTCACCACGTCGCCTTCTAACCCTGGCACGACCATCGTGCATGCCTAAACAAAATCGAGACTCGTCACTAAAGATAGTACTGTTCCATTCCTGATCCCAGAGTGACCGTTGTCTGCACCACTCAAGGCGATTACGTCGGTGTTCTCGAGTTAAAGGGAGGACCCAGTGTGGCCGGTATGAAAACAAGCCAAAACTTCTTATTCGTCGGTAAACACTTCGCATGCCAATAGGTCTTCCGTGTTCTGCAAACCATTCATTTGCAATGGACCTGGTAGTGGAGAAACGGTCCCTTAAGGCCAATAATCTTAGGCGGCGATCTTCACGGTCTGTTGTTCTACGGCGGCGTCCAGTGCCCCTTGCTCTTTGCTTACGGCCTTCTCAAAGCCATGCCTGACAACACCTAACCACAGTGTCTACACTTCTTTGCACTCTAACTGCAATTGCCCGAAAAGAAAGTCCAGCTTCCCGAAGTCCCACTATACGGTCCCTATCAAACTCACTAAGTTGACGAAATCGTACAGGTCTCCGTACTCTAGGCATCGTAACCGATCGTAAAGGATGTAAAGAAGCAAAATCCGCCAACGTTGATTCTTTACTGCGGCTGAAACATTCATTTTTAGAGCGTTAGTGAATTAAAAAAAAAGCAGTATAAAAACCGGAATGTCCAACTGATAAGGCTGAAAATTTTTTCACTTGTTATTTACAGTAAGATAAATACATTCACCAACTTTTATTAAAATAAAACCATTTAAACTAGGTGTTCGGATTTATATGTCACTTAGTATAGTTTATTGCAGTAATTGTTTATTAATTTATCTGTTCACAGCAGCATGGTATCAGTAAGTCTACGAGTATGATAAAAAGCTGTATAGCTTTTATATGTAACCTGTTTTTGTATAAACCTCAAATTTTGAAATAAGATCAAAAACTGTTTTAGGTCATCTTTGACTTGCACTTTTTATAAAACTGTATTTGGCTTACTCCTGGATGCACATTACAGTACAGTATGATAAGATCATAATAGGCAAGAATGAGCATACTATAATTATATAAGCATTAAATCACACATTCGTCAAAACACTGGGGCACCCCCCACCCATCGCCCTTTTTTCCAGCATAGTGAATAACGCGTCAATGTCAGGAAGCATCTCGAATTGAAAATTGTCCGTGAAGTATATATTGCCATATAACTCTTTAAACACTACTTCCTATGGAAAGCAATATCAAAATCTGTTTACAGCCTAGATATTTATAGTACAGATATGTCAATGTGACGTGCACTTATGTTTGCAAATAGACATGGTGCCTTGTGCCCTAGTATTGCGCTGAAGTCGATTAGCTGTGCATACGAAGAAATCTTCAAACAAGGCGTTTCACAGGTTAGTTTGGAGAAAGCAGGACAGAATGATGGCCATCTTGATTTGCTGTATAGCTAGTGATGTTTAGAGAGTACGAAACTAAAGCTGGACCTGGGTCGATGCAACACAAATGTGTCATCAGCGGCCCCGCCCCTGACGCTGTTTTGGATTAAGTATAAGAGATTTTAGCAGCATGATTTGGGCTATCAGCTGACACAAAACGCCCCAAAAGAATAAAACGAAAGGATGCGGAAACGTTCTGCTTTCATCCTTTGCATCGGACAAATATCGAAAGCACTGCTATTCAGCACTTCCTTCGTAAGCACCTTATAGAAAAAGAGGGTCAAAAGTAATAAAAGTCCTTCCGGCTGCTCGAACGAAACCAATATCTGCTCCAAAAATCCTATTAGCGGCCATTACGGGACAGTTTTCCTTTCGAGTTTAATTAAATCGGAAAGCTGCCTTCAAAAACAGAAAAAGTTCTTTATTGGCGTCCCCTTTGGGATTCGAAGGCGAGTGTTCGTTTTCTCAAAAGGGAAAGTAAGTGTATTTACATAGCTAAAGGAACCTCAAGAGGGTTGCATTAAGATGGAACGGGATGACGGAAGTAGGTACATCTGGCTGTCAATATCACTTTTCACTTACATGTGAGAGAAATCAGCTAAGTTTTCCAATTTAGTAGATACTACAGAAAAGATGTAACACTTGCAGCATTTGCATATAAATAAAACATTGCTTACAACAGACGATACATTTTTACACTGCTTTTTAGTGAAGTATAGTAGTAGAAGAGAGTAAGTAGTATGACACCACTGCTAGCGTAGTATTCCTTTGCATCTGCAAAGTCAATGCGAGCGAATTCCGGTATATTCAAAGAAGTTAACAGTGGCGCGCGACGTGCCTTGCTACCTTATTCCGATTTCGTTTCAGACTACGAGGGTGGTCCCAGAAGTACCCGGCCTGACCTAGAGATGGCGATAGTTGTTTAAAAAATATCATTGTATTAGAAAGTATGCAACCTATGAAGCACATGTGTCAAGTTTGAAGACACCACGTTGTTTATTATTTGTTTGTCAGCCATCAAAACTGAACGTTTTCAGTGAATTTGTGAAAATGGAGAAAATTGGTTATCGTTATGTGCCTCAGCCCAACCAATATTAAAGCTGAACTGGATTCTACCCTGGGTGAGTCTGCTCCTTTGTTTACAACAGTAAAATGTTGGGTAGCAGAGTTTAAACGAGGCGATATGAGCTGCCAAGACGAGCATCGCAGTGGTCGACCAAATGAGGTGACGACTCCAGAAATGGTGAAGAAAATTCACAATGTGATACTGAATGATCGTCGACTGAAAGTGCGCGAGCTAGCAAACATAGAAGGCATTTCAAAAAGTGTGGTTCGTCGCATATTATCTGAAAATTTGGACATGAGATGGGTGCCACGATTGCTCACAATCGAGCAGAAACAGTGTCGTGAAGATGTTTCAATCGAGTGATTAGCGAAGTTTCACAGCAACAAAGCAGAATTTTTGCGTCACTTCATAACCATGGATGAATAATGGGTCCATCACGTCACACAAAAGACAAAAGAAGAATCAAAACAATGGACTCAAAAGGGACAACGGGCTCCAAAGAAGGCGGAGACCGTTTCATCTGCAGGCAAGATTATGGCGTCGGTTTTTTGGGATGCGCGTAGGATGATTTTCATTGACTACCTTGAAAAAGTTAAAACTATCAAGAGCGAGTGTTATGCGAACTTATTGCAACGTTTGAGCGATGAAGTCAAGCAAAAACTGCCGCATTTGGTTAAGAATAAAGTGTTGTTTCATCAAGACAATGCACCAGCTCACAAATCCGTTATTGCAATGGCCAAAATTAACGAATTAAAGTTTGAATTGCTACCTCATGCACCCTATTCACCAGATTTAGTCCCCTCGGATTATTTTCTATTTCCAAACTTGAAAAAATGGCTCAGTGGTCAAATGTTTTCCAACGATGAAAAAGTGATGTCGGCAGTTAATGGCTATTTTGAGGAGCAAGACATTTTTTATTATAAAAAGGGTATCGAACTTATTGAACATCGCTGGGAAACGTGTATAGAGCTCAAAGGAGATTATGTTGAAAAATAAATACATTTTTTTTGCAAAATTTTTGTGTTTTCTTCGTTGGGTCGGGTACTTCTGGGACCACCCTCGTATACTAACAATTTAGTGGAGTGAATCGCCACAGAGGCGGAAGATTAAACTAGAACAACTGAGTCGATACACATTTGCTTTAATAATTTAAGATAATTGGGGCTTGTCAGCATCATCCCACAAGTGGAGGAAAACGCTGAGCACTATAGTCCGATCAGTCATGCCAGACTTAAATGTTGGTAAATAAGGAAGAATATTACCAGTAACGTCAAGGATGCTTGATCCTCTACAACCAAATAGCAACTATCCAAATATTCCAACGCATTTCATCTTACAGACAAAATTCTATTTTTATTGAACCAACCACCTTAAACGAGCTACAATAGATTTTTAACCAAATTGGACACAAAAGGTTTACTGGCTTTGATAATATTACTTTACATCTTTTAAATGAAATTCTTAGTTGTATTGGTGATACTTTGGTATTGTTATTTAATGAATCTGTTGAGAGTGGTTCTTTTCCAAAATATTTAAAACTTAAGTGGTAAGACCTATATTTAAAAAAGGTGAACATGATAAAGTTGAAAACTATCGTCAAATTTCATTATTGAGCAATATATCTAAACTACTAGAAAAAGCCATGTATCACAGATCATACAATTTTGCTGAACAATCTCATATCCCGAATGTGTGTCAACTTGGATTTAGAGCTGAGAAGTCCATCGAAGCTGCAAGCTGTCATTTGCAAGGTGAATATGTAGTATCTTTACTTTTTATTTATTTATTTACATATACATTATTGCCCAACAGAACTATTCCAATTAAAGGACAATATCATGGTAACTTTACTTATAATTCATACATGTAATGTATACCTAAAACAAATTTAAAAAATAGAACTAGCTATTATAATAGTACCTGAAATTCGACACGATCTTACTGATACAATCAAAATTAATGTCAGAACTGTCTGCTGTGGAATTATAATTGTTGCATATAGATATAATGTAGCGGAGAATAAAATAATACATTTGTACGGGAGGTACTGCAGTAGAAAGTTAGAGTTCTTCTCGTATTTAACCGTGGAATATAGAAATTTGACCTCTGGAGAAGTTCTGGTGCATCCACTCTGTCGTGCAAAAGCTTATGAAGGAATGATAGGCCAGCAGTGGAACATCTTAACTGTAGAGGCTTTAGTTCAAAACGACGCAGCAGAACAAATTGAAAGACCCCCTTTCTGGATATGTGCCATCGATTTTATAAACACAGAATTTAAGAAATTTCCTCTGCACATTTTCTAAGATGCTTATATAATACGCATAGAAAGGGTTCCATATCAAACAGGCATACTCAAGTTTTGGTCGCACCAGTGAAATAAAAAGAGCTTTTAGTGCCGCTTCGTTGGAAAAAGATCGGCAGTTGCGCATTATGAAACCCAGAATCCGTGTCGCTTCGGAAGTGACGCGTGCTACATGGACAGAAAAGTCCAATCTACAGGAAAATGTTACACCAAGATCTTTAGTCTCTGTTGTTCTCTCCAGAACCGCATTATTTATGGAGTAATCAAACATAATCGGGTTCATTTTACGACAATATGAACATACTTTACATTTGGAAATATTTAAGAAGAGAATATTATTGTCGCACCACTGTCTGATGGTATGCAGATCGTCCTGAAGGGAAATACAGCTCTCCAAATTTGTAATTTTGGTGTAGATTTTCAGATCATCAGCAAATAGTAGACATTCACACTTTAGTGAAGCGACTAGGTTATTTATGAAAAATAAAAACAGCAAGGGACCTAGGTTTGAACCTTGCGGTACTCCAGAGGGAACAGTATAATTTGCTGAAGAATAACCATTATAGTAAACATATTGCGTCCTATTAGAAAGATATGAGCTTAAAAGACCGACTAACGAGTCACTAAGGCCGAAATAATGAAGGCTATCCACAAGAAGATGATGGTTTAATTTATCGAAAGCCTTGCTGAAATCCATGTAAATAACATCGACTTGTTGTTTCTTGTCTAACGATTCTGCTATATACTGCGTAATTGTCATTAAATTTGACGTAGTGGATCTACCTTTGATGAAACCATGTTGTGATGGAGTAATTAGGCTTTTAACGTTCTCGAAGATAAAAGAGTAAATGGCCATTTCAAAAGCCTTTGCAAAGTTGTTCAAAATGCTTATAGCTCTATAGTTGAGTACATCAGATTTATCACCATCTTTCAGGACCGGGCACACCTTAGCTATCTTCCAAACATCAGGAAAAATTCCACTCTTTAATATAGCATTGAAAATTATCAGCATCGGCTTGACGAAAACATGAGCACAATCTTTAATAATAAAACTAGGTATTTGATCTCTACCAGACGTAAGTTTATTTTGAATCTTAGAGAGAGACTTCAGTACATCAGCTTCCGTTAATTCCTCTAGATAAATACATGGTGTTGAAGTGACACTATCTAAAGAAGAGGGAATATTTCGAGGAGTAACATATACACTCTTAAAATAGTCGGCAAATGCATCAATAACACCTTGTGGAGTGTTGAATACGTTGCCGTTGAACTGGACTTGGCCTGGTATTCTGCTACAGTCTCTCTTATTCCGAATGTATGACCAGAACTTCTTCGGGTCGTTGATTATACTGTCCTCAACCGACGACAAGTACTCACTGTAAGCAACTCTAACTCGCCCCTTTATGATTCTGCGCAATCTAGAAAATTCATTGTAATGGTAAACGTTGCTTGTTCTCTTATATTTTCTGTAGTAATAATCCTTCAAATTTATGTTACTTATAATTTCTTCAGTATACCAAGGAGGATACCTGAATTTGCAGGTGTTGGTATATTTAGGAACATAAATATCAAATATTGAAAAAATTTTAACATAAAATGTATCGCATAGTTCATTAACATCATTAATTTTACGTAAAAAGGACCAGTCAATATAACTCAAATCATTATATAAGCCAACATAGGACGCCTTCTTGAAGTTATACATCAATGATGTTGGTTCAGTATTTAGGGACAAGTTAGACCTACTAGACAGCTGTATGGTAAATAGGATACTTAAAGGTGGATGGTGAGGATCTACTTGATTTACAATAGAAATAGCTTCCCGTGACATAATATATGGTACACTTTCAGTGCTTATGACTAAATCCAGCAATCGCCCCAGCGCATTTAATATCAGGTTAGATTGGATGGTGTTGGTCAGATCTAAAAAATTAGATAGCGTTGTATAACGAAAATCTGCATGGAGACTAAATACGAAACCGGGGGCATTAAAATCACCAAGTATCAAAACTTTGGGCTGATTGATTATTAACGTGTGTGACAAAAAACTTTCGTAAGTGTCATTAGAAGTGTCTGGTGGAATATAAATAACATAAACAAACAGAGTGAGTGGTAGCTTGCACTTAATCGCAACTATGTCAACGGAAGGATAATCAGTACAAAAATCTAAAAAAACATGCTCTGCCAGAGAACTAGTTTTACATGCCAACAATACACCCCCACCAGACAATTTATTTGTTCTTACAAAATCACGGTCACTACGAAACACAGTGTAGTTTCCAGGAAAAATTTCAGAGTCACGTGCTTTGTCGGACAGCCAAGTTTCTGTTAAACCAATTAGATCATATTCATTCAAGGTTGCCGATGAAAATAAATTATCAATTTTCGAATTCAAGCCCCTAACATTCTGATGGTATGCTCGAAGTTCAACGCTGCTGGGTCTATTCAGTTTAAATTAGCAACAATTTTTAGAAGACCATTTACATATTTGATTCTGATGTTCTTCTCACCTGCAGCAATCCTCTGATCCAGTTCATGTTTGACTTTTCTATAAAATTCCTGCTGTTTTGGAGTGCTGTCAGTAGAGATATTTATTCTTGTATTCCTGTTACCGGATCTACGAGTAAGTTTTAATGCATAACAGGACATCTTGATTGTTCCGCAGAGAAACCTTTACCGGCCTAGGCCTATCCTTTGTGGGATCAAACTTTCCCAGCCTGAATAGTATGACATTGGTATCAATTTCTGTAGAAAGGGACTGCAATATACTTTTAACCTCTTGAGTATCATGAGCTATCTGTTCCTGCTTTGTCCTACTTTGATCTTCAGTAAGTCCAAAAATAATAATATTCTGTTTCCTACGGTTCCGCTCTTCAATTTCTTGAAGAACCTCCTAATACTCCATTGGTGATGAAGACTGTGCAGGAGGAGGAGATTCCTTTTTTAGCTTCTCCAGTTCCTTTATCAAATTATCAACTTTTTGATTTAATTTTGGAACCAGCCTAATTCCCAAAAGACAATCGTCACAATAAAACTTGAGTAGTCATTTGCCTTTTAAGGCCATCACCTTTAGCTCAGATCCATTGAGTTCGGAACATTCTGGATGAATAGGTCTCTCGCAGCTATCACAGGATAAATAGGAACAACTATCCGACTTTTATATTTTAAACATTCCGTGATCAAAACTAGCTATGGCTCCGACACTGTCCTTACAATGTTATGGAATTTCAAGAAGCCAAAGAATGATCCTTTTCACGCTGGCTGGACCAGTTTTTACATATGATCAGCTCAGAAATTGTAAGAAGACAATTTGATCAATCTCAGAAGCTGACTTATGCACCGTAGAACCATATGACGAACCAGGCAAGCATTCTGATAAATAGCATTTCTCTTCCCCAACAATATGATGTAAGTTTCATATCGTTTAGATAAGTATTTACCACTAAAAACTGATGATTTCACAAGAGCACTATACGATAGCGTACACACAACGAAAACCTCGTTCATAGAGTTTTGATCTATCTAAGGCATTCGACATTATGGACAGCAACATACTTAAGCAAAAATTATATACTGTGGGCATTAGAGGCTTCTTCTTGAATTGGGTTATCTCTTACATGCAGGACAGAAATCGGAAAGTTAAAGTTGGAAGTACAACATCCGCTACACAGAGAGTAAACGTTATGATAGTCATTATTTAAATGGGTGATAGAGGGGGTTAAAAGAAGTAAAAGATTTCCTATAACATGGGGGTCAAAACAGCATTTTTTAGAGGAAAGCGACTTCAAAGTAAAATAAAATCTGACAGCGTCGCAAAGCCGGACGCAAATTACGACGGAACGCAGTGTAAATAAAGATCGAGTTTCTTATTTTTGGCTCTTAGGTATTACTTCATTATTTGATAATGTACTCGTAAAATGCAAACAATTAAAAAAAAGCACTTACCACTAACTGTCTCACCGCTTCACCTGGTGTGTGAAAGTTTATTGAACGTATTAAAAAAATCCACTTATAAATAGGCAACACAATGTTGATACATATATTGATTTTCTTTTTAAAACACACACTGCACTTTTTTGTATTTAAAGAAGGTGTTCAAAATGTCGTCCCCCACTTTACACACAAGCTTCATTACGAGGAACCCAATTTTTCTTAGTCTAGATCCTCGAAGTTGTCCATTTATTATTTCAGCCACATTATACTTGTTTTCGCGAAGTTCTGCTTCAGTTGTTATTGGACCAGCCCCATAAACCATCCCCGTAAGTTCTCTCCAATACGAGAAATACATCGGATTGGGGTCAGGAGATCTTGCTGGCCATTTTCGAGGATCAGGAGCAGCGGTTTGGATGATTTTCATTCAAATACTGAATGACGCCTCTAAAAATGTGTGGTGGTACCCCGTCCTGAAGAAACCATAAACTCTGTCTCTGTTGTAATGGCAGGTTGTCTAAGGTCTGTTCCAGAAATTCTGGTAGGTTATTGGCTAGAAAGCTAAGGTGTCCTTCTCCTGACAACTTTGGGGGTATCTCGAAAGGGCCAATTACCTGATCGTCAAGAATGCCCGCCCAAATATTTATTTTAAAACGTTGTTGGAAATGACTTTCACATGGTATGAGGATTTTCTTGGGCCCACGTGTGATTATTATGGAAATTTAATATGCCGTCTCGCGTAAAAGTACATTCGTCCGTCGCTAGAATGTTTTTGAAAAAATCCGGATTTTCATTGTTCTTGTGCAAAAACCACTGACAGAATGTTAGTCTGTGAGGGTAGTCTTCGAGTAGGATTCTATGGACGAAGGTATGCGATAGTCCTACGCGGCGGCCTATTTCGAGAGTGCTGATATCTGCATTGATTTCCACGATATTTAAAATTTGTTCCTCCTGCTCTACAGTAACCTGTCTTTCACGAGTGCGAAGTCTTTGGTACACTTGCACAAATGACCTTTCTGACTTATTTTGATCTCCCGTATTACCCATTTCAATAATGACTACCATAACGTTTACACCCTGCATATCCTGCTGAACATGGTGTACCTCAAGGATCTGTACTGGGACCACTGCTGCTCCATTTATACGTCAGTGATTTGCCCAGTCATATCTCAGATGGATATATAATCATGTTTGCAGATGATACCACTATAACTGTATCTGCAAAAAATGTCAATCACCTTCACTCCGAAATTTCAAGTGTATTCGATGATTTCTCTGCTTGGTGTCAAAGAAATAGGTTAATCATAAATTATGATAAAACTGTTGTTATCAATTCTAACATCCAACTTAGACTTGAAGATGTATGATCTTATTTTATCGGATTCTTGTAAATTACTTGGTACATATATTTAGATTGTAAACTAAATTTTCATGAACACGTAAATCACGTATGTAAAAATTTAAGTAAAACAAATTTTGACATTTTACAATCTAAAGATATCGTAAATGAAAGAGCTATTATCAATGTACATTATGGGCCGGCTTATAGCCATATTTCTTATAACATTATATGGGGGAAATCTTCCGAAATGAATAGAGTATTTGTTGCTCCAAAAAGGATCGTCAGACTAATTTTCGGAATGAAGCCACTTGACTCCCGCAGAGAAATTTTTAAATCACAAGAAATTCTTACATTACACTGTATTTACATTTTGAAATGTGTAACTTACGTTAAGAACTTTGATATTCATGCTCATCATAATTATAAACTAGAAATCAAAATTTAAAGATCATCCAGACACATACCACGACACATTTGAAAAAATCACCCTACTATAACTGTATAAAATTATACAATAAATTACCAACTGAAATACAGCAAATTAGTAATTATTTTCGATTTAAAGTTAAAAATTATTAGCATCAAATGCATTTTATAACATAAGTGGATATTTATGGAATGTACAACCTTGAGTAGTTAAAGATGGAATTGAACATTTATATGGATTGTTATATTTATATTGATTTTAAATCTTATTCATATTATATAGCTTATTTATTTCATTGATTTATTTTGTTCACCACATCTACTATTCATAAAGATAATGATAAAGATAAGGAGTATGGTGAACGTCCCTTGGAATGTTCGCACAGATATTCCTCGCAATTTGAATATCCCTCTCGTAATCGATGAAATCAGAATGCAGGAGCTCTTCAGTTGCTTGGAGACCACAACAACCTATATCGATTGCATGAGATCGCATTAGTAGAAGAATAGCTTATGTCAAAAAAATGCAATCATAAAGTTTTACTCATAATACGCGGGATGTCTTTTAAGCTTTGCATATGGAAATAAAACATCACGGTAGGTAGTTTTAAATGACTTTATTGTTTTTCGAAGTATATTTTCGAAGCACTTATTCCACTCATTTGTTGGCAGATCTAAAACGGCATTTTTGAATGCGTCAACTTCTTTTTCTGGTGACTGGAACCTTTGACTACGCAGTCGATTTTTAATTTTCGGGAAAGTAAAGAAATCGTTAGGATTTAGATTGGGACTAGATGGAGGATGGTCCAATAATTCCACTTTTCTTCCGTTAAATACTGCCTTGTTCTGTGGGCTGTGTGCGAGCTTGCACTGTCTTGGTGGAGGATAATTCTTCTTTCGGGGTTGATTTTTCGAAGCTCGGTGATGACTCTTGGCGAACAAATGGTGGTATACCAATCCGCAGTAACAGTCCTTTGCTCATTAAGAGGAATTGTTGCAATATGACCCGCGTTTGATACAAATGTCGCGACTATCTTTTTCGAAACACTTCGAGAACGGATGACTTTTGTTTTCTTTTCTTCACCTTGGAACACCCAAACAGCCGACGTCTATTTTCTGGTTCATAACAGTAAATCCACGATTTGTCACCACTAAGAATGCTGTACAAATTTTTTAGGGTTTCCGGAATTGAAACAGTCAAGCGTTTTTTGACACCAATTAACCCTGGCAGCTTTCTGCTCTTCAGTCAACAGGTGGGGTGTCCAACGAGAAACTAATTTTCTTACTCCTAGTTCTTCATGTAAATTTTTTTGAATTTAGGTCTTTGAGATATTCAAGGACGCCTCAATCTCGCGATATGTCACATGTCTATCTTCAATGATGAGTTTGCGCACAGCATCGATGTTTTCCTGGGTGACTGCCGTTTTTGGTGCACCCACCCTGGGATCGTCGCTAAGACTCACCCGTCCACGTTAGAATTCTCCATACCAACGGGAAATTGTCGACTGATGTGGCGCTTCGTTGCCGAAAACAGACAGTAACTCAGCAAGGCATTCTTGTTGCGATAATTGTCTCTGAAGGTTGTAATAAATTATGGCGCGAAAATGTTCTCGGTTGAGTTCCACTTTTATAATGACTTGGTGACACTTAAAAATTCACTGAGGTGAGAACACTGCACGTATTGTTGTGAAACTTTGAATTTAAGTTTACTAAAGAGTGAGGTTAAGATTCAGTACTGACGTTCGATCCGCGCAGCCTACCATGTTTCTATATGCAAAACTTAAAAGATATCCCTCGTATAGGGCAAAATTAATGTTCCAGAAAATTTGGGAGGCAGCCAATGTCGTGGGTGAGAAACATTCGGGCATGGATAGGAATTTGACGTGGTAAACATTTTTTTCAGAGTAGCTAAAAATCGCCAATGTAATTGCTAGAACCATATATTGCTCTCAAAAGAAAAGAAGGCTTTAATAGGAGGATAATGTCATGCTGGGGGGGTCACATGTTATGTTAGTTCGTCTACTGGTAAAGCCAGTACTGAAGAGTCTAGAATGAAACTTAAAACTAATTCAATATAACGGCTAGAACAGACATTTGTTATCAAACTGTCTCCACTCCCCACGAATTGCTAATGCATCGAACATGGAAGGAAGACTAATACAGGGACACTAATGGAACACCTCATAAATCACTCAACCACAGCGGAATACACAAATGGCATTTACGAATACATATTTAACCCCAATAAGTGACTTTTGGGCTAACTGACCCTGATCAATCAATTCTTCATGAAGTCGTAAGCCAACAGTTCACTCAACCTTGTCAACGGAAAGGGCGGACAGAGCCGTATCTCGGAATGGGTCTTGTACTTCTAAAAACTATACACTCGAAAAATTTAATGCTTGAAGTCAGTTAAACATGCCTATAGAACTAATCCACAGTCCCAACCCATCTGACAACGTTTGCTAGACTTACCTCGCCATGGCAACACCGCGTCGCAGGTATATCCAGAGACGCGTATGATAAAAATATTTAGTTTTAAAGGCAAAGTCACGAGGTAATGTATGATTTGTGAAGTATGCCTAACAAGTGCTGACAATCACCATAGTTAGAAAGATATTTCTACTGTGTTCAGCATCACCAAAAAATTGATATATACCCTCCGCATTCCCTACAAACCACAAGATGCAATTCATAGCTCGTACAATTTATTTTTCTGAAAATAATCAGAGACATCATAAAATCAAGTTCGAGCGATTTTTGTCTCTTGTTTCGCTGCCACTAGACCCATTTCCAAAAACTGAAAAGCTTTCTCGTCCTCGGCAGTAGTAATAGTAATTGTGGTAAAGAGGCAATACCTAGCGAAGAGACAGTCAGACCGACAGACAGACGGAAGTGAGTGCCATGGTTTTCCATGATGTGCAGTTTTCAGAGCTTTCTCCCAAAACCTTAGGTACGAAGATAAATTCCACTGCTACAGTAAATTCTTATAGTTCTGATTCTAGCTATACAAAAATGAAAATAAAAGATGCGTTAGATGGTATCATTCTGCTTGCTACGCCACTGGCGTGCTGTAATTACGAAAAGCTTTGAAAATGAAAGATTGTGTTTTTTTGGATGTTAGATGAAAAACCCTTCCGTCGGTCTGCCTGTTGGTCTGTCCGCTATTCGTTGACTCCAGTATAAGTTTGGGGGTACCAGAGGTATTTTGATAAAATTTTAAAGGTTACTATCGTGCCTAGGACAAAACAGCTGTATAGTTTTTCAAAATCGATCCAGTCGCTGTGGAGCTATGACAAAAAAGGGGAACCTGATCATTTTTGGAAAAAAATTAGGGGTAAAATAGGGGGTTGGAGGTTATTACGGGGGTGAGGATGATATATATATGTATATTTATTCCAACCGCGATAATCATATGCACATACTAGACATATTTCTCTCAACATACATTTCCCCGTACACTTATCCTTCAAATTTAGATGAGCTAGAACTATTTTCGACCCTCGCGTGTCGATAATACGTGGTTCGCGGTCCGGTCGGCTGCCGCTGGGTGACTGCTGTGGATGTTAGCCGTCATCCTGTGAGATGTGCTTATAGTTTAGATCATGTGCGTCCACAGTATGCTTTCCCAGGAGAAGAGAAAGGATCATCGATCAGCAAGAGATAGGTTTGTGTGAAAGCGTACCTACATCCATAACTTTTTGAATCGCGAGGGGTAGCATATTTTCTCAGGTTGCCAAATCCTAGAGGCCCAAAGCTATACAGAAACATATGCTTAATATGCTTTTTTATAAACTGATGACAACGTTGTGTAGTAAGCGCAAGTCAACCTACTTGACGGCATTTTCATAACGTTAACTTGAAGTGGGGTGATGAGCGCTTCTTGGTACTATTAGATACCATCATGTCTTTCAGCCTGTTATGAGTTTTTCCGATGATTTGCTAAAATATTCTTCCCGAGAGCTGTACTTATTCATCCATAAGTCAACGAGATGCTTTCCCTGTTGCATTTGTATTAGACGCATCAAAGCAGCGATCGATGGATTTGGGCAGAATATCAGTTTGTTTCATTAAATGTTTGGATAATAAGCTCAGGCTCTTGAAACGGATATTTGGCTGTAACGAACATTTTTGAAAAAATGAACGACTGAACACAAATATATGGCAATCATTCCTATCGAGATACGTTGAAACAAAAGAGCCTCTGCTAACAACTGCATTTACCAATACCTGATGTATCCTGACCTAAATACGAGAAATACCTGCAGAAACGATTTATTCCACCTTTTTGGCCTGGACAACTGAACCGTATCAACCAGGACGCCAGGAATTTTCGTCCACATATTCAACATAATCCCCAGTACCGGGATGCCTCAACATTACCTCAAACAGTCCATCTATTGATCGGGTGGCGCTTGTCGTTGGGTTGATGCCGTCAAAGCCACAGCATATACCATACTGCACAGCATCTCTCAATTATGAGGGGATCCCGTACGGGTATTATGTAAAAAGCCTATAAAACGTCAAAAAACCCTATAAAATGTCATCTTGCAGACTAGGTAGTTTTTAGGGTGCAAACAGTCATTCCCCGTTTGCTCACTACGATCGTTGTGAGCGTCCATCTATGGAGGAATAGCTCATCTACACGCATTGTTGGTTGCATATGTTTTGTGAGGCCGAGTAGTTCATAGTTTCCATCTCTGAGAAGAAAGTCGGTTGAGTAGCAAGATGATTGTGTGAATTGGTCTGCATGTGTATAAAATCAGTGATATTTGCTGTCTGAGAAAATCATTACTAAATATGCTGCCAATGAAGTATATCTATAAGCTGTTGCTGACCGGTATTTATGTATATGTTGTCCTTTCTAAAGACAGGTTATGTTCAAAGCTATAAATTACAATTTTTGACGTTTTTTGTATTTTCAAAAACTTTGAGAACTGCGGAAAATCACCTCCGCGCCCGCGTTGTGTGTAATTACTGTTAGCATGTATATGGGTTGTAATTCGACAGTGTATACGTACAGTGAATATAATTATTTCTTACCTTTCTCATTATTAAAATTCAGCAAATTTACATATGTAATTTCCAGAATGGATGAGAAAAACTGGATGCGTAACTAATTTCTAGCTTTACCAATATAATGTAAAAAAAATCGACATGTCACTTTTCAAGATACCTAATACCCGTGTCGCTCATGTCTAATTAGCCACTAATAAACCGCTCATTTCCCGTATAATATTCTGCAGCGCATAGCTCAGTGAGGGCACTCGAAACGATATTAGAGACATACCGGCCACGTCCATCACATGCAGGTGGCGCTTCACAAGGTATTATGGACATACAACAGTCCCACCAACAACCTTAGCAAAAGCAAAAGCGTCCATCCTTTAAACCGGGCTCTATCGTTACCTCCGATATAACAAGGTCAAACAACTCAGCTGCGAAAAGGCTGTGACGTCACGCTAAGTAGGCCAGTTCATATTCTTATGGCGTTGCACCATCCTGGCTGGTAAGAGCGGTGTTGATATATCTAGGTATGATATACCAGTAACGAACTCTCCTCTAATTAGTTATACCTCACTGTGGGCGAAATTGCAAAATATACTCGGGGCCTGCGCAAGCTTCAATGATGATCTGATTATTCTTTCTGATCTGCAAAATGGAATATGTCGCAACATAGCAGTTAACCTCAAATTCTGAAGCTGCTATCATGTATGAATATTTATGTTTATATTGTTGTTGCAAACTTATAGTTGTGTCTCGCAGTTGTTTCCCTAAGTTTTCAAAATGCCTTACAAGTGCCGCGTTCCTAATTGTGCTGGTATTGACGCGAAAGGTCGGAAGGTTTCGTTACCCGTGAATGAAAACGGGCGCATAAGATGGCTCAATGCCATCCCTCGTAGTGATTTAGTGATTACAAAAAATACCATAGTATGCAATATGTACTTTGCTGAGAACAGCATCATTTGGGACTCCACCAATTGCCCCAAATACTTTCAAAGGACATCTCAAGCAGAAGAAGCCAAAATGAAAAGTTGAAGGACAAGGAACTATGTACTTAAATGACTGCAAAATAGCACTGAGTATACCTGCTAACAAAGTTTTCAAAATCATTCAGGCTTTCGCAGTTTTTCAGTTTGTGGCAACCTCCAGATGAGTGGCATAAAGTTGTTAAGGATAGAGTTCGAATATAAGCCAGCTATTATAACACACTCTGAAATTGTTGATAAAGACCTGGATGTAAAATGTACTCCCAAGAACTGACACTCACTCGGGTAATATTAAAGACTCCATTTTTAGACACAGTTACCCCTCAAAAACAAAAAAGTTTGGCCCTATGTTGTATACAAGCAGTCCACATTCTTATACATTTATTAGGAGCCATGGAGGACTTATTTTACCACACCAAAATACTCTGAAGTCAATTTGAAATACATTGATGGTCGATTCAGTTCCAGATGAGAGACATAACTTTTTAGGCTATGCAAAGAACCTTTTCAGATATGTAAAACCAGTGAGGAGGACATCATTCTATTAATGCGTGAAATACACATTCATCCATGTTTATATTTCATAGGGGGTAATATTGTTGGAACATCAATTAATAATGCTTCATTGGCTACAACAATGTTTATCATTTCAAGCTTTTATTCTAATTCCAAAGAAGTTGTTCACATCTGACCTGTTTCTCAAATTGAGCGTAATCTATTATACAATTCAAGAGAAAAACTCTAACTTTCTACTGCAGTACCTCCCGTACCAATGTATTATTTTATTCTCCGCTACATTCTATGCGCAACAATTATAATTCCATAACAGACAGTTCTGACATTAATTTTGATTGTATCAGTAAGATCTTGTCGTATTTTTCTGTTTTTTAAGTTAGCTTTATATATACATTATATGTATGTATTATAAGTAAAGATACCATTATATGGTCCTCTAATTGGAAAAGTTCCGTTGGGCAATTATATATAAAATAAATAAAAATAAAATAAAAAATATCACAAAAAACTTATTACTGGATTAGAGGAAATAGGTTACAAAATATTTTGTGTTGTGATAATAATGCAATGAATAGTAAAGCAATGCCCCCTTTTTTCCAGATGCAAGCATTGTTTATCCGTTAGACAAAAACGTCTTTTCTTCATTTTTGATACAGTGTATCCGTAATAATTGGCTGAA
Source organism: Acanthoscelides obtectus (assembly GCA_963669975.1). Lineage (NCBI taxonomy): Eukaryota > Metazoa > Arthropoda > Insecta > Coleoptera > Chrysomelidae > Acanthoscelides > Acanthoscelides obtectus. The sequence goes on along the minus strand of CAVLJG010003225.1, from coordinate 195,982 downwards.
TTCAAAACCAGACCAACATTTTAAAATACCCAGATTTTGAAAAGCAAGAGGTTAGTGTCGCTTCATTTAAATCTATTTAAGAGAATGTATCAAATGGAAAGTCATAAAATATTGAAACATAGTAATGGTTTGACCCTAAAAGCTTTATATCATACAAGCCTTGAAATACAAGATGATCATTTAGCTCTCAAGATCTTCAATCCATTTGTAATAAATGGAGTATCAATGTTTGATAAAAACATACAGCACTCCGAAGAGGCAGCAACATTTTTATCAAGTTTTCTTTATTCTTTATTATGTTTTTTTTGTTGTTTTCCTTATTACTTTCCTAGCAAGTGCTCACCTCAAACTTCCTTGTTAGTTCTTGCTGGACACAACTGTTCAACAAACACTACATTTTTGATGCCTATCATCACAGTAAATTTTCCACATATTCTTATCAAATTTTGTTGATCGGTTGTGACTAACATTGGTTATGTACAGGTATTTCATTGAAGAATTAATTATTTCTAGCAAGATATTGTAAGCTTTTATAACATCAACTTATTACTCAAATGTGCAGGTAATATTGAATGAAATCAGGGTGAAAATACTTAATAACTACTTTAATATTTTCCACCGATTTGCCTTCATATCCCAAAACCACATTTCTGAATTATCCGTCATTTACATAAAGTAGAGTGTGTTAAATATGCTGCAGCGATCATATATTATTCACTAGCGCGGCTACTGCGTAGTGACGTCACGCGTCTGTTGTCAGGCCTTCTCCTGTCGGTGGTAACGGCTATATGCGTCCGCCATATTATTGCCCGACAATTGCAATACAAGGCTCGAAGTAATCTTGTAGGCACTTAGTGCCTTCATCGCAGCTTGGCTGTCTCTCTCTTCTCCTAGAACCTTCCCCCTCCAAGATACGGGATTTGCAGGCCAGAATCGCATAGATTTCCGCCTGGAGAAAAGAGCCTTGTTCTAGGCCCAAAGACTCCGGCGACAGAGCCTTCTTCCGTAACAAAGATGTCCATATACCAGACCTGCCCACTCCCTTTGGAGACCTTCCGGCTTCCGAAATCCCACCCCACCCTCGCCGGATACTCTACATAAAGCAATTTTTATTGGCGATCAGATCACTCAGCTGCCCTGACTCCACAGTCGATGTGGAGGTACTACCATGTTGTTTGTGTTGTGATAAAATAATACAATTTACAGCAGCACAATAAAACGTCTGCACATTTGGTAACAAAAAACAAACAATTGATATCAACATAAGCTTAAGGAGTTACATTAAAAAACCAAGGTGCCTAATATTCAAAAAGTTGTACTGCTGTGTACTAGATACGCTGTAAAGCCGTCAAAGCCGGCCCTATGCCAACGCGCGGCACACTAGACTAGTCCGAATCAATTACCCCGTCAAGTAGGCTGTCGTGCCTTCATCGCTCGATTGTTTAATAAACAGCCGACTGACGGCATGGCACGGCGACTGCTATGCCTGCCGAACGTCGATCGCAGATTAAAGCGGATCGGATCCTATCAAATTTGCACCAGGTCAAAGGCGGGTGGAATGGAGCAACAGGGAACATTTCGTCCTCACACAAGCTGAATTGTTTACACTATAAAATGCCATATATATACATATATATACAGGTATATAACTCTATGAGGTGCAGCACTTTTATTACAATTCTGATCAGCAAAGTAATCCAGTGGGGTGTTTCTAACGAAACGCGACCGCCACGGCTTGATTAGCGAAAACTGGCACGGATTCCGACACCAGCGATGGCTTTGGGAGTCATTCAGTCATATGGCGAGGCTCAAGTTATTTTGTTCTGTTCATTTCAAGACTTAACGCTGTATGAACTATGATTTCAAAGGAAATTTATCGAAGTAATTGTATGAAAGATATTGAGTCGGCCTTCTGGACACAAAGCATCAAAAGACTCTGACGAAATCGAAACCTCTCTAAATATCTGCGATCAACTGCAGTATGTACATTAATGTCGGGTTCATGCGCAACTTAACGTAATTTAATTTAAGGATCAGCTGTTTCTACACCAGTGTCCTTCACATGTTACCCCACAACCATTTTTTGACATGATTAGGGTGGTTTCGGAACTCGCCTTACCCTTAGATAGCTCTTTCCATTCGGTTTTATGCTTGACGTAATTATAATAATTCTGTGGCGTGTTGTATTCCAGGACGATTTACGGACCAAGCCAGGCTGTGAATCATTCTGTTGTTTTTGTTTGAGTTGTTGGCGAATTTGCCGTAGAGATTTGTTTTGGTGTTCGTTTTCGGGTGGGTTTTTCTGTTTTGGACTTATTTTTTGTGCGATTAATTGCGGATGGCCATGCCTAGAGCAAAAAAAACGAAAAGCCGCGCTATCATTAACACCTGATCTCAGTGAAGAGGTACCTGCAGAAGGCACTCGGACATAGATAGTGGAGCGCCTAATTATGACGTAGCATAAAGTATGCAAATCAGTACATCTTTGCATATATGACTGAATATATTGAGGTTATGGTCATTTTCTCAATTCAAGGTTACTTCTTAAAATAAAGTTCAATATATTCAACTTCATCTTAAGAACCAACCAATCGGATCAGTAGAGTTGGTCAGGCATTCGCTACAGGTGGAATTAGAAGATGGGTACGAGCCATCGATACTGTACAAACGTCGATAGTCGATATGTACGTATATATCCTGATGTTCGATCAATTTTATATCGCTGTATGGACAGATGGTTCGGTGATAGTTGTACTTGTAAGAAAAAAATGTTAAAAATTATAATAAATAAGGGTAGCAGGTTGGGGGCCAAGGGTGAACGAACGACAGACAGACTGTCGAAGATGAGTAACACGGTTTTTCGTTATGTACATACTATATATCATATAAAACATAATATCTCATTTTTGAAATAAAAAACAAATGTGAAGCGGTGAGCGTGACATCCTTAAATAAATCTCGTTATAGTATTACACCACATAAATGAAATAATTCAATTGTTCATTTGTAATATTTTTATGGATCTACTATTATAATGCAAAGTAGCGGAAGAAGAATATCTGTGACAAGATACTGATATAACATGTTATATTTCCATTTCTATCTATTTTGCAAATAACTTTAACAGGTAACGTTTTCAGCTATACTTCTAATTTTCTGTTAAATAAGCTTTTGTTGCACTTTGGACCTAAATACTCCTATTTGGTTCTGGCACTTTTAAGAGGTTTATCTGTGTGACATGGTTATGGTCTAAGTATGTAATAGATTTATCTTTGCGAAACATTGACCTTGATATTACGAACTTTTTTGATCAGCTGTGTTCCATGCTATCATCCTATGAAAACTTCATGAGTCTTTGCATATGAGTGGCCACTCTTGCTTTGAATAACTGTTATGGCTGCCAGTTCTTATCCCACGGTGTCACCACAGGGTTCCTAGAGATCGATTTTTGCGCCAAGACCGTCACAAATTCTCGATAAAGCGATTGGAACACAGACAAGGAAGGGCTTCAACAAAATGTATTAAAAGGCATTGCAAATTAACATAAAATTCAAACAAATCTCAATCCTTGACAATCACGCTTTGAAATAATAATCAGATTGGTGACCATGCAAAGGTTGTGAAGTTTCTTGGTGTCTATATCGACTCCTTCTCGAACTGGTATGAACATATCAGTCATGTTACCAAATCTCTAACAAACATAATTTATTTAATTTGCAATTTAAAACACTCAGTTTCACTAAACGTCCTGTTGACCAGTTAACATGTGTACTTCCATAGCAAAATGACATACGCCCTTCTGGCGTGGGGCCACTCTCCCCACATGTACAGAGTATTTGCCCTACAGAGAAGCTGTATCCGATATATAGCAAATCTAAAATATAGAGATCCCTGCAGATCTGAGTTTATCAAACAAAAAATTTGGTGATCTTAAATTTATTGACGATAGAAGATCTTATTCTACTGTGGCTTAGGGAAAATCAGCAGTGATAATTCAACCAAAGGATACCTCTCAGTCCACTCTCTGCAATCAAGAGCATAAAGAATGGCGGACTATTGATTGGTTGTACATCCAGTAACGAGAGCATGAAGTTGAAACGAATAGCTGCTGAAAAACTGTCGGATAAATATGAAATTAAAGATGCTATACATTTTTGCCCCAAAAATAAGGATCCAAGGAACGACAGAGAAGCCCAATGAAGAGAAAATCATTAGTCATATCCCTTCTCAGAATAAGGACATTATAGGATACAACTCTCAGTTCAAGGTGTTAGAGATCAAGACAATAAGGAGAGGAAGATTATGACGTCATGCAGAGGTAAGTTGTTCCTGGGGTACGATGTTTGCGATGTGTATGATGTGTATGATGTGGTGAATATCAAGAGATGTTTCAACTGCAGTGGCTTGTCGCATATATCCATCCAGTGTAAAAGTCAACGCCACTGCCCGCGGTGTGGCGAAGATCATCTAGTTAAGAATTGTCAATAAAAAATTATGAAGTGCATAAATTGTTTGAGGAGCAACAATGACAAAAACACAAATTTTGGAATTTCACATGCTGCATTGGATTCCAAATACCCTAGCTATTTACAAAGGGTTGACGAGTTCAAGTCTAGACTGTTTTTTTTTCCTAATCGGTCAGCTTCTTCTTCCTCGAGTCATTGTAACGATATGCTGAATGCTGAACTCTTTTCAGATGAATATGTAGTTAGCAGAAAAGATCGAAACATAGAGTCACTGGATTGTAGTAGAGGGGGTAGGGCATTAATCGCAATCAGGGATTGGTTAAAACCCTCTGACTTTAACTTAAATTTTATCAGTGAAGATATACCAAGCATTGACATTTGGGAACACGATTTAAAATTAAACATAAATCTGTTTATCTCATTGTAGTATAGATACCCCCACACACGAGTGCAGCTTGCTATGAGAGATTATTCGAGCATATAGAATCTCTGGACTACCTCTTTGGCAGCGATCTATATATCATCGGTGACTTCGATATTCCATAGTTTCTCCAGGATGACAATAGTCAAACTTCTCGAAGGAGTGCAGCAGTTGTATCGTTTACGACACTACTTGATCTTAAACAGTATGACTCTGTATTGAATATTAATGGTAGAGTGCTGGATCTGGTGTTTTCTAAGAGATGCTGTATGGTTGAAAAGGCATATCAGAGGATGTTTGTCACCCTCCTTTATGTATCACCCTAGAAAACAGTATTCGGAATCTTAAACAACACAGTAAAGCCGATAGAACATTTTAATTTCCGAACAGTTAATTTTCTTCTGCTGTATGAGCAAATTGGTGTGGTAAATTCGTATTTTCTGGATGATATAAGAATAAAGATCATGGCTTTGCCTGGCGCATATATATTGAACTGCCTCTTGCATGTCAAGTCAAATCTTGACCTTTATACAAGCCACCATGAAACTCATTCATACAATACCCGGCACTGAGACAACCTGTACCCAAAACAACATAGACTTGCTAAAACGAGGAATGGAGTTAACTAACATGGCATAAAATTTTATAATATTTTACCTAAGGAACTAAGATCACTAGCATACAATGAATTCAGTAATGCTGTGAAAAAATTGCTCTTGTCGGGTGCTTTTTTCATCATTGACGAGTTCCTCAACCACAACTTCTCCACGGATACTCAATAGTTATATTACAAGCTACATTTCCTTTTTTTGCTACTTATTCGAACCATGTATAAAATATTTATTTCAGTTCCATCGCTTACATATACCTAAGGCCTTGATGATATTTTCAAAATACAATATAAGATAGGAGATGCATAGACTTTCTTTCAATCAATTGATTTTTGGGCGGATTCGACAGCTTACTTGCTTGTGGTATCCACTTACATCTACTATATCTGTCTATGCGATGAAGGTTAAAAACAAAGCGCTAGTCTGATACTCACTAACTAGTCTGAATGGTTAGTAACCTCAGATTCAGAGCTATTACAGCATGACTCTCACCTAATCCTGAACTACCATCAAGATCCCCAAGAATGATTATAACATACAGAACGACAAGCAAGGAAGAGAGTCTTATTTAGACACAGACCTTAGCAACCAGCAAAAAATATGAATGCTTCATGATAACGTGAACGTTATGGCTACCAAGGAAATGATTGTTATATAAGTAGTTATGTTCAAAACCTCTGGAAATTCTAGGGAGAGAAACAATTTTTATCATTACAGTCCCAACAGCTATAAAACTTTTACTACTCAGATACGCTATCGCGGAAACCCTTGCGGATGTAGAGTTTTTACTGTATGTTCTATAGTAAAGGATGAAATAGGTCTGCTTAGAAAAAATCAATACTCCTTTGCAGCATAGTTCTGAGGTCAAGGTTCAAGCAGAGTTCATGTTGAGATGTACAAAAGATAAGTGCCCCAGGAAAAAATAATGATTTTACCAGTCAGTTCTCGATATAGAAAACACTACACAGTCAAAATGAGAAGTATAGGCCGACAACATCATATAAAAAGGGTCCGAGGAGCTATGCCCGTCGGCATATTGGAAGAACAGGTCCAGAACTTCGAACTGCCTCCTCTGTGATAGATGCTTAGAGCTATTAAGAAGGGGTTTTCGATTCAATTGGATACCGCTAACCAAAATTGCAATAGGAAGAGGATATATTAGTAGTGGACACAGCATCTTCCCAGATGTATGAACTGAATTTCAGGCCAGGTCTTACCTGGGCTTTATACCGGGTGGGCAATTAATAAAGAACGCTGGCTGTATCTCGACAACCAATTTACCTAGGGCTGTTGTTTAAAAAATGTATAATAAGATAAATCACTGGAAATAATTGTTAGCTTCCTAAAATGGCCGCTATAGGCCCTGCAACCTCAAAATTATAAATGCCATTCCTTCGCAAACATTCATAATCAGCATACATCTGAAATTGCTTAATTCTATAGCATTCGTGTTTTGCGATTTGTTTTGTCAGCATTACTTTTTCGTAGCTCGATCGATTTAGAGGGAGGGAAGTATTCAACGTAATTTCAGAAAATAACTTTAATGCGCCTTTCTAACAAAGTTTAAACTTTGTTAGTTTTTTCATCTGTTAGGTGGCGCTCTATGTCAAGATTGCCGTTCTGCTGAATTTCTTCCAGAACTTCACATGCATTGATTTTATTACGCTTAATTATTCCAAAAGTGTATGATCCTACTCTAGTGAAACCTCGTGCCATCTTCATTCTTCATAAGGTTATTACCAAAAAGAGAATTTGTTATCTTCCTGCAGACATTCGTCAGAAAATTTCTGAAAAAAGAGCTGCAATTAAGCAAGCGAAGAGGTCTTGTCACCCAGATGACATTCACAGACCGACGAATCTTGTTCATGAAGTGAGAAATGCTCTTCATGAGTTCCGTAATGAGCAATGGAGCGACCTTATGTCGAGGATGCTTGACTTAACTATTCCTCTCAGGAAAGTTGCAAAGTCGCTTAGAAACGGAAAGCGAGAACAACTCCCGTACATCCACGGTGCTAGCGGCATAGTCTGTATAGCAGAGGAAAAGGTCGAGGTTTTTGCTGATTCAATGGAAAATCAGTTCTCTCCCAACTATGACCTTGATAATGACCCCGACGAGGAGCAAGATATTGTAACATCCGTCAGGAGATGTTTTAGGGCTAACGGCGTCAGTGGCAGTAGTGCCTCCCTTAGTGATTCTTCCTCAGAGGAATCTTAAGAAGATTCCTCAACTGAAGAGCTGCATGGCACATCAGCGGAATCACCTGAGACTCCGCATTACACACCAGCAGAGCTCCCAAGGTCATATTAAAGACCTCAAGGTGCGTAAAGCACCTGGAGAGGATCGAATCACTATTAAGGTGCTGTAGCTACTTTCGCGGAAGTCCTTAACTTATCTCGTGGCAATAATCAATGCCATGCTAAAGACCCAGCACTTCCCAACGGCGTGGAAGTCCGCTGATGTCATAATGATTACAAAGAAGGTGGGTTCGATATTCCCCCAGGATTACCGCCCCATTAGTCTACTGTCAGCTCCTTCTAAGCTCGCTGAAAGGGTGAATCTACGTCATCATGAAAATCTCTCGACAGACCACAGTGTGATTCCTGACGTGCAATTTGGCTTTCGGTCTAAGCATAGTATGGAGCTACAGGCCATAAGGCTTGTTGAACAAGTAACCAGGGGGTTCACCCGTAACGAAAGTACTGGCATCTTGATTCTGGATGTCTCAAAGGCATTTGCCAAGGTGTGGCACAAGGGCCTTCTATACAAATTGATCCATAAGGGCTTTCCCTTCTGGCTCCTAAAACTTTTGAAATCCTTCCTCGAGGGTAGGAAATTTCAGATCAAAATTAATAACGTTCTGTCAACAACACGGCCCATCAAAGCCGGTGTCCCTCAGGGTTCGGTTCTTGGACCAGTCCTTTATTCACTTTTTATTCATGACGTCCCTTGCCTCAGCAACTGTGAAATCTATCTCTATGCAGATGACACTGCCCTGGTGGCCCAGTAGTGCTCTGGGGATCTAGTTCACGACAGGCTGCAATGTGCAGTGGACGAGGTATTGGAATGGGCGACTCGGTGGCTGATCAAAGTTAATCATTCGAAAACGCAGGCAATCTAGTGTACTAAAAAACGTAGCGGCGCCCCGTCTGAGGTTTCAGTGAATGGAGCTTGGGTACCATGGGAAAGCTCTGCTTGGTATCTCGGTGTCACTCTTAACAAGGGAATTACCTGGCAGAAGCACATTGAAGCGTTAAAAACTAAATTCCAATTCTCATTTCGGCAACTCTATCCTATGCTACGTAGAACATCAAAATTAAGTTTGATCAACAAAGTTCGGCAATACAAGATGGTTATTAGACCAGCGATCACTTACACAAGTGCGGCTTGGTGTTTTCTCGCCAAAACGCATTTTCGGAGCCTGCAGGTTCTGCAGAACAGAACCTTGCGTACAATCACTATCGCCCCATCGTATGTTTCCAACGAGACCCTTCACAGAGACCTTGACATACCTTACCTAAGGGACTACATCAAACAACAAGCGTAGCTACGTATATAGTTAAGCGGATTCGCATAACAACCCTTTGTTGAACGAGTCAGTAGACTACACAGTTCGCAAGCACACAAGGCCGCGACTCGCGCTCTGAACAAACTTAAATCGTGCGACTTTAGGTCCAACCAAAATTATAATTTTTCTTCAACAACCAATCCCAAAATTAATTTTAGGATTGATTTGAAATTGCCGAATACTAATTAGCAATGCACCCCTCAAATTGGCGCACTTCTTGTTTCTTTGCTCTCCCTCCTTCCTTCATTCCTTTCTTCTTCCCTTCTTTCTCCCTGACTTTGTTTGATATCTGGGCAACCAGACCTGACAGACCTACTGACTTACAAGGCTTCCAACCAAGAGCAAAGGTCCTACGGACCGCTCTGACAGACAATGACGAATAGAAGAATTTATTAAAAGTTTTTGTGTTTAAGTGGTAAGGCAAGCGTTGGCGCCACAACATTTGTTTCAGATGAGTTACAATTTATTAAATACGTTTCGAATGTGTCATGCCCTGAAAGTCATTTTCAAACTACAATCATGGCCGCTAGATGGCGCAGTAATACCTAAACGTAAAAAATAGTTTGGGCTCAATAGTGAAGAGATCCAAAATGATTTGTACAGAATATGTTTCTGTCTACTGAAATTAGTTGCGAGTTTAATGTTCTGTTTTGGGAGTTCGTGAGATTTTCGCTTGGTTACGTCAATTAGTGACTCTTACTTTTATTTGAAGAAGTCAAGAACCATAACAACGAAAATATAGTAAAAATGCTTATACCATTGATGATAGGCTGAAAAGTCTACAGATGGAATATGCCAGTAGCTGGTCCGTATGCAAGCAGAATCTTAGAGATTAAATTACTTTTGACATTTCCAATTACGTTTCTGAATGACATGGATCACTAGTCTGGGTAGAGTCTAATAGTTATCAGATCATGGATTATACGATTACAATACACTTAACAATGGAAATCTTTCTACGTCTGAAAGTTATATATTAAACCCCTATCCCCCTTTTAGCATTTAATAGAAAAAACAGACTCCAAACAGGACATTTTAGATTTTTTATGTGCTGAAGCTAAGATATTCGATAAATATGCAAAATGTAAAAAAAATCAGTAAAGTACTTTTTTTTCGATTGCACCATCTAGCGGCAATGGTGAAGATGAGTTTTAGAACATGGCATATCTAAAAGATATTTAACATGGAAACTTCAAATAAATGATATGTTTACTCAAAACATTATAAATAATAAAGACAACGACATGCGGTTTTCATTAGTGTGTAGGCGATTTTTCCATTGAGCGTCACCTGAAGAAAAAACAAGTAAATTGACAAAAATTAACAATGTTTGAAACAGTCAGATAATTCATCTCCTTTTCTGAAATGACCCTGAGATCTGGCTCCTCTCTGAACCAGCTAAATTACGAATTCTATCCATGTAGATGAAAAAGGGCCATTTCTAGTTTTGAGGTTAGAGTTACACCCCTAGCGTTTATTTTGGAAAGCTGGAAATAATTTAGTATATTTTTGGTCGCCGAGTTACAGTTGACGTTTTTGATAACTCACCCGGTCAGTGGGGAATCTAATTCAGGTACCGACTTAACCAATTGAGTAGTTGCCTAACAATGCTTGGCCGTCCACCAAAACCGACTGTGCATTTCGCATCTTTAGAAACTTGTAACCTGCAAGTCCTTTATCAGAAAGTCTCTCAAGTGCAATCGTAAGTATCTATTTGGATGTTATGTACAGTGCTGTAATGGTTGAAGCTGTTGCAACGGCAATATGATCTCAAAATTTACTAGTTTGACTGGACTATGGAACTTAGTGTTTCGGAAGTGAGACCAGACCGCTCGACTCCGATCCGTCAACTCAAATGGCTCAGCGTAAGAGAGTGAATGGGCATCCAGATCCAGTCCTTCTATGTACTACAAATAGTGCACAGGTGCTCAGCCTGAATCCCCAAGGACACATATAGGAGGGTGCTAACGGTGTAATTATCGTTGCTATCGGGGATACATCTAAGAGAAGGGTTTACGTTGTGCCAGAGGAGATCCTAATTACGATCTCGTTTTTCAGCCAAATGGCTATAAATTGAGTTCCTGTAGAACTGCTGAAAGGCACTCGCTAGAGGTAGTACGAGGATCCAACTAGGACCATCTAGCTAATATTAAATCCTGGGAGGCGGCAAATGGTGCTGAAGTAACAGAATAGCGGGGTTCACCCTTAATGTCATCCCAGGCATCCAGGCGGACTCGCTAGTAAAGTTTCCGAGGTTGTTATTTATTATTGGTACATTGCTCTGACTTGGATGAACGAGTGGAAAATTGCCTTCAACTGCTCTCTGTCCGTCACACTGTGGATCGGACTTATTATGTCTCCTAATGAAGCATAAGACAGAAAAAGCATTTCTCGAAAACTCACGATGAGTATAAAGTAAACAAAATAATACCGAAGTCAAATGAAAACGGTATCGAGGGCAACGATAGCGACACTTCTCCAAATTGAACTCCATCGATGGCGCATCTGGAATTATAGGTCGAATTCTAGTCGTGACTCCAGAAAATAGAGTTTCCAGACGCTATTTCATCCTCTTTAGTGCCTTTGGCTACGGAGACGACGGCTAAAAATGATCCTCCCGTTTCCAGTAACTACAGGGAAATCGATGTCGGTAATCGAATTCTGCCAGCCATTATCGGAAAATTAGTTACAATTATTCAAGAATACTAATAACTTGGAGGCAACGAAGCCTGTTGGAGGCCGTGTACTGAATAGTTAGCGCTGAAACACTTTAGTGGTGTAACCTCAGAAACTTATCCGGCCCTCAGTGAAAATCATTTATCAAGAATGGAAAAAGGTATACCGGATGCATCAAATTTGACTCTAACAATTGGGATCTTGAAAACGATGAGAGATACGAAGTCGGTTAAGCAGGAGCAAAGTTGCGCATTTAGATAAGTAAGAAAATCTCGCTTTCCGGAAAGAACCGAATTTTCACAAAACAGTATATTCATTTTTCTCTCGATTTATTTGAGATGGGATATCAGAATAAAAGAATGTAAAGTACATTCTCTCCTTTACAATATGGCATGATTAGACTTTCAATATCGTCGATGATACACGAAAAAATCGTTACTCTGTTTCTAAGAACTTTAGAGGAAAGCGTAAAAACAAATTGAGTTATGCATTGTATTGTTTTAAGAATAATAATTATTGTGATAAATGCAATATTATACTTTAGTTGTGCTGTTTCTGAATGACACTTAAAGAAAGTTGAAATTTTCAAAACAAAAATGGAAAATAGGTAAAATTAGAAGTTACGTGTTTTTCCTATTTTAAACGCCATATGTAGTGGAGTTACGTGGTTTTCTTGTGTTAACAACGATATGACGTTTTATCTCTTGTTCTTAATCATCGACTTTATTCTTTCTTATAGATACCATATTGGATTTTTGAGTTGAAAAGAGATTCTAATATATATATAATAATGTAAGTACGTTCAAAACTGACATTGTACTAGAACTAATATTGTTATAGTTGGCCTCGACAAAGCGAGTTCATCACATGTTTATTCGATTAAACCACCAATGCTTCAACTTCTGAGAAGCGTATTCAAAGGGTATTCAAATAATTTGCCTTATTCCAGAACCATGAAGGCGCTATACATGACACCTCAGCCGTAGATTATTACTATTTGAATGCAAGATGTGTGCATCGGTTTAGATATGGTGGATATGAAATGTCTTTAGGAAGCTGCAACTTCGTCAAGGATTTCATTTATACTACATCGTTTTTAACAGTTACATAATATAATACTAATCTCCATGTTTCCAATATGATCCTTAAATAGTATGAAGAAGTTCTAGCACCAAGTTCTCCTATATTCGATGAGTTAAAACCAACTGTAGGAATACTCTTTTTTTCGATATCAGTTTCACAATACAGATCTATGTCATGATATGTACAATATCAGATCATTAAATAGTTCATGAAAGCTAAAGGAATGCTTGTCTGATGATGTGATGGAACAAATATCTCATAATTTTAACGTTCAGTCAGGATATTTTTTATAAAATAACTTAATGTCAATGTATGACACATTTGGAATCAGAATTAAATGCTCTATCTGCCTGAGTCCAATATGGCATCTATAAGAAAAAATGGAGTTTATGACTGAGGAAAAAATACGAAAGGTCGTATTGAAATTCTAAGTATGTCATCTTTTAGAAAAGAAAAAGTGGCAAAGTTGACGTACTTTTTATTTTGAAATCTCATTCCAAATAAATTCAGGCGATTTCGGGAAAATTCGGTTGGTTTTGTCTACCTCAGAAAATATGCGAAATTACGGAGGTTTACAAATGCCATTTTCTAAGTTTTCCAAATGCGCAGCTTTGCTCAGATTCAACCGGCATTATACTTCTTACCGTTTCCGAGATCCCAATTTGAAACACTCGGTATATAAGGTGTAATTAAAGTGACTCTTTTCTATTAATTAAGTAATATTGTCAATAGGAAGTCTAGAATTTTGTTAGTTTTTCAAATCTAACAGGTGAAATAATGATTATCATAGTCGAGAAACACTCGCCTTTGTAGGTTCATTCTGGACTTTTCCATCGTTGCTTGATTGAATGTCTTTTTTAAGTTCTTAGTCCATAAGCAGGTTAAGTTTCTATGCATAAACCACGCGTATCAAAGTTTCTAGGCAAAATACCCGTTTTCAAATTAACATGGGCTTGACATTGGTAGTTTTTCATTAATTATCAACGCCATTTGATTGTGCAAATTTCCGCTTACCCTGAAAAAAATACGACAATTTAACGTCTCCGACCCAAGAAACTCAATTTTCATTTACTTTTTTTTTTGAAATGAATAGCAGTTTACGTCATAAGGGAATTAGGTTGTCGCATTTTAGTTTGAATCACCGTATTTTTATCTACATTTACCACAAATTCGCCTTCGTTCTTTAATTTTGTCAAATAAAAACATAAGAAAGACCATGTTACTAAAACGCCAAAGGTTATAATATAAAAACATGTTGTTAGGATAACTTTTTACGTAAGCTTAGTGAAAGTATATTGGATTTGCTTCAAAGGTGCCACGAAATACCAAAACCTGATGGGAAATGGAGAGAAAGATTTAAAATCACATTTATCTCTAGATAAGAAATTCAGGACGTATTTCACTACCCCCCCCTCTTAATTTTAAAGGGGTGCGGTAAGCTGTCGCCTGATACCTCTATATAATAGTTTAATTTCCTGCGAAACTAAAGCCCATTGCAGAAAATTGCTTAGCAGGAAATCACCCAATTTCTACGTAAGCGGTGCAATGGCTCCCTTCTGAAATTAAAATCTGTTCAGGTGCAATAAATTCCCAAAAAATTATTCATGATAGTATTAAAGAGAAACCTTAAATTCAGAAACAAGGGCGGCGTCGAAATAGTTTCCAAGAAGGCGTCACTTAGTATTTCTGTAAAACTTGGTGCTGTAATGAGTATCAGGGTAGTAATTACTTAGTTAAACCATTACTATTACCGAAAGGGGATGTTGCAAGTTCTGAATAACTCGATAAATTAACTTTATAGTTCAAAATATTCGACGTCTTTAAATATTTTTAGTTTAGGAAAAAAGAATTACTACGTAAAAGAAAAGTATTACGAAAAAAAGACCCTTACCAGAATGTTCCGAAGGGATGTAGAAACATACAGGGGGTGCGTAAGATAATCTGCTGGATACATTGACAACTGCGATTCTCGAAATGGTGACTATAGTTCTTTCAGTATTATTATGCAAATCTATGTGTGTAACTAGAAGATAAGCATTGCCGAATTTCTATTTTTGTTGCCTCTTAAGGTGACTAGATATTTAAAGAACTATATAAAAGTAAATTCGGAGAGTCTAAATTTCATATTTTTAAAGATGTAGCTTTGTAGAAAGTCAACAAACAGGCATGCAATCAAACCAGTGGAAATGATTAGCGCGTAATTTCATGGTGAAGAAGAACCATAAAAAACCCAAAAATGTATGTAAAATTGAAAAATGAAGTAAACAAAAATACGGAGGTAGCCAGATATAATGGTACTATAGCATTTGTTCATCAAAAGTGGAAAATTCGCTACAATTGAGTTTGTTTTACATGAGGTCTACGGAATTTAGGCATCTTTCTCCGATTTCATTTTTTTGTCAAGTACTGAAAATGCACATAGCAAACATACTGAATTGGAACACTTTTCAATTATTATTTGAATATTTACCAGAACATTACATTGACACTTTAAAGCAGCTTTCCAAATTGCGAATGAACCGTCAAACATTTCTGACCATAAAAGGTCATACAGTGTTTTTCAGAAAGATCCGCCTGATAATTTATCGAGTGGGCCGAGTAGCCAATTTTAAATTCATACAGTTGATGCAAAAATACTATATTTTAAAGCGGAGGTGGCAACTGAAAATTTCAAGATGACATCTGGTCGCCACTTTGGAGCATTCTTTAAATGATATCAGAGGTCGTGTGATACCCCGTTTTGAAGCTCCTGACAGATTCTCAATAACACTGAAATATGAAAACATCATTCAAAATGTCATATAAGGATTTTTCTACATTGAACTGCTTATAACTCAACAGGCAAACATAAAAAAGTCTAATTCTTTATATTAATTTTCTTCTCTGGAATATCCACCTCAATATAAAATAAAGTATGCAGCAAACCATTTGAGAAAACTATAAAAATCTGTCATTTCTTTTGATGAGAGGTTGTTGAATAATAAAACGATCAACTTTGACACCCCACCAGTCCGACACTTCGAAAGATAATGAGTATATACGTTAGGACTTCCAAGAGCTGATAAAGGCTCCAAAATGAGAAATCCTCCAACTCCCAATTCCATTTGAAAGCATTTTCCAAGATGGCGCCTACACGTCATCCATAATTTTTCAACTGTCACCTTTATGATGAATTATGGTGATTACCCGTTAGAGAAATGAAGAGGAAGACCTATCTCAACGGCATCGTTTGGGACTTTCCTTTACAGGGAGTACATGTCAGGCAATGATAAATGTTTTTTTGCTAACATACTTACAAAGGCTTCAAGATAACCGACATATTAGGTACCAAAAAGAAACATATGAGCCAGTCTGAATCTGCCTCTCTCTTGTCCAATAATCATCTCCTACCTTAAAACGTATGATCTAGATGTAGTAAGACTATGTGCGTCAGTACCTAATTCAGGCGACCCGAGTTGTCTAGGTTAACCGAGTTTATAAACAAACCGAATGTATTCTAGAAGGAAGGAACATACTGATATTTGGAAAACAAAATTCCAAATTACCTTTCGGCAGCTTTATCCTTTGTTGTGCAGAAATTCAGAATTAAGTTTGAATAACAAAATTCGGTTATATAAAAAGGTTATAAGACCCGCAATCACCTACGCATGCGCGGCTTGGTGTTTTCTTGCCAAGACGCACGTGCCGAGACTGCAAGTCCTGCAAAACAGAATCGTACGCACAATCACTAACGCCCCTTGGTACGTTCCAAATGAAACCATTCACAGAGATCTTGATATCCCATATGTAAGGGATTATGTAAAACAACAGGCACAGCGGCGTTATAGTCAAGCCGAATCGCACCGCAACCCTCTGTTGCGTGATTCAGTAGACTTCACAGTCGAGCAACTTCGCAAACATTCCAGGTCGCGCCTCGCAAGGTGCTCAAAATTAAATTGTGAATTCAGACCAGCCAAAACTACTTCAGTATACAAAACCGATTAAATTATTTTTTGGAGTTACAAAATTATTCTGGTAGTCAAAGCAATAATGCCTAAGCTATTTCAAATGATTTATTTCTTGTCTTTGCTCTATTTCTTCCTTCCTTCCTTCCTTCTTTCCTTTTTCCCCTTAAACGTGTTTGATATCTTGGTAGCCAGACCTGACAGACTAACAGACCGACGAGACTTTTAACTAAGATCAAAGGTCCACCGAACCGCTCTGACAAATCATGACGAATAGCAGTACCGAATGTACAAAACCGAAACTGACACACTCCTAGAGCACTAACGCAGACATCGACTTGATATGAGGAGCTTCAAGATCCTGTTGATGCTCCCCGGGTATACTAAGCCCGTCAGCTTCGTCTTCGATGTTTTTTTCCATCAGGGCTGCAGATGTTCGATTATATCGGGCAAACGCCATCTGGTCGTACACAGATGAATACCTAACAGCCCCAAATGTTGCAAATTTAGAAAGAAGTAAACAAACTTCTGGTTTTGAATCGAACAGCGACAACGTCATGCAGTATTTACATACAAAACGTGTGACAGTACTTGAAGTGCCTTATCAAATAAATATTGGGTATTTTTCATTAATTTCTTTTTTATGTTTGTGGTGTTGTTTTGCCTTAAAGCAGCTTTGGTATTGCAAACGTAGTGTTGACTCTGAATAGGAAAGTCCCAACTGTCAGGACACCCTGTATAGCCACGATATTAGCCTCTATAAAAGTAACACGTCTAGAGTTTCCAGGATCTTGGACAAAGCTTTGGAAAATATCATTCCAGACCCCATGGGGCCTCCACTTTCACCCTTCTCCAGCGGCAATGGCTTCAAGGCTTCTATTATAAATCATTTGGGGAGAGTTCGACCCGACCGGATTAAGAATCTGCCTCGTCGAGGAATTTAAAAGTTTCCGCACCCAAGTAATTTATAGATATATGAATACATTAAATCTGCATTTTAGGCTAATAATAGCGTGAACGCTAGTAATTATGATATACTGGATTAGTTGGTTATGATGCATCCAGCTTGGCGGGTCTCAGCATGCAGTCCGGGATTATACGGCAGGTTTTCAGATTTAATTTACTCCTTCGAAGCTGTACAATGAAACGAGGGGTTTACTAGTCTCAGCACGACTATTACATAAATATCAATTGTTTGATAAAACATGATAACCGAGCCCGAAGGCTGATGAACGAAAATGCTACCGCTTTGAAATTTTGACAGATGACTACTTGCGTGATGCAACAATGAAATTTTTCTTCGTCTAACCAAGAATCCAACCTTTGCTCCACGGATCCAAATTTGGTCCACGGATCAAAACTGACCAATCTATAAAATTTTTCAAGTAAATCATTTCAGGAACGTAGTCGACTGCTTCTGAAATATCTCTCACCAACGAACAATTGTACGATATTATATGAAATTTTTAAATTCTTTGTGAATCACTGGGTTTCGACATAAAAACCTATTTCTTCGTTTAGCCTCCTGATCAAGATTCGGATCAAGTTGTGTTGTATACTGACTGACAAAGAAAGGTAAACACCAACATCTGTTTTTCCGATTTTAATAATGTTTGGCATATACGTTCAGTGTCCCTTACTAGTAAAATGATTGAGTTTTCAGCTTGATTCGTCAACTGAGTGCAGAAGCTGTGCCAATAATGTGTTGAGGGTCCACTCATTGACATGCCTGGGCATTGAGCTGATAAGGTGGTCGATATCCCGTTGGGGTATCTTATTCCAGGCTACTGCAAATTCG
Source organism: Acanthoscelides obtectus (assembly GCA_963669975.1). Lineage (NCBI taxonomy): Eukaryota > Metazoa > Arthropoda > Insecta > Coleoptera > Chrysomelidae > Acanthoscelides > Acanthoscelides obtectus. Next base: position 177,417 of record CAVLJG010003225.1, on the reverse strand, counting down.
TGAGTCAGAGCTGCTATGGTCTATGGTGTTTACCTTTTTTTTCACTCAATATGTAGTATAGTCATCAGTATATTATTCTTCCATTACAAGATATTTTTCTCTTCCGAGATTCGTTGTATGTCAATAAAATTAAATCGTGTCCTGGAAATGGTTTTCATTTACTTTTGGTCCAGTTGTACATTTTCTACTGCAGAAGTCATTGCTGGTGCGTCACACACTTTAAACTTAATGCAACCTAAAAGCTATGTTAGTGCGTATGAAAAGTTCCATCTAATTTCAGTAATGTTACAACAGCAGCAAAAAAATGTCTTACCTGCCTGCCTACAATTTGTCGCATCTCTTCAACAACACTGTTCAGATAGTAACTGGGTGGTAGCTGCTGTTCCACGGCAATAAATCCTTACCTCATCTTCAGCCTCAGAGAGCATTGTCCCTACTCCCAAGATATATTAAAGGACGCTCCTCAGAAACGCGAAAAAATATTTACTTTTTGCGGAGTACAGACTGCAAATTTCAGCTTAACACTAGGGGCTAACAACGGAAAGTTTTCTAAAAATATGCCTACAATGTACACGGTTCATGACCCTCACAGACCGAATATGAAACCAAATTGTTCTTCTCTCTTAAATTAATGAGCTTGTTGATCACTTGGGAATTGTTTGTTATTTATCTAAATTGATCGACAGAATGTCTCTACGGATCGATATTACTATCTGGAGCGCAAAATTTGTGTTACGGGCGCAAATGAGATCAATTGAAAGGCGTTTTAGTAGTAATCGATCTGAGGAATATAGTCGCTTTCTTGTAATAAATCTCTCAAACTAGAGAAAAATCATACGAATATTGTAATATGGGCCCCTATGTCTCACACTATACCAAGAAATACTTCTTAATGTGACCTAGTTCAGCTAGAAGAACGTATTTTTTTATTTGACTCCGGGTGCAAAATTTTCAACCTAGTCGCATATTCGACCAACCAAAACGAAGGATTTGCAACATAGTCGCAAGTTCGATCAAACAAAAAGAAGGACTTGCACCTTGATCGAGACGTGGATTGAACCTGAAACTGGAACTATTTGTTCGTTTGCTCACGGGCACCAAGTTTGTGTTTGTCGGTACAAAATCCACCAATCAAAAAGAAGGATTCGCGCCATACCAAATCTGATACAATATTGATGTAAGAGAAATTATTTTATTGAAAATAACTGTGTCACTACTGTTTTGAGAGAAACTATTTTTAGAAAAATGATATATCTTTAACAATTCATCAACATGACAAATGAGTTGCATTATAATGTAGTTTGTAGATATAAACTAATGTTCCGACTGATTACCGCTACTACTTGTACACTGTGTCTGGACGATATTTATCAAATCTTTGCAATTATCGTATTTATAATAAAGGTATGCATATAACGTATGTATATTTATTTGTTAATATATTGTAGAGCACTCGCACATAGGGTTTACGTAGAACACTTTTTGTGCCACGTTTTACCAGGGTTTTATTACCAAATACAACGTGGACGCAACATTATAATATGGCAGTGTATCCTGAGCCTTTGGAGGCAGCAAATTAGGGTTTGAGTTCGCCTGGATGTCATAGTATAGATGAAGATTGTTGATGGATAACCTGTTATAGGTTACAATTTTGTACGGCAACAACAAACATGAACGGTCTAACTTGACTGTTACAATGAATAAATTCGATGTACGAGTACATATAGGAAGACATCCCTAAATTTTACTGGTGCTTACTCAACTTAATATCGTTTTGGTTACATGCCCATTATTTTCAACGGCAGGAAGACAATTGGTTTAAAATGGAAGTTAAAGTATTGTTGAAACCCTTACTTAACTAACGACGGATATATCATCTTTTTTTATCAACTTTCTCAGGTACTTATGTTTCAATACAAATAAATATGGAACTTCTTTCCGACTGGTGGAATTTGCGACTAGGCAGTAAGCTCTAGCAAAGTATAGGTTGGGATTGACTGTTAGAGGAAAATTCAATTCGATTCACGCCACTGTTTCTTTGTTCCTTCAAGCAGCCTGATGCCCCATCTTGCGGCGTTCAAGTGAAACAGCAACTCGTAGGTACGCTTTTTCTTTCTGTCAAGTTGTTGTTAACTGAAGGTCGTATCGTCAGTCGTTCCTACAACTGCAGGACGCCTTTAGGGCCTGCTTGATTTTCATATTTTTTTAATCCTTCAGAAAATTTCTCAATTTCTACTGTTCTGGGCGCTCTATATTGTGAGGTTGGGTTGTTTCAATTTGCATCAAATTGTTCATGCTTTGTTTTTTATCATCAGTTCATCATCTGAAAGCACTGACGCTAAAGAAGAGAAGCTACTATGAAAATGGAGGCCATAAAGGCGTCATACAATTAGACGTTCGACGATACGGCCTTATTGATAAAGAAATCGTATACAGGTTAATGTCCTCGATCGGTGGTACCGTGGTAAATATCCACGAGACGGCGTGGTGCGATTAGAAAGAGACTGGAGATACCTTACAATTCCGGTTTGTTTCACTGTTACGCCGCTATATGAGGCATCAAGCTGCTTCAAAGAACAAATACGGTCTCTAAGAGTCGATCCTGGAAGTTGACTGACGGCTGGTGCTGTAGACTAATTGGTCGTTTATTAAACGTACCCGATGTTACGGATGCGCTCGTCCAAAAAATCGTATACATAGAACTTCATTGATATTTAAATATACGTGAAAAAGTGTTTTTTCCACTTTTACAAAAATGTTTGTACCTCTAGACCGCAAGACTTTTTTTTACCTTTAAAAATGCGCCTGTAATACCCGGCAATGCAACTCTTTTGGCTAGATAGCCCCATCTATTAGGCAACTACATTAATAGACGGTAATATCAAATAACAATACATAATCTAGTTGGAACTGAAGAGAAACAGCGCTTTCGAGCACAAAGACAGAAGTTTCCACCATTACTTACGACACCCATTAGTCGTGCAGCAGCACTGCTAACGGTAAATGTTATCCTGACCGCAGGATGAAAATGTCCTGGTGTGACGTCACAAGCCACCTGAACTAATTAATATCTGCGGCGGCTTTGGACGGAATGCCACATGACGCGACGCTCGCCGCCGGCTCAGGACTAATCAGATCTGCAACTGCAGCGGCGACGAGGCACATTAGCTAATTATATTCTCCCATTAATAACCGTGGATCAGTCTCTGTTTGGTTCCATGCTCGATGAAATAGTTTCCAATGTGAATTTTTGCATTGTCTCCATTTTCAATTACGCTGCGTGATACAATTTCGATCTCCGAAAAACTGCTACAAGCTCCGTTTGTAAAGTAGGAACCATTTGTGCATCGTGGCCGTGCATCTTGTCACGTGACGTCCGTTCAACGTTTTTGCAGATGTTAGTTTTATATATGTCAATCAATAAGCCTGCCGGTTGTGAAGAGCGCTCAGTAATTCAGTTTTTAAACGCGAAACAGCTTCGTCCTGCTGTATTTCATCGACAGCTTGTTGAAGTTACTATTGCAGGTCAGTAGCGCTATTTAAAGCCGCGTCGTCCCTGCTTCACGGCAACGCTCGGCCTCACGTTGTGGCAAGAACACAGACGCACCAAGTTTTGTAGGAAATCCCCCTAAAATCTACCCTACAGCACTGGTTTCGCTCCATCAGACTTTAATTTTCTCCAAAACTTAAGGAATTTCATGGTAGAATGCGCTTGGAAAATGACATGTTGAAAAAAAGATCGTTGATGACGGGACCCAATAGATGATATCATGACTTGACAAATGTTAACATATTTATGGTGACTAGGTTGACAGGAAAAAAAAACGTTTTAGTTTGTGATAAAATTAACTTTTATCTTTCTTACTTGAAAATCTAGCCTAGCACTATACGAGCCCCTTCCCACTTCAGTTGGCCCACTTTTGTACCAAAATATGCCTTGATAAACTAAACATGATGAAACTATTTACTTCTAAAACAATTTATTTTCTCAAAAACATTTTAGATACACTCTAGTCGTAAAAAATACATATTTGAAATCACTTAGACCTATAACTAATAGAATATCTGAACAAATAAATAATGTGCGAATAAAAAGTTAACAAAGCAACAATTGAAAGATTACCTTTGGGTAACATCACCTTTATTTTTTATTACGGCTGAAATTCTTTGGGGCATAGTGTTAACCAAGTTTTGGCAAAAATTTTGTGTAAAGGAATCCCATATTTCTTGAAGCTTTTGTCTCAGTTCGGTGATTGTACGAGCAGGATATTGTCGTAGAACCATTTTCATCTCGTGCCACAAAGTTTCAATAGGTGACAGATGTGGACTGCTAGAAATCCATTTCATAAGTGGTACATTATTTTCTTCCATCCATTTTATAGCCTTTTTTGAGGTATGGCAAGCTGCACCATCTTGCTGAAACACAAAATCTTGGCCCGATGTCAAACATTCTTCCATCACTGGTAAAAGCGGTTCTTCTAAAATTGCCAAATATTTGTTTGTATCCACATTTCCATCAGTAAAATGAAGTTTTCCTACTCCTTTTGATGACACACTGCCCCAGACCATAATGGATGCTGGAAATTTCACTTTTCTCTTCAGACAGTCAACACGGAATGCTTCATTTTTTGCGAATAACTCTACTGCGACTGTCACCAACACAAACTTCGAATCGGGCCTCATCACTCCATTGTATTGCACACCATTGTTGAGGTGTCCATTGTCTATGTTCTTTAGCCCAACTAAGCCGATTTTTCTTTTGCAGTGGAGTTAATAGTGGCTTTTCTTTGGCCTATAAACAAGTTGTGCATCTTTAGGGCTTTTACTTCACTTTTTTTATAAGAAAACTTACCGTTCAAGTGCTAAATCCCAGTTTGTGTGCCTCTCTACAAGTTGTGGACCCCGAAATTCTCCTTCCAACAGCGTCACTCCACAGAGCACTTGATTGTAAATAATTGGCACGCGTGTTTTTCACCATTATTCTTCTTAATGCTCTTCGGTCGGCATTTGTGATATTACTTTTTTCACATATCGTGGCTTAATATTAACTGAACCAGTTACGTTATATCTTCTAACAATATTCTGAGAGCTGTGATTAATAAAAACAATTGTAATGGTTTTTATTTTTCAAAGCCACGTTTGCATTATAGACTTATTTTGCATTGAAATGAAAATAGGTTGATATGCTGTAATTGCAACATGTGTTATTTTTATGCTGCAAATCTGACTAGGGAGTGATGAAGTTGGTGTTTTCTACTATATATTATAAAAATATTCATTGTTAATATTTTAAACTTATAAGACCCTGCTACATTTATATTATTTGTGTTTGATAAGAAAAAAACTAAGATTTGAATAGTTGGGCCAACTGAAGTGGGAAGGGGTTTTCTATTGGTTACAGTATGTACGCAACGTCCTTTGTTTCTATTACGCCGTGTTTTATACAAGGACTATTTTTTTACTGATCCCCTTATGTAGATTTCAGTAATATTGTTATAAACATAATTGGTTTATTTCACGTTTAGTATCTTTGTTACTGACCGTGGGTGTAATTGTATTTTTTTTACACGATTTTTGAACTGCCTAAGGTTAGTAGAATTGCGAAAAGCTTCCTTTTGTAGATTGTTCCACAATCTCGACACCCTCCGGACAAACGAGCGGTTGCATCGACCAGTTCTGGATGTACGAAGTTCGACACGGCTAGGACGGGAGACCGAAGTTAGGCGTGTCTGTCTGGCAGGCAGCATCAAAGCCCGTTGGTGTAGCAATAGAAGAATGCTAGATCGCCGATGCGAAAGGGTCCCTAAACAGTATGTTACAGAAGAGTCATCGATCAGTGGGACAGCGCGCCTCTATACAGCATCAGTCATGAGTAATGTAGTCGAGGCGGCAGCACCCCCAGCGTGTGAGCAATACTCGAGCTTAGGTCTTATCTGGGCCTTGTTGGTTTGAGGAGGTCGTGCCAACAAAAATTACTTCGTAGTCTTGCTTTTTCCCAACAGCTGTCCATTGAAACCGGATGAGCGCTAGGACGCTTTTTGTTCGTCAGGGCACTGTGTTTTGGAATCATTAAACTGTGCAAGACTTCTTTTTTCTAGGTCACCGGCAGAGATCGACCTGTCGCTCTAAATTCCTGCAAAGCTGTGGATTGATCATATTCGAAAAGCGTTCGTTGATATGTAATCCGAAAAGTGTCGGAGTCAAGGCCAGTCCCTGGGGAAAACCCGCGTTGACGTTGTAGGATCAAGAAGTGAACCCGTCAATGGACAACTTTCGTAATATTCAGAATCGGATAAGTAATGACATAGCATACCAGCAAAATATAGACTACATATAATCAGCCAGTGACAAAATTATTGAAATTGGCCAATAATTGACAGAGAAATTGATACTTAAATTTGGCGCATTATAGCGCGAAATTATTGCTGATGTTCGTTCGCGTCTGACATCACACTTCTCTAGTGCCCAGCGTCTCGTCGCGTAGGTGTTCGACTGCGTCTGTGCGTTTAGTCATTAGTCTATAGACAATTCATAAGACACACCTGTGCGCTCGGACACGTGGTTTCCAGTCGGTAACTATTGAGTCCTGCGTAAGTTCATACAATTATGGAAGCCGGATTTGTGAAAGGGTTAAGTGACAATTTGCCCAAAATTCACATTTATGCCGTGATAGAATCCATTTCTTCAAATCCATCATATACAGGCGCGGAAATAAAAGGTGTGAAACTTTGGAAGTATCTAAGTCTACTGCTACGCTATCACAACTAGCGGTAAAATGTGCGATACCCTTCTGAGGTATTAAACAAATTAGTGTTGATGCTTAATAAGATTTGCGAATATGACACGGTACTTTTCTAAAATCTCATTAAAGTCTATAATAATATTGCACATGGACACAGTAAGGAGTCAACCTACTTGACGCCTTTTTAGGGAGATAAGTAGCTCACAGCTGTTCTCGCTAAGTTGAAATAAGTGAACTGTAATATTAGTTGATAAATATTTCTCCTCCAAGTGCCGCGAATACAGTGAAGTGAGCTTGGAAATCATTTAACTAATAATCATAAATAAATAGTAAAGTGATATACTCCTATCAAAGTGGTCCTCACAGACATATGTTATACTTTTTGGTCCAATCAAGTCACACTTCATAAGTTTGCACCATTTTTTCCTTATATTTTCATATTTCGCTCATAACCGATCGTACATGCAATCAACTTATTAAACAAATTGGGCGGAAGACGTTTGTTTAGTCTACCATGTGTGTGTTTAGGGGATTGAGTCGGCTCGGGCCCAGGAATCTGCCGCGGGCGTTGCGACTGGATGCTGAAGTGTGATGTAGCGTGCAGATGGAATAAAAATATTCTCGCGGGGCGCAACTTTGATAGACTGTAACTTTTTTACAGTCCTGTAAATGTAAGGGCCGGTCTTAGATCCCTTTTTTGGGACGGGTTGGACATGAGCAAATTTCCAGTTTTCTGTAAGGTTCAAGAAGAGTTATTAAGTGGACGAATGTGTGAAAAGTCTGTCTTAATGTCAAGGTAATCGATATGTTACTGGGTGGATTCACTAAGTACTGTTATTTTCTTTGCATGAGGGGCAACAAGGCTACTGCTGAGCACTATATAATTAAATATTGGCCAAAACGACCTGACTGTGTGTAGGTCGACAAATCTAAAGCACTTGCTTTCCTCCGATATTTGAACACAACTCTGCTTAATAAGGAATATTGTGAACACAACTGATAAAAATGTCAAAGGATTTCCATCCTTAAAGCTTTTCCAAAATTAAGTAAGGTATGGCTGAAGGGAGAAATTTTTATCAATCCACAAACATGCCTATCAATACCAACCAAATGAAAAGATCAAAATCTGAATGAAAAAGAACTATGCACCTGGAAAGCCTTCGGTAAATGTTTTTTAGATAATCACAGATCCAAAAGCGCGAAACCCTCCGTAGACGGTATATGAAATGGAAATATTTTATATAAAAAATGGAATGCTGGATGTCATTAAAAATTGATTTTCTTTATTCCTATTTCGATTTTTCTCTTCAAATCTTGAAACTATGAGCGATAAACAATGCGGTTGGGCTTACACAACAGCCAAAAAAAAGTATTTTGCTTGCAGTGTACAATTATTATACAACATCTATATTTTAATATGTGCCTTTATATTGATAATAAAGTTTGCTGTCGGCTTTACTCGAAGTAATTTTAACTAAATAAAGAATACATGTACTAGACGTTTACTTTTTATTACTAAGATGTGTTAGTTACCGTACTATTACGCAATTTGTATGAATAAACAAACAAGGAAGATTTAAGTGGCGCTTGATTTTATAAAAAATTTGTGATGCAGTATTATTAAAACACGATGGCCGGTTAATTCAGCTTCCAAAGGGTGGGCCTATCATAATGCGCTAGTTAAGAAAAATTGTGTTAAAAACCGGGACTTCCGATGTTAGCAATTCAAATAATCCGCACTCCAACGGTGTCAACATGGAAGCACGGCTTAAGCGTAAAGCGGACACAAAAAATATTATGGAATCTGTACATTCTGCCGAAAAGTCCAAATGGGTTTGTTTAAAGCTAGTGTCAAAAGGACTCTGCCGCATCTTTGTGGAAAATAGTAACCGCAGTTTCTATGTGTATTTTTCTTGAACCTCGTGTTTTAGACCATTAGAATGTTCTAAGACTACTTGGTACCTTGCTAATCTGCGAAATACTGTTTTTTTTGTAGACAACAATGCCACTGAAAATCGGTTTTTCTGAAATCCCTTTTTTGAAGTTGAATCCTACATGACCTTTACGGAAAACAAATAACTCATTTAAATCCTTGTACCCCGTATATAATAAAGCTTCAGGGTTTTTAAAGCTTTGATGCTTTAGTTGGAAAAGTGACCATAGTTTAGTATCGAGAAAATATATCTTTTCTGAGAAAAACGGTGCTTTAATCCTCATCGATTTAGATTGCAACAAAAAAGTGTGACAAAAGGTATACCATCTGGTTAAGCAAAGAAAACATATTTATATGGACATTTGGAGTTACTGGTTAATCTGTTATCAAAATCATAATCGATAAGGCAGTATCAAAGCAAGTCTATTGTTAAAAAGCGTTTGACCATAATAGCTCACAAACCTCGAGTAGAAAAATGATAGAATCATCTTCAATTGCTTGAAACCTATATTTTTTACATTTAAACGAATATATTCCATTGAGCTTTCAATGCCTATTTCATACATTTGCGTACTTGTACAAAATGGTATTTAGTTTATAAGAAAATGGAGTCCAGTAAGTTGACTCTACACCTTACAAACAAAATAGTTGTTTGAAAATGTTAACCCATTTCATCTTAGTGTTGGAAAATATAGTACCGACAAACGTTATGAACCAATCACAGCGTTGCGTGAGAACGTCCACGTTCGTGGGGCTATCTTATCTATTACAGCGGAGCAGAGACTAAGCAATCTCCTTAAATCATTGCTGATTCAAGGTAACATCAGTTCACTACGACGTATGTTCTAAAACATAATTGTGCAAACAGAAGCGTCAATTGTGATCAGTAAATCCACTTATGCTCGCTCGGCCTCTTCCTTCATCCTCAACAATTGTCGTTACAGACGAAACAGCAAAAAGCGCCATGGAAGAAATAAAAGAAAATTGCGACAAAAAGGCGACGAGGCCGTCAACGAAATTATTCAGATTTAAAAGTTTGCCCAAAAATTCTACAGCGTTGAAGTTCGCAGCTGCCTTCATTATACACAGTACGATGCTTCGCGAAGAAGTGGGTCTCACAAGAAGACTGAAATTAAATTCCTTCGTTTTCAAATGCTGGATAGCAAGAGAAAAGTCGTATCTACCGGATGTTTAACAGCAGACCCTCACCATTGGGATCTTGGAAGCCGTAAGAGATACAAAGGGTCAAGGTTGCGTAATTATGAAACAATAACGTTTCGAGACTTTGAACACTTCTGTCTTTAATTGATAAGTGGGATTTCAAAATCAATTCTACATTAACAATTACACCTTTTCTCCTCTACAATGTGGCATAGTTGGAATCTCAACAAGGCGTTGCCTCCATCATTAACTTTATTTTTGCTTGTGGTCTTGAAACTATCACGCTATATCCTCTGAACGAAGCATCTGAGGTTCGACCAGAGGCAGCAAACTAACAATAAGATCTGGTAATCACTAGCCCATTTATGCACGCGATTTGTGTCATAGCGCCCAGATTTTCATAAACTTCACCGTTTTACAATCTTCTTAGAACTTGGTTAAAGATATCTAGCTTACAAGCTCCAGATATATAGACTGTTTATGTACCAAAAAATTCGCAAAAATGCGTGGGCAACACGTAGCATTCCTAATTTTTTCAAAATAACGGGATATCCCAGAATTAATAACTGCCAGCTAGTCGGATAACACATGCCATGCCTACTCGCTGCGAACGCGGCCTATCGAGAAACAGCTTAGTCCATAGAAGCAATGACTAGTAAACTTGTTTAGAGAGCCGTTAGTGCAGGATTTTTTTGGGGAATTAGAAATTCTTACACAGGAATCGTTTGGCTTTCGTAAGGAACACTCTACTAAGTTGCAGGCAATCAGACTGGTTGAGACGGTCACTTGAGGATTTACTCGGAGTCAGAGTAAGTGCTAGATATCGCAAAAGCATTTGACAAAGTTTTTGACGTCTTGGTTACCTAAATCCAAATTGATAGTTATTTTTCATCATTAACGAGCATCACGTTCCTCAAGGCTCCGTAGTTGCTCGGACCCTATGCCTAGTCTTTACTTCCGACTTCCCTCATTTTGTCCACACAAAGGTGTTTCTTTACGCTGATGACACCGCTCTGGTGGCTAAGTGATACACACGCGAGACCAGGGGACTACCTTCAGGAGGCGGTGTGTCAGCTGGAGTGGAAAATTGTTGTCAGTCCACATTTCAACCACAGCTGTTTCCCTAACAAAATGTAGATATTCTGCACCTGGGAAGTGGAGAGTGTTTAGTCGAAACATACCATGGCAATTGTAGGTAAAGTATGGTGAAGTACTGGAAATTAGCTGTCTATCCGAAACAAGGCTGTGAGAATTTTTAAACGCTATATCCCCTGCTAAAAGGAAATAGTCGATTATCCACCTGAAATAAGTTACTCTTATACAAATTCATTATTAGCCCGTCATGACGTATGCGTGTGCAGCTTGATGCTTTGTTGCTAAGGCTGTATCGTCAGTCGTTACTGCAATTGTAAGACGCCCTTATGGGCTCCTTGATTTTCAGTCTTTTCTCTCCTTCAGAAAGCCCGAGGTATTTCTAGATTTCTTCTTTTCCGGCTCAGCGTCCGCGCCCTCCCATTGTGAGGCTTTTTTCTTTTTTAATTGCAGGACATTTCAGCCTGATATAACAGATGATATAAATGAACTGCCTGAACAATTTAATGCACATAGAAATTTGTAACATAACCTGAAAATAGAGCGCTGACACGAAACAGTAAAAATCTAGCCTTTCTGAAAACGTGGTCTATGAAAGTCAAGGATACCATAAATGCGTTCTACAATAATTGTAGGAACACCTGACGATACGACCCCAAGATGCTGGCGTTAGAAGTAATTTAACATAAAACTCTTCGCTGCATCAAGGTTGTAGCTCGATGGTATGTCTCGAACCACACGCTACATTCAGACCTCAATATTCCTCCTCTCAGTACGTTTTTCAAGAACTTGCAACAAAGGCATATACAAGCAAACAGTCATTCTAACCATCTGATGAGAGAGGATGTGAATTACTCTGTGGCTGAGGTTAAAAACACAAACGTCCAAAGCTAGCATCACAATAATTAATGCACGTTTACCACCCCCATCTTTTATTAATAGATGTGTTTCTATTACGAGTATGTACTAATCTGATTATGTTAGGTTTGCGCTCCTCTTGCAAGAACCCTTTCATTCGGAAAATCGAGCTAAAGACGCAGTCTGCTTGGTATGCGGATATCAGCTAAGGTCTGCCAGGTCAGACGCAATGACCCAATGAATCACCTCATCTAGTGCCATCTCTGAAGCGGATGTTACATGACACCGACGTTACATAGCTAACGTTTAGGCAACACACACAGCTACTACAAGTGAACGATAGCTGATACGTACTAGAGATGAAGGTGATCACGAGTGCCAGATTGGGCAATCACCATCGCTTACATTTTGCAGTAACGTAATAATGGTGCCGGTATGTAGGACAGATGAATAAACAGAGTGAAATAAACACCGTTGAAATGACCCTGTACGGCGCGCTGTGGTGTAGGTCCGGAAGTTTGTCAGTTGATCGCGTTGTTGCATATTTTACGAGCTGCACGGGAGGAACAATTTCGGACGGATCCCGGAATAGTTTGGAGGTGAGATATGCGTGTTGCATGGAAATACTTAGCCAACTCATTAAGTGCATGTGTAATAAGCGGATACGACAAATTCCAACTTTGGACCACTGCTGGTGGCGTTGCCATGCTTTGCTTCGCTTGCCTGATGTTGGATGCATATATTACCGACGATACCGCTGTTAGCGTTGCGATGCACACTCGGAAACCTATTTGAAGTAAGCGCTTGTTTAAAAGTAACTTTGATACTGGCACGTACCTACATTTTGAACGAAAAAAGGTCTCAAATAGGTATATTAGCTCGTCAACTGGTGAAGTTATCTTCAGACGTCATAACGTCATTCCATGTGTCTTTCATATGCATTGAAATCAGCCCTAATAATATCTAACAAGCAGACCTATAGGGTACTCCAGGTAGAACAGCAGCGATTGATGACTTAAAAAGCTGACGTCAGACAGTAATGGAAATTTGGGTATACCGGACGTTTCAACTGGAGGTTGCTGCTTCCGATTTCCATCATGAATTTTGTTGTTTCTCATAGACTCAACATCAAAATTTTACACAGTTCTTGATTATGCATTTAGTTATGAATACATTTATCTGTGTGAGTTATATGTTACTATAAACTTTACATATATTTGATTGGATTCTTGGTCGTATTTAAATGAACAAAATTCCAATATATGCGAATATTTGAGGTTGGGAATCTACATGGAAAATTAATGTTAGTTTGCTTTATAAGCTATGGTCCAAAAATTTCTCCCTACAAAAACTCGGGATGTTGAAGTTTTCGGAAAAAAATGTAAGTTAGTTAATATTTTCAGAAGCGCGTCAGATATTTCACTAATATTTAGTACGTAGTGAAAGTTAATAAAGTTGCATATTTTTCTATGCAAAAATTATTTTTAGCTTCAACAGTGGCGTCCATACGGGTATTCACTTCAATATTGTTTGAGAAAAAAATGGTACGCCAATGGTTTTTTGCCAAATAGAAATTATTTTTGAATTCCCCCCTCAATTTAAAACAAACGATCTCGAATTGTTTTTCTTCGATGCGCTATTTTTGAGTAAAGAAATAAAAACCGTTCTATTGTCCGATAAAATTAATGTAGTAATTGAGGAATGCAATTTAGCAATAAATATCTAGTTGCTCTGGAATATTTCACTGGCTTTTGATATTTGACAAGTCTCTCCTATTCAGATCTGTTCGCTGTGACATCTTTTTCATTATTTAGTTTTTACAATCTTGTTAATAATGGTGAATTATTCAAATGCAGAAATGGCAGAAGTCCATTCCGTATATGGCCTTGCCGACGGTAATGGTGAGCAAGCCAGACGGATTTCTCACCAGAGATATCCCGATCGTGCTTTGCCAGATAGTCGAACCTTTTCTAATACTGATCGTCGTCTTGTTGAAACTGGTTCTGTCCGAAAAGGAACATCTGAAGGTAGACCTCTAAGTGTGAGAACACCTGAAATTGAGGAAGCAATGCTGCATGAAGTCGAAGAACATCCTGAAACGAGTACGAGGAAGATCGCTAGACACTTAAATATTTGCCATCAACTTGTTTGGAGAATTTTAGTGGATTTTTTGTTATATCCTTACCATATTTTAACAGTACATTACTTTCCATTGATTTTCCAAGGCGTGTGACATTTTGTCAGTGGTATCTTCAAAAAGTTACACAAAATCCGCAATTTGAATCAATGATTCTGTTCACGGACGAATCTAATTTTTCTCGAAATGCCACTCAGAATTTCCACAATAATCATTTGTGGGCAGAAGAAAATCCCTATGCTGTAACCGAAACCCATTTCCAACACAAATTTTCGGTTGACGTGGGTGCAGGAATTATTGGCAACCACTTTATTGGCCCGGTCTTCTTGCCGGGATGACTTGACGGACAGACTTATCTCAATTTTCTTCAACAACAGATGCCTTTGCTACTTGATGATGTTCCGTTAGTAATAAGAAACAATATGTGGTACATGCATGATGGTGTACCAGCGCATTTCAGTGTAGCGGTTTATTCAAATCGTTGGATTGGCCGCAGTGGGCCCCAAGAATACCCACCAAGGTCCCCAGACCTCAACAGTTTAGATTTCTTTTTGTGGGGCTATCTTAAGGCAAGTATCGTCAGTCGTATTGTAGGGCGCGTTTATGGCCTCCTTGATTGTCATACTCCTTTCTCTCCTTCAAAAATTTCTAGATTACACTTGTCCCGTGTCAGCATCAGCGCTCTGCTATTGTGAAGATATGTTTTCTTTTTAAATTGTAGGAAATTTCAGGCTGATAAAACATGATATAACTCAAAAGCAAGCACAATTTGATGCAAATAGATGTTTGTGACATAACCTCAAAATAGAGCGCTGATACGGAGAAGTAGAAAACTATGACAATCAAGGAGGCCATAAAGACGCCCTACAATTATTGTAGGGACGACTGACGATATGGGCCTAAGACACTAGTGTATACAAGTCCCATTAACACTGTAGAGGAATTAACAGAAAGAATAGTTGCAGTTTGTGATAGAATAAAAGACGAGTGCGCAATTCCATGAGAAGGAGGGCGGAAGCATGCATACTAAGTGAAGGCAGCTATTTTCAACAATTTTTGTAATCATTTCGTTGGTTTTAATGTTATGTTTATGTTGTCGGTTGTTGTTCTTCATTACCCCTAAGGTGTTTAATTTTTTCAATTAAATTAATAATAATTTTGCAAGTTAGACAATAGAACGGTTTTTATTTTTTTACTCAAAAATGGCGCATCGAAAGAAAACAATTCAAGAGAGGTCATTTGTTTTAAATTGAATTGAATTTTTATCTTAAAAAATATCGAAGTCAGTACCCGTACGCACGCCACTGTTTATGGTAAAAATTATTTTTGCACTGAAAATAATAACATGATATAACTCAAAAGCAAGCACAATTTGATGCAAATAGATGTTTGTGACATACCCTCAAAATAGAGCGCTGACACGGAGAAGTAGAAAACTATGACAATCAAGGAGGCCATAAAGACGCCCTACAATTATTGTAGGGACGACTGACGATATGGGCCTAAGACACTAGTGTATACAAGTCCCATTAACACTGTAGAGGAATTAACAGAAAGAATAGTTGCAGTTTGTGATAGAATAAAAGACGAGTGCGCAATTCCATGAGAAGGAGGGCGGAAGCATGCATACTAAGTGAAGGCAGCTATTTTCAACAATTTTTGTAATCATTTCGTTGGTTTTAATGTTATGTTTATGTTGTCGGTTGTTGTTCTTCATTACCCCTAAGGTGTTTAATTTTTTCAATTAAATTAATAATAATTTTGCAAGTTAGACAATAGAACGGTTTTTATTTTTTTACTCAAAAATGGCGCATCGAAAGAAAACAATTCAAGAGAGGTCATTTGTTTTAAATTGAATTGAATTTTTATCTTAAAAAATATCGAAGTCAGTACCCGTACGCACGCCACTGTTTATGGTAAAAATTATTTTTTTATTTTTGCACTGAAAAATAAGTAACTTTATTAACTTTCACCATATACTGAATATCAGTGAAATATCTGAAGCGGTTCTGAAAATATTAATTAATTTCCATTTTTTTTTTCTAAAACTTCACCACCCCGAGTTTTTGTAAGGAAACATTTTTGGAGTATTGTTTATAAAGCAAACTAACACTAATTTTAATGTAGATTCACATCCTTAAATATTTGCATATCATTAAGGAACACCCTGTATATCGTCCTCTTTAAAAAACCAATTGGTTTTAAGTAGGGAGAACCAACCTGGAATTAAAAATTTGACTATACCATCATCTAGAGGAGGAGAAGTGGCGATGTGAGCAAGCAATTTATTTTGAAATCCCATCGCAAATAATTTCGTTCATAAATACAAATGATTTTGCGATAAATCTAATACACGAAACTCATCATTTCAAAGCTTGCCTAGGAACTTATTTTTCTTTTGAATTAACTGGCAGGGCAGAAATAATTCCTTTGTTGCGATGTGAATCGCACAGTGATTGTTAATAAACAGGAATAAATTAAATGAGGCAAAAGAAACAAAAGCAAATATTTGTTAACGTTATAGCACATGAAAAATTCTACCTTATTCATGACTTTGGAAGGGAAAAATAGGAAAACTTGTCTTCTTCGAAGAGCAGCAATGGCAGGATATCTGATGCTGGAAATAGTGGCCCACCTTGCACCTCACTCAATTTTTCTAAATAGTTGTAATCCGAGAAGACTCTTGGCTAAAAGTAAATAACTAGTTGATGATTTGATGGCAACTACGGCTATTATACTTGTTTATATTTTCCTCACTAGAATCCGATGACAATAAAATAAGAACAACAAGTTTGTTATCTAAAACGTAAGTAAAGACCTTTTCTTTTTGATTCAAAATAAAGGTAGATAGTACCCAAAGTTGAAGTTTCAGTATCCATCAAAAAAATTGGAAACAAGAGGTAGACCTAAATAAATCAAAATCAAAACCAATGTTAAGATGCATGCCCCTAGGCAACGCCGTTGACTACAATATAGGGTGTTTAGAAGGTCGATACAAAGTCTTGGGGATTTCCCTTGGGTCCTTACCTCTTACGGTTTTCGAGTAATTCGAGATTTTCGTTTTTTATTGAAAAAAATATGCCTTTTGTTCCTATTATCACTGAAAGAACGTCAGGCAATATGAAATTGTTTTTAAATACCGGACAGAGTGGTTTTTCTCCGAAGGTAGAGGAAAGAGAAACAAATTGACTGTAAACAAATAATAAATATGTTTTCCTATTTTTGTGATACTGATAAGAAAGAACGTGTTTGCGTGCATGATAAAACTAAATTCCGCACATTCTTGCTTTATTCCTTTCCAAACAAGTCGATAGTAATTCATGAATTTCAGTCCAAAAACCCCGAATCAATTAGTTTGTACAGTGGCCGCTTTGACTAACGAAGAATACGCAGATATCGATTACATGTATGGACTAGAAACACGACGGTTGTACCAAGAGCAATTTTCTGGAAGAATATTGCCTAACGTCAGAGTGTTTTACAATACTTACCGACGTCTTTGCGAGACCGGAAGTGTAACACGTAATGAACCTGGTGTTAATCCAGGTCGATATCCTCCTGAAGCAGAAGATCTAATCCTCCAAGCGGTTGAAGATGATCCAACTACAACTACTAGGAAAGTTGCTGCTGATCTTGGTTTGTCTCCATGGAAGGTACCATGCACCGTGAACGAAAATATCCTTTTCATGATATCGGCGTGCAAGGATGTAACGGTTTCACCGTCCGATCGTATTTATTAAATCACTTCTCGATTATCATTTCATTAATCCCATCTCTAGCTTTTTTGCTTGGAAAATTTTCCGCTTGGAGCGCTTGATGCGGAGTTCCTGATCTGCGATCTTCCTCGCGCTTTCTTTTCACTTGAGCCACCGATCGAACAACGGCTAGAAATTTCTTCCCTGTAGCACAAGGTTATATAGCACCATGTGCTAGAATTTTCTAGAATGTGTGTCCGTATAGGACAAAAATGATTGGGGCCACCCCCTTTCTCTTTCCCTTTCACTTTGCCTAGCCTTGGCCAATATTTTCACCCATGCATGTACCTTGGCAGCGCCATCGCCTTTAACTTCGCCTACAACTGGTTGTGAAGCCACTATATGGAGGTCACCCCTCATAACTGGGACCTCCCCTTCAAGCCCCTGGCCATCCTGGCTTCAGTCGAGTAAAAATGGACCAGCGAAAGATAAGTCGATAGCGTTATGGCAGCGCCAAAGATGTAAAACTTTTGTTATTTTTGTAAAATTGTAATGTAATGAAAATGCCTTTTTTTTTTGTTAAATAAAATCTGTTAAATTTTTGTGTTCTGTTTGTTCTTCTATCCTCTAGCCATGCCATGGTCGACACACAGCTACACGCCTGTAGATGTCTTCATGCCACCGACTGAGCTACCGGAAGCTAATGGTAACCCCCTTTCTGTGATTGTGCAGAAAAGTTGGAATCTTCATTGCATTCCATCTTTTCTGGACTTTTTGCGGAAAGGAAGCGTTACAAGGACTTGAAGATGGTAATCCTGTTCGCAGAAGCCAATTTTGTCGTTTTCTCTTTCATAGCGATATTGAGAATAAACGGTTCCTGGATAGGATTCTATAGACGGACGAATCAAATTTTTGAAAGGAGTGCATTACAAATTTTCAGAATTTGAATCAATGGGCTGATAAGTAGGAAAATCCACACAGGAAGGAACAGGTGTCTTTCCAGCACAAATTTTCCGTTAATGCATGGTTCGCCGTCGTGGGAAAAAGATTAATCGGTCCTAGTTTTCTGCCTGAAAGAATAAACGGCGACAGTTATCTACACTTTTTGCAAAACGGTTTTCCCGAATTACTTTTAGGACTAGAAATTCCAGATGACATGCAAATTGTTTTCCAACACGACGGATGTCCAGCTCATTTCCGTTTAGACGTAAGACAATATTTGGACGATACTTTTCCAAATAGGTGGGTAGGCAGAGGTGGACCAATTCCGTGGCCTGCTAGATCCCCGAACTTCACACCATTGGATTTCTATGTCTGGGGGCGGGCTAAACAGTTAGCTTACACTGAAGAAATCGTATCAAGAGACCATTTAATAAGAAAGCTTTTTATTTAATATACTAAATGACATATAAATCCGAACACCCAATTTAAATGGTTTTATTTTAATAAAAGCTGGTGAATGTATTTATCTTACTGTAAATAACAAGTGAAAAAATTTTCAGCCTTATCAGTTGGACATTCCGGTTTTTATACTGCTTTTTTTTAATTCACTAACGCTCTAAAAATGAATATTTCAGCCGCAGTAAAGAATCAACGTTGGCGGATTTTGGTTCTTGACATCCTTTACGATCGGTTACGATGCCTAGAGTACGGAGAGCTAATACGATTTCGTCAACTTAGTGAGTTTGATTGGGACCGTATAGTGGGACTTCCGGAAGCTGGACTTTCTTTTCGGGCAATTGCAGTTAGAGTGCAAAGAAGTGTAGACACTGTGGTTAGGTGTTGTCAGGCATGGCTTCGAGAAGGCCGTACGCAAAGAGCAAGGGGCATTGGACGCCGCGGTAGAACAACAGACCGTGAAGATCGCCGCCTACGATTATTGGCCTTAAGGGACCGTTTCTCCACTACCAGGTCCATTGCAAATGAATGGTTTGCAGAACACGAGTCTCGATTTTGTTTAGGCATGCACGATGGTCGTGCCAGGGTTAGAAGGCGACGTGGTGAAAGGAGGAATCCACAGTTTTTTGTTGAAAGACATGTTCATCACACTGTTGGAGTTATGGTTTGGGGTGCTATAGATTATGGTTCCAGGTCACCTTTAATCTTCACACCTGTCTTGTTGCATTGAATAAAAACAACCTTGTAGTTATTGTATTTAAAAACCTTATCAAATACAACAACTACCGAAGCAACTCGTAGAGCTCGAGCATGTATTAGAAACAATGGTTCTCACCTTGAACACCAATAAAGCATGTTTCAATAGTTTATTTTGTTTCGTGTGCTAATTTATGATTTAAATTTGAACATCCGAATATCTTGAAAACCGCAACACCTTGTATTGAGGTATGTTTGGCTTGAAAGCCTCTAAATGGTCTACCCTATCCCCTCCCCAAGACTTTGTATCGAGCTTCCAAACACCCTGTATATTGATACTTATAGATCGATTATTCTGTTTAAACGACTATACGGCATTCCACAGAAACCTTCAACATTTTCGACAATATTGTCTGGAACACTAGGGCTGTATGGACTAAATCGCACTTTACATGCATTCACAGAAAAATGCGAATTTCATATAAAATATCTACAACTTTCATCCTAACCTCAGGTTGTCAGATTTTGAGACAAATAAGACTTGTTCCTCCAACCTAGTTTGAATTCGTGGTGTCAAATAGACCATCCAGGCTCGGTTGAGCTTTATACAGAACTGACTAGTAAGTACTACAGTTTTTCCATTCCAAGGATACCCAAAAAGTATCGCAAATTTTCGCGGACTACGTATGTTCGATTTTCGATCTTTTTGTGGCGTTGTGTTGGTACTCATGACCCTCACTAATGTTGATAATATCGGCCATTTTGAATGTTCAGTCAGTTTTTGACAGCGTTCATGTGTTTCAGCTTGTCTCCGGTTTTTGTCTATTCCAAAAAATGGATCAAAGAATTTGTATTAAACTTTGTGTAAAAAAACAACTTGAAGTGAGCGGACATTTTCCAAACATTGACTGTTGCATACGGCGAAGCTACTTTGGACAAAAGCAACATTTATCGGTGGTACAAAATGTTCTCAGGTGGCGGAGAAGATGTGAGCGACGAAAAGCATTCCGGACACCCGAGTACGTTAACAACAGACGAAAACATTGATGAGTTCTTGCCGCAGGGTAGAACGTCCAATAAGAAATATTACCTTCAAGTAATGCTAAATTTGGGAGAAGAAATCCGCCAGAAACGCCCGGATTTGTGGAAGAACAAAAATTGGCTTTTGCACCATGATAACGCCCCTGCTCATGCATCATTAATTGTGCGCGAATTTTTGGTCAAAAACAATACTCCACTAATGCCTCACTCACCTTATTCCCCAAACCTGGCCCCCTATGACATTTTCTTGTGCCTGAAACTGAAGAGGCCCATGAAAGGATGACGGTGCGCCACGATTTACGAGATAAAGACTGCATCGAAGAAGGAGCTGAACAAGATCACAAAGATGAGTTTTCAAAATGCTTCGAGGATTGGAAAAAACGTTACCACAAGTGTATAATGTCTGTTGGGGATTACTTTGAAGGGTACAAAATGGATATTCATGAATAAATAAATAATTCTTGAAGGAACATGAAATTTGCTATAATTTTTTAACTAACCTCGTATGAAACAGTCTGTCAAAAAGGGCATCCGGCACATGTTCTGCAAAGTCTAAAACCTTGGAATTTCAACGCGTTTGCTCATCTGATAACGGAACGAAAACATCACAATGAAAGTTTGCTCAAGTGGACGATGAAGTGCTTCGAGAAGCAAACGCAGCGGTGTGTGCCCGATTTTTGTCTCGAAAATTCGCAGTATTTACTTTTTAATTTGATTAGCCATAGTAGCTCAACTAAGTGAAAACTTGTGCTTTCCAGGAAACCAGCCAAGTGATTAGTTTGTTGTCAGAGACAGGCGTGGGTGACTACGGAAAGACGAGTGCTCTACGGCCTGATATTTTTATCGTATACAAGAAAATGGGGAAATACGAGATTCGGGACAGATGAAAATTTCTCGTACTTTTTGATGTGCTTTGACGAAGGCCACCGAGGTGGCCGCAACCTTGATAAATGTTCAATAAAAAGGGTGATATAAAATTTTTTCAATATGACTTAACAAACGGACGCAGGAGGCTGCATGTTACTGCGTATTGAAACATGTCGATGAGTGCATAATAGCCGCCAGCAGAACGTCTGTTGATTTAGTTGTTCATTCGTATTGACCCAGAGAAGTGCGGACCATAGCATCGTGGCCACGTAGTGAGATAAGGGCAGTTTTACGGTATAACTTTACGCGTGGTTTAAGCATCGACTAGTGCTTAGAAGACATGACGCTTGCATCAAAGAATGAGTGATTTCATCGTACGACTATATTCAGTTGGTACAGAGATTTCCAAAGGAGCAATTCCACTCTGGAGGACGCTGAGAGGGAAGGTAGGCCGCGAACGTCATTATCTGAGGAAAATATTACTGCTGTGAGGAAAATGCTTGGCGAAGACCAACAGATAAAGAAGATCTCACACCTTCATGCGCCAGCAATTCATTCAGTTCTGCATGACCATTTATACCTAAGGAAACTTTGAACTCTCTGGGTACCACACAGTCTGACGGAAGACCAGAAGACTCGTTGTACGACTTGGTTCGGGAGATGCTGAAAATGTTTGATAAGTGGCAATCTCGGTATGTGAACAGCATCGTGACATTTGACGAGACCTGACTCTATTATTACGATGTGCCGACCAAGGCTCATGACAAAGTTTGGGTCTTTAATGATGAAGATACACCCGCAGCTCTGTCAGAAAATCCCGATCTGTTAAGAAAAGAATGATAGCTGTATTTGTCAAATCGAGGGGGAATGTGTAGCATGTCGTTTTGGACACACAGAAGACAGTCACAACTAAGTGGTACACGGAACAGTGCCTGCCTAAAGTCACAGAGTTTATGAAACATCTGCGGCCAAAGGCAAGAATAGACACTTGGTACCTCCACCATGACAACGCCCCACCTCACCGCGCCAAAGCTTGCACAGTATTTGACCACTACTGGACTGAAACTTATTGAGCACCCGTCCAGACCTTGCTCCCTGCGACTTTGCACTGTTTTCACATGTGAAAATGAAGCTAAAAGGATAACGGTTTTCTAGCGACGAGGAACTTCTGAGGGCATGGGACAACCAATGTTCCGCACTCGCGGGTGAAACATGGCAGAGCTGGTTCAAGGACTTGTTTTGGCGGATGGAGAAGTGTATTGAGTGTGGTGGAAATTACTTTAAACGAAGTCAATAAATAAAGCTGTAATGCAAAACTTTTATAGTACCCTTTGTACAACGTTATGGTTTCATATAGCCGCTAGCAAAACATGAAGATTTATCAGCTTGATAAAGCTTAAGTCTCAGACATTACAAGTTTCTCTGTATTGAGAATTTGGATATTAATTTCGCTCTAAAATTTTCGCTGCATAAAAAATGAAGGCCTACCTACCAAATCTTCAATTCTTGATTATTTCAAAAATACCCACCAACAAGTTTTGAATGTATTTTGATGACTAACCAACCAATTTTTGAAACGTGTATTGAACGTACCAGAGTGGGGAACTATTTTGACCGCACTGGTTACTCCTTTAAGACACCTTGGTTATTCCAAAATTTAGTACTGCTCTGAGTTTGAGCACATAATGAGAACTGCACATTTTCTTCACATTCGTATACAGTCGTAAGTAGAGGTGTAGATATAATATGCAAATGTGGCACAGAACACACATTCATATACGTAATATGCATTATCCATGGTAGGTACTTTTTTTGTTATTTCACTTCCCTTTATGTTTTTATAATTCAGTTGCGGCGAAACGCAAGTATAATTAGTATTCGTACAGGCTCTACGGCGAAACGCGAGCGTAAATTCTCCTTTTTTCCCTATTTTTTGACAAATAGCTGTGATGGCGGTGCATTTTTTCACCCAGCACCTTTTTTGTCCCGTATTTATTTCACTTTGTTGTTCCACGCGCTCCGTTCACCACTTTGTATGTAAAAGAGGTTATTGCACGTACGGAATTAGCTTGGAATACTTGTTCGGTATAGTTTTAGAGACGCGGAGATAAACAAAACGAATATGAGATCTACATTGCTATAAATTATAACATGGGCTTTTACTCCCATAGTAAAGAAACCTTATCTGTTTGGTGAATAGCTTTATCCTGTTCAATCTCTGTTGCTGGATACAGCAACGAATTGCGGTCTCTCGTCTACTTACTCAGCATTTCTAGTAACATATCTCTTACAGTGTCTAACATTTGCTTCCAATAACGATATTTATACAGTGTGATTGTATCATACCAGAACAGTATGATTCAGCAAAAATAATCCAAGTGCCAATTTCACCAACATTAATGTTTGACGGTCAGTGGGACTAATAGGAAAATACCTTATCGAAATGCAATTTGACAGAAGCTGTCAAAGCTCTCTGAATATCAGTGATTTCTATCGAAATGTTGTATAAAGTCGTGAAAAATGTCTTTGTGCTTTAGAATTAGGATAACTTTCATATAATTTCCAATTTCACAAAAAACGGTCTGTTATTTAAGTGGGACTAAAGGGAATGCGGCAAATAGGTCGATTTTCTAGCTATTATATTTGGTAGTATGTTTCTTCTTTTGTCTGTATATCACGTACAAGGTGTTGTACATAATACGGACCTGTAGAAATGTATGGTTTGCAAAAAAAAGGGAAATAAAGCGTATTCCAACTGGTTCATCACCTTTTGTTACATCAAACACAATTTTTGCCAATTTATGATCTATAAATCCACACCAAATGTAAACAAACAGCACATTCTGCATTTCTGTGTCGTAAAACATCGATATTTGTAAAAGTGTCCGCATCCACCTATTATTTATCGTCTAGATATTATACGTCAGAATCAAAAATACCTATTTATGAAAATGTATCTCCAAAAATTGTTATATTTTCTTATTATTTCTATTATTTTAACACGTCTGGGATGTCAATTGCTTTTAAAGTGATCTGCAGTGTTGCCAAACCGGAAAAAACGGAATCGGTAAATAGTGTGGCTGAGTTCGGTATAAGGTAAATGCCGTTTCAAGATCAGTGGTAGATCAAGGACCTTTGAGTCATGAAAAACGTCTGTAATTGTGTTGGGCGCGCACACAACATGTTTTTTGAGGGCAACTTCTACAATGTGCATACTGGTCGCCCTTTCAAAGTACTGTGCTAACCATTCTGGAAACTCCTTTTTCGATTTTTGCTTATGGGATAGTGAATATCTTTCTGTTTTACCCCTGAACTAATCTCTCATTTTAATTAAATATTTATTTTAAAAACAGACAGGTTTCGGTTTCCTTATTGCTTCTCCGGTGATGAGGTAATGACGGTAATCTACCGGGCTGTACCTTTTGTATGCACAAAAATCAATTCAGGGCAAGCAGAGTAAGGGATGAGGATGTCGTTCGTAATCACAGACAACCCAAATCTACGCCTCTCATGGGCCCGAGTGCCTGACTATGTATGCATATGTATGATTTATATGGGGCATACAACTACGAATACTGCATAAAATTAACTTTTAGCCTAATATTTGGTTTAAGCTCTTTTTCGGCAAGCATACAAATATATAAATTATTTTGAAGAATCGTGGATAATAATGTTATCGGTAAATATTCTCTTTTCGGTGAAAGTACCAATAATCCGGTTCAAGTGCTTCATTAGAAGCTTTTATTTCTTATCAGATTTTAGAAAAATGTAAGATAGTAAAGGCAACACCTCACCCTACAGCCCAGTTGACAAGAACGACATGCCGTCAAGATTAGGCATGTTTAGATCCACGAAAAGTATCGTTATGTATCGATACTTATCGTTTTAGGAGGTATCGAAAATATTGGAATAAAATAATCGATATCCAGCGGAAGGAAACAAAGAAGAAAATAAATCTGAAGTAAGTCACTCTTGCTGACACAGTCCGGATCGAAAGATGACGACACTCGTGAAATGTATCGATACACGCAAGTGTATATAAACATATCTATCCAAAATATCGGATATGGGAAGCAAAAGTATCGATACTTCTAAATATAGGATCATATCCAACATCACTACTGTCAAGATGTATCACCCGACTTACCGACTCAGCTATTTTGGGGCGTCATGGAAATAATTTTAAATTTTAATTTGCATTTTTTCAAGTGTTGTGCAACGATTTTGGGAAAAATTCCATGAATAGTCTTATAAAGCATAGAGTATACTTCAACAGTTGGCGGAGCGTACTCCACTGGGACCAGGGGGGTGAAACGGGATATTAGTGCACAATCTGGCAACCATGTCGCACCCTCAAAAAATGGCCGCTGACAACTACACAAGTCACCGTGTTGTCATATAATAGCATGGAATTAAACCTTCTTCAGTGTATATGTTTTGTGACTGGGACCAAGGGCGTATTTTTTTAATTTACCGGTTGAGCCACCGGTGCAACCAATTATCCAATTTTACTTCCTTTAATTTCCGTCTGAGCGACCGGTTTTACACCAACATTATGTAAAAACTATATAGGCAAGTTTATAGACAAGTTTGGCGTACAAGCGGTCGCTCAGACAGAAAATAAAAGAAGTAAAATTGGTTAATTGGTTGCACCGGTGGCTCAACCGGTGAATTAAAGAATACGCCTATGATCAGCTGTAATTCAAATAATGTCTAATTATATGGCCTAGAATGTGTACTCATGAAAATCGAAAAATATTGCAACTTTTTAGTTTTTTTTGCAGGTTTTAGGTTTGCTGGTAGCTTTACGAGATAAATTTGGGTGTCACCTTGCTTGGGGTAACACCCACCGAATGACTCAACTTGAAGCACAAGGTAAAGCCTTAACTGTTGACGAAACTGTTACAAAGGAAGAGGCACTTCGTCTTTATATCGAAGAGAAGCGGGGTCATATTGTGGTGGAAGAGGCAATAGATATTGCGACAATAAAATCAGAAGACGACTTCATTGTAAAAAACTGGTGGTTGGTGAGATGGCCAGTGATGCAGGTCTCATAATAAAAGGAGAACTTCAAAAAAAGATATTGGAATATCTTGACCGGTTCAGAGTTGAACTCGAGACAAGACCGGAATCTCTACACTCACTCATCTTTTTGTGATTCGCAGGAAACGTATCATCACGGGATGTAGCAGATATACTTGATATAACGATTAGTTGTTTATTATACATAACGATACGTTTAATCAAATTCATAAGCAGTATATCTGAACCTGTATTTCAATGGCCTAACAATGAGGAAAAGAACGTAGAATTTCATCTGAATGTCAAATGTGATGCTGTCATAGTCAACTCAAACCTATTATGACACAAAAGTGTGTTCTAGCCGAATCAAATTAGAAATCCTTTGTAACCAGTATTTTGACAACTCCGTAAGAAGCGTCAATATAATTTACAAATATAGGTTCTTGGTCCTTTCCTCTCTGTTTAAACCTCTTATGTACTCTAAAATAGCTTAATGAAAATAATTCACGGAATCAAGTATTTCATAAGTGTGTTTGGATGTACCCTGCTTTTCTATATACCCATTGCAAATGGAGTTTCTGGTTATCCGTCAACAAACTCAAGTATTGCAAAGTTTTTATCACGAGAACCGTACATGCGTCAGAAAAGAATTCTGAAACTTATAAAGTTTTCTATGTGCTCCTTTCTGAAATATGGTAATTGTAAGACTGGACTTGGTATCTCTTCCCGCTTCCGAGATCATGATTTATATTATTAGGAGTTTCACATTACCTGTGTCTAATTATGAGATTATATTTGAGAACATCAATGTGACATGTATTTGTGATGCATTGTGCATTTTCTGGATTCCACTCTCACATTCGTAGTGTTATTTTAAAAATAGCATCTCACTCAATTGCCTTACACTTGATTGATGACATAAGTTTTTAGTCATACTCATCATATACGAGTATTGCCTCAAATACGCATTATACTGTCAACGTTAACTTTACTCCCAACTGTTGCGAACAATGTAATATGTTAATCAGATTTCGTCTTTTGTCGGGAACAGATGCTATGAGAACTTTCAAGTAACTTGGCAAGTCACCTAGCATAACATGTATTACCTAGTGTTGGCAAGAAACTAGTGAGCTTTGGAGAATAACTTCAACTTGGTTACATTAAAGCCTCCCAGATCGCCATTTTGGACGATATTGATTTTATAATCTAGGCTCATGAGTTGCTTCGAAATGAGGTTGTACACGACCACTTATCCATTTAAACAGTCGTCGACTTCAAATTTTCAAGCGACACTCTCGCGCTAAAACGTATTCCTCATCAACCAGAATTTGCGGTTCCTAACATGGCTCGTTCAAACAATAAGTAGGGTGTGGGGCTCTTGCAAAAGCATAAGATATTTATCAGCAACTTCACGATTTATTTTATTCTTTTATTTTTTTTACATTTGTGTACATATTATTTGTTCCCTTGTGACTGTGGCTATAGATCCAATTTTGTAATATATTGGTTTCAGAAAAATTGTTTCAGTCCTACATTTCGCAGTACTATCCAAGCTTGATTCATACCTGGTAGGCTTATATAATAATAGTGATCTCATAATAATGATAATAAAAATAATGGTCTTTATTAGAGTCCAGGTTTAGCATAGTGCTATTCTGCCACTTCACCCCAAAGCCAATGTACAAAATACAAAACACAAAACATAAAAGATTTCAATATTAAAATAATCAGGCAGGTATACTTTGAAGTTGAGTCATTAATTTTCAGATAATGATTGTAGAAGGAAGATAAACCAAAATATGTGTGTAAAAATAAAAAAAAAATTAAAAAAAAATTTACCTTGTTTTATAAAGTATCCTCCCGACAAGTATTTCAGTGCGGACCTGTATTTGATCGCGAGGTCTTGGAGCACCGGCATGCCGTCTTAAGTCACCTGATTCACGAGCCCGTTGTACTACATTAACAAAGGCACGAGGGGTTGGTTGCACTCGATTGGGAAACCGATCCGCATAAACGTATGCCATTTTTTATTTCGTTTGAGCCTCGCAACAGACACCACTATTCACTGGCGCGTTATCGACTGACACTGACTGTATACAACACAACTGAATAAAATAATTGTAAAAACATCGTTCCAAATTCTTTCGCTTTTTTGTTTCCGATGCGATGAACCGATGGCGGATTATATCCGTTGTTGCCAAACACGAGCACATAATATTATCATTGAGTCAGGGCGGTACTCAAACTTCCAAAGGGCTATAACTTTGTTACTTTAATTTTACCAAAAAAATGGTAAAGGAAAAAAACATTTCTTTTGATCAGATCTACTCACTGTTAAAATAAATGACTCAACTTCGAAGTCACCCTGTATAAAAATTTTTATAAGATATGTTATACAAAAATATCTTGAATGAAAATATAGAATATAATAGGTAGATATGAATAGAAAGATATGAAATATAATTAGCAATGAAACATTTTTGTGAAGAATATTTATCCAAAATATGTTTTTAATACATCTTTTAAATTCATCATATGTTATCAATTTTAAGGTTTGTGGAAATTGGTTATAATGAATAGCTGCGTTGAATGTGAAGCAATTATTATCATTTTGAGGCGGCATTGTAAGATTATCCGTGTGAGTAATAGTCTATGGGTGTAACAAATTCATACAGCTCTTTTATCCTCAACCACTCCATGACTTTTATGAAAGAGTTGATGAGATCATATTTCCTTAAGTTGTGGATCAATGTGCAACAAGAAGACTGGATGTTTTGGAGACGTGCAAGGGATTCTGTAACTATGAACGGTAGGTAAGCTGATCACAGTAAGTGATTTTTGACATAACTAGTGATTAGCACATTTTTTTTTTAGTTTTATAGTTTAGAAATTGACCGCAGTTATATGAAATAAGAGCTCACATCTTTTGAGATAAAATATTTCAACTTGGTGAGAATAGTTGTTTGGAATATTGTGATCAAAATATTGGTGTTTCCCAAATGCACTACCGGATGCACCATCTTTTATGTCGGTATTGAAACAACGAATGATTTTACATTTTCCAACCGAGTGATTTGGTTATACGCATTTCTGAAACGTCAATTTACTACAACTTTAGTCATGAATCGCTTTACACCGAAACAACACGCCGAAATAGTCACAATGTACATTGAAAATCGTCGTTCAGTTGTGTTCACGCAACGTGCATATCGTCGAAAATATCGTAGCAAACAGGCACCGTCTGACAGCACTATCCGTCGTTTGGTTTCGAATTTTCTTGAGTACGGGACAGAAGGAGATTGTCAACATACCGCTCATCAACGACCAAAACGGTCCCATGAATTGGTTGAAGCGGTCAGAGACAGAGTTGCCCAGAACCCAGAAGTTTCGTATCGTCACCGCGCTCAGCATTTTAGCATCAAGGGAACCACGTTGCGGCGCATTTTGAAGGATGATTTGCATTTGTTTCCATATAAGGTGCAGTTAACACAAAAAATATTGCCAACTGACTGTCCACGTCGCTTGGAATATGCCCAAACAGTCGCTCGCATGGTTGATGATGAACCTGATGTTTGGAAGCAAATTGTGATGACCGACGAGGCCCATTTCACGCTCTCTGGGGGCGTTAATAAGCAAAACTGCCGCATTTGGGGACCGAAAATCCACATGAGATCCACGAAATGCCGTTGCATGACCGGAAAGTTGCGGCGTTTGCGCCAAAACCATCATTGGGTCATTTTTCTTCAACGAAAACGAAACAGTCGATGGAAATCGATATCGTTGGATGTTGGCTCATTATGTCTGCCCACAATCGCCGCTATACCACCAGAGATGCTCGAAAAAGTAATGGAAAACGCAGCACAACGGGCACATTTTGTTTTGGACAATAAAGGTGGCCACTTGATAGATGTTATAGATATATAGAAATCAGTTTTTCGTTTTCAAAGTTATTTCATGCTTACATACCGACCTAGGAGATGCGCACCCTGTAGATTTAACATTACCTACACACACATAACCCTCCCCTCACGAATTACCGCCTTATAGTTTGTATATATGAGATAAAATCACTACAGATGCCTTTGGCCAATAAAAACACTGAAATGCGTTCCAAAAACCCATTTCAACTGAAAAAAGTCACCGCCGCGCCGCCACTCGAGCTTTACGAAAGTGCAGTTATCGCAAACGTGAGCGCACATGCATACAGACAAACAGACAGAAACACACATCAACGATGTTTTCGCCGGTATTAAAAAGTGAGCGGCGGGCGGCGAGTTTTCTAATTTCGGAAACGAACAAACTGGATACGCTTCCGCTGCTAAGCAGAAATGTTTTTATTAAAGCAGCAGCATCCGGAAAGGGATTAAAGCATTTAATTATATTAGCTTTTTGTGCATATTCCAGATAATCTTATTTGAAGTGGCCGCGGAATTTTAATTGCATTAAATCCTGGTTGGCCGCGCAATTGTGGCTCGGCCACCAGTGGGTTTACAGTCGCAGAAATGCCTAGTGTACTTTTAATCTCCAAGGGAGGTTTTTGGACTATAATTATACTTATTTAGAGTGTTTCACTTCTTCTTTCATCTAATACATTACATACAGATATTATGAATCATAACAAAACGTAAATGATTCATCTATGACATACAGTGTGGACAGAGAAAACCTTCGGTGTCCTCCGCAGTAAGACCTGCACATTCTTCATGGACCCAGTAACCACATTCAATACATCTCCTCATATCAGCTATGAAATCCATGTAGCAGATAACACAGCCCCACTTTTCCCTTGTTACAGGAATTTTTTGTTCCGATTGCAGTGAAGATTCAGTCTTCACGGAAGAGCTTTTTTTTGTAGACGTTCTTGCGGGTGAATCTGATGTATCAGCTGCCATGAAAATACCTTTCTGTACCTGCACTGCTTTATAGTTTAAATATTTGCATTTCTTGAATTGGTGTTGGGAGGACTTCAGAAAAAGATTTATCTGCGGGTTTCAATAATTTTCGTCGCAATTCAGCTAGTGGTAAGTAGTCATCAGAGACATATTCGGTCTCAGTAACCTGACATATATCATCAGTAGAGTACGGTCTTTCGCTTCGAACACTGGGAGCAAATGCTTCAAATGGAAGAACATCTTTATCGGATGGATAGATCCCAGTTGCATGTAAACCACTGGTAATCTTTGATATCCCCGATACCACGAAATATTCATTATATATTTATTTAATATTTAATCATATTTTTATGTTTCTTAAATATTTGTTTCCTTAAACCAATATTTATTAAATATTTGTAATATAATATTTTTATTAAATATTTCTTCAATATCTTTTGAATATTTTAAATACAATATTTGTTTTATAATATTCATTAAATATTTACTTTTCAATCAATGGAAAATATTAAATCTCCAATATGTAGAAAATATTCATTAAATATTTTTGGCTACGGCGCATGAGCGTGTAACCCCGAGCGACCAATAGCAAGGTGTTTGCCGGCATCCATTTTACAGGTGACTTTCGCTATGATAGTGTGCTTTCTGTGCACCTCCATGTGGTTTATTATTTGAGTGTCTGTTTGTGGAACATGGAAAAGGGTAAGTTTTTCGATAATTACATAGCAAATTTAACTCACTAGTAAACAGTATTGTGCCAGCTGAGTGGTCTATTCGCGAACACATTTTCTTTAAAAGTTAGTCAAATTATCAAGTTGTGCCCAAGGAAGTTTTTCATCAAATACCTAAAATAACATACCAAATTTTCTTGAAAATTAACCAAATCTCGAACTATCATAGACAGAAAATGTGGGGTCCTTTTAGGTGCATTAGAGAGCTGCTTCTTATATTCCCATAAATACACTGGAAAGGAGCTTATGTATTCAATAATACTAATTTTTTTATACTCCAACTACCACGAAGGCCTAAGGCCTAAGCGCCCATTGGGTACCGTGGGGCTATGGGGGATACATGGAAAAGGGGGGACGCCACACGGACTCTGGCGAGGGAACACGTGTGTATGCAACATGCACAAATTCTGGCTCCACCTACGAGAACCGCCGGGTGGTACCTCCGCGTTCGACAGTCAGAGACCATCTACTACCTATGGACCATCACAACATCCATAGCCAAGGGAAAAATTTCTTCTGGGACGGGACTCGAACCCGCACAGCGCACGGCGACTGATCAGGAGACCGAAGAGTCTACTACTGCGGCCACCGCTGCTGATTAGTTTTTTTCAGAGGAGTGGACTTGCAAGATGCAGAAGAGGCTTAGAATGTTTTTTTAATAACATTTTTCTAGCAAATTAAACCATTATATCTAGAATGAGTTTTCATTATAAACCCAATTTTGTATAAGCATTCCTACAGGTTTTGCTAAAATAACCAATAAAAAATTTTCTATATACAATGAAAATATGTATCGGATTAATGCTTGAAAATCCATACATATTTGCAAAAAATATTAGATATTTCATCAAAATATAAAATTGATTTTTAAAAATCTTTCCTCATATATTTTCTTAATATCTAGAAAAAATTTCGCAAAAATATATGAATTATAAATACTACAAATATCTATAATGAATATTTTATAAACATATAAAAAATATGTTTATTAAATATTAAAGAAAATGTCGCTACGAATATTTAACAAACATTTTTTAAAAATATTTAATAAATATTTAATGCTATCGGGGATTGTCATAGGTTTTTATCAAGTCGGCAAGAATACATCTGATCCACAGTCAGATGTTGGTCCCAGTATACCGATACGCTTCAAAGGCCCTAAAAACTGCCTTATCCAAGTGCTGCAACTCGTGACAGTATAAGTGGATGCCATTGGCTTCTGCTTTTTCTGCAATTGAAATGATTAAGTGACATTTTGCGCCGTCAAAGATCATCATATGGTTTGGGTGAAGTGATCCAACCATTGCTGAAGACATATATGATCATGCTGCCCTTGGGGGTCATCATCACTTTTGAGCCAGTAGGCAGATCATCGGAATATGTTGGTTTCATTCGTTGTCCTCTGAACAGGGGGAATAGCTTGTCCAAGAGCATTCACAGCTGCAATAATAATTGTAACATTGTGTGTTCCTGAGTAACAAGGTGTACTCGTTTTATGCCTTTCGCTACAGTGTGATGTGATCATGACTCCGAGTGCTGCTTCACGGCAAGGGCAACGAAGAATTTTAGTATACCCTAAGCTCATCGTTATTTGAAAGTCGTGATCACGTGAGAGTTTTTATTCACTGATATCAAAAAGTAACGATATCAGACATAGATATTAAAAAATAATGATATAGGCCATATCTAACGACAAGGGAGTACAAAAGGAACTGTAGATTCATCAACTGTCTTACTAAACGATTCAAAACCCGTTATATTGCCTGCCAATTCTACAGTAACGTTTCAATACTGAAAAAAAATTCACACACTAGCTTTTATAAGCATACTTCTGTAATTGTTTTTGTACGACATCAAAAAAGCGCTCTAGCGCTCATCCGGTTTCGATGGATGGCTAAGTTCTACCAAAGAGTTGTTCATTTCGGTGGGTCTATGTCCAGATCACCTAGGACTTGACCGGGACAGAACACATATCGTCAATAGAGGCAGCTGCTGATAATACCTAGCCTCGAGTATTGCTTACACGTTTGAGTTGCTTCAGCCCCAACTACATTATTTATGCTCGATACGGTGCCGAGAAGGGCTGTCCGACTGATCGATGACTCTTCTCTAACAGACAGTCTCGGAACTATTTCGCGCCGCACCGCTCCTTTGACCCGAGGATGTCGAGATTGTGGAACAATCTACAAGAGGAAGTTTTTCGCAGTCTCCTAACCTTAGGCAGTTCAAAAATCGGATTAACAAAATTTCTTTGGGATACTCATAGTAGCCGCGGTATCCTGGTATTTAAGCTTCTGCCTGACCCCTGCTTCGGTATAAAAAATGTAAAAGAGCATTATTATGACTTCCGAGCCAAGTATTTCAAAAAACGGAACGGTGGATTTTGCTCAAATACTGAGATAATGATCTAATGCCTCTCAGCTCTCAAATGACCTTTTTTAAACGTATCTGAGTATTTGTTTCTGGGTAATATTGAAATGATACGAGTAAACAGCACGCTTCTTGTAAGAGTCAAATGCATGTTATATATATACTTGTATATATATATATAGTATTCATAGTTAATTGCCTCAACTGTTAGGAGAAGATATCCTTTAATTTCCTTGTGTAGAAAACAAAGTATTGCAAATGTACACTCTGATAACTTAAAATCTCAAGCTTTTGAAGAATTTTTTTTCGTCGACTATGTGTTCCCTTCACTGTTGTTTAAAAAACAATTTCGGAAAAAGTCTCGTCAACTTAGTAAGTAAATAATTTTCTCCTAATTACTATTAGTTGCTATTTTAATAATTGTTTCCAGCTCCAGAGGATGAAGAGAAAATTCTTCGAAAGATTGAGGTTTTAAGTTATAAGAGTATACTTTTGCAATACTTTGCCTTCTACCCAAAGAAATTAAAGGATATATATATATATATATACAGGGTAACTTCGAAGTTGAGTAATTTATTTTAACAGTGAGTAGATCTGATCAAAAGAAATGTTTTTTTCCTTTAACATTTTTTCTGGTAAAATTAAAGTAACAAAGTTATAGCCCTTTAGAAGTTTGAGTACCGCCCTGTCTCAATAATAATATTATGTGCTCGTGTTTGGCAACAACGGATATAATCCGTCTTATCGGTTCATCGCATCGGAAACAAAAAAGCGAAAGAATTTGAAACGCTTATCACGATGTTTTTAGTTGTATTCCGTCAATGTGTCAGTCGGTAACGCGTGAGTGAATAGTGGTGTTTGTTGCGTGGCTCAAACGAAATAAGAAATGGCACATGTTTACGAAAATGGTGAACTTGTGGACATGATTCTTATTTACGGATTTATGAGGATCGGTTTCCCAATCGAGTGCAACCAACCCCTCGTGCCTTTGTTAATGTAGTACAAAGGGCTCGTGAATCAGGTGACTTAAGACCTCACAGGGGAGGGCATGCCGGTGCTCCAAGGCGATCAACGATCAAATACAGGTCCGCACTGAAATACTTGTCGGGAGGATACTTTATAAAACAAGGGTAACATTTTTTTTAATTTTTACACACATATTTTGGTTTATCTTCCTTCCACAATCATTATCTGAAAATTAATGACTCATCACGATAAAAATTCCCCGACCTAATCACAAACTATCACAAACAATTGCTCTATTGCAGTTTCATATTAATGTGATATATAAATTGTAAAATGGTCATTACTCTCTTATTATGGTTAATAGTCATATAAACATTGTTATTAAAATATCACATAAGTTGCTTTCTGATAAATTTAGACGCATTATGCGAAATAAAATGTTTTGCAAACGCTCCAATCACTTATCGACATGTAAACGCACTAAACCGATTTCGCAGCGTTGACACATTGTCACCTTGAAACTTATTTAAACTGGGAACTGACATTTGTATTAATTTTGACACTGAATCAATTTGTGGCATTTCAAATCTATATAAATCCTTTGGCCCCGCATACTGTAAATCAACAACTGTTTGTTTCAAAACAAAATTATTCAATTTACGAGTAGATAAAGGCAATTTTGGTATATAAAGATGCCCAAACAGTTAAATAGTCGGTGTAAGGAACTCGTGGCCTCGTTAATGCACTACTTTGAGCAAGAAAGGGACAACAACGGGCCTTTGTTGCCTTTAAATGCTGTTCAAGAGGTAGGTTACTAATAATTATATGTAATGTATATTAATAATAGTGAAATTTTATTTCATTTTTTGTAGCGTGTTGCTGCTGCTTTAAAAATTAGTTTAAGGACAGTTAGTCGTATTTCCGAGGGTGTGAAAAGTGATGCAAATTTAGAATCGCCCAAGAAAAAGCGGAGTTATATTAAACGTGTAACCAACACAGTGACATTGGATACAAGTGCCATTCGAGAAGTGATCTATAATATGTATCACAAAAGTAAGATCTTATTATAATAACTTATCAGAAATTTGCATTAATTTGTTAACTAAATTATAATGTCATATTACACATGGTTTCAGAAGAACAAGTTACGATACAAACTTTATGGTCTCGATTAAGAGATAGGGCATTATTTGATGGTAGTGCCACGTCTTTAAGGCGGTTGCTTAGAGATCTTGGATTTAAGTGGCTTAAGAACAATCCGCGACGAGGGCTCATGGAACTACCAAGTATAGCTTTGAAAAGGGTGGAATTTCTAAGGCAATACAATCAAGCCAAGGTTGAGGCCTTATACCAGTTTGTCTTCCTCGATGAAACTTGGATATTTCAAAATGGTTTGTACTTTTACACAATTTGCACTATAAAATTTAAAACTAATATATTTTAGATACATTATATTACATGCTGGAAATGAAAATGGGTTTATTGAGGGTAGTGAAGCGATATTTTCTTCGAAAACAAAATTGAGCGATTACCATGGAGAGATGAACCAGGACAATTTTTTGAAATGGTTTCTACATCAGTTATTAGAAAAATTGGAGAGTCCATCTATGATTATACTGGATAACGCCCCTTATCACAGCATGATATTGAACAAAGTGCCCAACAATGCATGGACAAAAAAAAATATCCAAGACTGGTTGACAAATCAAAACATACCATTTTTAAACACAATGTTTAAAACAGAGCTATTGAGTATTGTTGCTCGGTACATAATGCTTCTTAATTATATATATTTTGGTCGACAGTTTATATTTCTTTTGTTTATTCCTATTCTTAAAATAACTGCTTTTTTAGAAACAAACCACCTAAAATATACGTGATTGATGAATTGGCGGAACAACATGGGCACAAAGTTCTTCGTCTGCCTCCTTACCATTGTATATTTAACCCTATTGAGTTAATTTGGGGCATAGCAAAAGGTTACTATAACAGACATATTGGTAGAGATGGTAACAGTGAAACTGTTTGGATATGTGGAACGAGGCTCTACAAACGGTTACCCCAGACATGTGGAAAAATAGTGTTCGACATACTGAGCAAGATATTTTTAAATGGTATGGAAGAGAACGAATTTTTGATCGACCAGACATCGAACCTTTAATAATCAACTTTGAGAGTGATGAAGATTCAGATTCAGACAGCGCTGAAGAAAGAAACTCCGACTAACTTTATTGTACAGAAAAAGCTTACACCAGTAGCTTACCTAATTTTAGAATGCATTTTTCTGTATGAATTCTGTAAAATAAATACCATGCATAAAATTTGGAGGACCCCATTTGGATTTTTATTCAGTACCTTTAAGCTATCAATTAAATATGGTAGTTTCATAGTGTCATCTGATCAATAATTGTCATACTTAATGATTATGCAAGTACAGATCTATAATTTTATTATACTATTATTTTTGTTCTCATTTGAGGTTAATATTGCTTATAAACCTAGATATGTAAATAATAAATTTTACTATTTTACAAAAAGTTTGGCAACAATGTAAATTTTTCAACACACCCACCTTGATGACGTGCACGCCACTTTGTTTGGCGTTGACTATATATATATATATATATATATATATATATTATCTCAGTAACTAATCGATATATACTAAGTGACATATAAATCCGAACACCCAGTTTAAATGGTTTTATTTTAATAATATTTTGTATAAGTACTTAATGAAGCATAATAAGTAAATGATAAAAATTTCAAAATGATTGCACTGTTTTAAAACCCTTTAACCTTTAATAATGTGTGGATGCACCCTGATGAGCTACGCGTTCTCCAACGCGCCTAGGCATGCTTCTGATCAGGTGGTCAATGTCCTCTTGTTGTATCTCATTCCAGCCAACCACCAACTCCTCTCGAAGTGCTTCTAGAGTCTGAGGAGGACGTTGCAAATTGAGCAATCTCCTACCCATCATATCCCACACGTGCTCAATTGGGGATAAGTCGGGAGATCTTGGTGGCCATGGTAACAATGTGACATCATTATGTTGAAAGAAGTCTATTGTGACTGTTGCAACATGTGGTCGGGCATTATCTTGTTGGAAAGTTGGATCTGCCGGGGTGTCAAGATAGGGTAAAAGATGGGGTTCTAGAACTTCGTGAATATAACGCTGCGCGTTCATGTTACCTCTGATGAAGATTAAAGGTGACCTGTAACCATAAGCTATAGCAACCCAAACCATAACTCCAACAGTGTGATGAACATGTCTTTCAACAAAAAACTGTGGATTCCTCCTTTCACCACGTCGCCTTCTAACCCTGGCACGACCATCGTGCATGCCTAAACAAAATCGAGACTCGTCACAAAAGACAACACTGTTCCATTCCTGATCCCAGAGTGACCGTTGTCTGCACCACTCAAGGCGATTACGTCGGTGTTCTCGAGTTAAAGGGAGGACCCAGTGTGGCCGGTATGAAAACAAGCCAAAACTTCTCATTCGTCGGTAAACACTTCGCATGCCAATAGGTCTTCCGTGTTCTGCAAACCATTCATTTGCAATGGACCTGGTAGTGGAGAAACGGTCCCTTAAGGCCAATAATCTTAGGCGGCGATCTTCACGGTCTGTTGTTCTACAGCGGCGTCCAATGCCCCTTGCTCTTTGCGTACGGCCTTCTCGAAGCCATGCCTGACAACACCTAACCACAGTGTCTACACTTCTTTGCACTATAACTGCAATTGCCCGAAAAGAAAGTCCAGCTTCCCGAAGTCTCACTATACGGCCCCTATCAAACTCACTAAGTTGACGAAATCGTACAGGTCTCCGTACTCTAGGCATCGTAACCGATCGTAAAGGATGTCAAGAACCAAAATCCGCCAATGTTAATTCTTTACTGCGGCTGAAATATTCATTTTTAGAGCATTAGTGAATTAAAAAAAAGCAGTATAAAAACCGGAATGTCCAACTGATAAGGCTGAAAATTTTTTCACTTGTTATTTACAGTAAGATAAATACATTCACCAACTTTTATTAAAATAAAACCATTTAAACTGGGTGTTCGGATTTATATGTCACTTAGTATATTTTACACAACCTCCACAGAAACATGTTCTTTACTTCACCTGGTTGTAAAAAGTTTTTCTTGTCATTGCCGTTGCAATAAATAATCGCCATTGTATTTAGTAACCTAATCGAAATTCTCAAAATGCAAGAGGATAAAAGACAGGCCATTATTACAGACATGAATTATTTAACACAGAGTTAAGAAAACACCCAACATTCTTCTTCATCTGTCTCTCTTTAAAAAATAAACAAAAATCCTCAGTTAGTTGTAGCTATCAAGAGATACAGAGGTACAAAGATCTCATACAAAGGTATGATATGACGGACCAAAACAACAATGAATTTTAATACTTCCTCGCCAGAAGAGGTGAGAAGTAACACGCTTCATGTCTGGTAGCCAGGTTAGCATGTGTATTTTCTTACAAGTGCTCGCCAGTTGTTGAAGAAGATTCAACAAACAAGACCTTATACTTCTTTGTGACGCCTGATTTTGAATGTAAATTGGGTTTGTTCGATGGGTTTGACTTGCCTGGGCTCCCGAAATACATATATGCACAACCAAGGAAGCCTATAGCATCGGAACTCTATTTATCCTCAGTTTTGCGCATTATGCTTCCGCGGCTGTCTGAACATCCAAAGTTTGAATTGGTTCCAGTTATTGACCACTTAAGGAACTTGGACCTGTGCTTAACTGTACTGACTGTATTATATGATGACCTATGAAGCAGTCACATGAAACTTGTCGAACAGAAAATGCGAGATATGTATCGGATGGAGTAGACGAAAATCACCCGCCCACATCCCCAAAGAAACTTTCAGGAAAAATTACCAAACTTCGGTGGCATGGAAAAGAAAAAACATGGCCCATAAATACAGGCTGACTTTTATCGGTCCCCCATCCCTATATTTCCATTTCTTTCGGATCAGCAGGCTGGGCTTATAAAAATTTATTAGAATGTGTGTAAATAGAGCAGGCTGATAAGCCGCACAGAAGAATTGAATTTTTCATAGGTGTAATCCCTTTAAACTGGAGGATAATAAAAGTTAACAGTCAGCCTCCGAGGATTTTATACGGAGTTGATGCCCTCCTAATGGTTTTCTCGACGTCAAGGAAAAGCTAGAATACAGGGAAAATTAAACTGTGAGTGCTGTTTTCTCCATTAACAGGGAATGTCCACAATGTTTATAAGAAGCTGTAATCAGGTATCAGTCTTTCATCCAAATAGATGTGGCATTAGAAGTGTTACACGCTGGAAAAATAATTTCTTCGAATTGATTTTTTGACAATGAGGTAGTTTTATATCAAGAATGAAACGATAACATTCTCTTTATTGACAAGTAACAAGAAAAAAAGTGTTTGGCGAGCCCGCAGCTGAATACACTCCTGTATACGCCTAGGTATCGACAAAATCAAATGATGGATGTCTGGTTGTGACACCTCATTCCAAGCACCTCGAACTTCATGGATTAGCTGTGGCAGAGTCTGTGGCGGATTGTGCAAAGTGGATAGTCTCCCGCCCCTCATCATGTACCACACATATTCGATGGGATTTAAATCCGGCAAAACATTAAAGCTTGTTTCTTGAAGAAAGTCCTTAGTACGATTAGCAATACGAGGACGTGCGTTGTCTTGCAGAAAAAGGACGTGTGGACGGCCCTCGAGACTATTAGTTTTCTGTCTCCACCAATGACACGCATTGACAGCGTTGTGATGGGTTAAACATAAGCGGCAACCTCCCCTTGACCGTTTCTCGAAATCGAAAAAATATAGAAAATATTTGTTCCACCGCTAAACTAAATGTATTGGTGAGATCTATGTGAAATATGTCTAATAGGTAAGCAGAATTACTGGGGCTAGAAACACATAAATTTACTAACGCAAAACAACCGTCCACCCTCAAAGCCTAACTCCTCAAGAATATTCTCTGGAATATCAAAAAAAAAGCCTGAGCGATTTTCATTTTTTTTTTAATTTTCACCAATCGATTTTCAAAAACTACAACGTGTTTTCGTCCTTGGTATAGAAGTAACCTTGTGTGGAAGTTTCACATCAAAGTCCGACTGATACTTAGCAAGTCAGGCGAAGGATTAGCGGACAGACCGACATACAGACAAGCTGACAGAACTGAGTTTAATTGTTTGTAAACGTAAATGTCATGTAAACTTAAATATCATACATATTCACGATGACACAAATGGATTTAGCCTGCACGTCCCAGGTAACGGTGTCATTAGCGAACAAAGGATCATTGTTCGCCACATGTTAGCCCCTTTGAGAAAAAACAAACATTTGTAAAACATTAAATGGACCGATTCAGTCAAACAGGCACATATGGTAAGTCCACAGTTTTCTGCCCAGTTGAGTACGTTGTGATCTACAAATTTCTCCCTTGCCCAGCAGCAGTACCGACCCTCTGGCAAAGTTGCTGTGACTAATCTCGCTATTCGTCAGTTATAGCAGCAACCCGTCGCCGTCGTCCAGACCGTGATGCAGGTGTATCCAGATAAGCATCTGTGGGAGACATTTCTCTATCAAGTGTTAGGAGCCATAAATTACAAATAATAAATTTGGGCGACATTTATATTTTAATTTTGTGCCCTTATCTTCCCTGTCACTGGACCGGTTTTTAAAGAAGGTGTAGCTTTTTCGTCTTTGGCGTAGTAGTTAACTCATGTGAAAATTTCATCAAAAATCCGAGCTGTACTGTCCAAATTACAAATCGGTCAAGGATTGGCAGACCAACTGAAATGGTTGACGTAATTTATCATGATGTACATCATTCAAAAACATAATACCCTATCTTCCAAATTGTTCGCTATTACAGTACTTCCCCGCCAGTGAGCGGTAAAAAGGAGTCGAAAACGTCTCCCAGAACTGGGAGGCTTCCACCTTGTCTTGTTTGCAAGAAATAATAGGTAATAGTGTTTACAAATGTGAATAATTGTACAACGAAGAAGGTCAAGTAGACTAACTTAGTATTTCGCACAGATCGACATTCTATTTAGCAATTTAAGGGCGAGAAATATTCTAATGACTAGTCAATGTAATTTTGTTCTTAGTGTGATCAGATTAACGTCAAAACCTGAAGTTAGGAGCTTTTGTCCACCGTTCTACTTTTTCATTCATAACGCCGCCGTAACTCGGCTAACTTTCAAAATGTTCAAAGCATTTTCAACATGGTCATAGTAATGAATCCTCTGTAAGTTTCAGCTGAATTGGTGAAACAATTCACGCGTTATAGTACTATTAATTTTTTGAGTATATCCGAGCAGTCACAAGAGCAATTCTCAAAACATGCGAAGCTTTTCGGCCTTGGCGCGGTAGTACCCTCGTAGAATAGGATCTGCTGGCTTCCCGCATAATACGTTGTTTCATGCTTATTGGCAATTATCAGTATGGTGTAAGTCTAATCGTGGAGAACAGATATGGTCAACATAATAA
Organism: Acanthoscelides obtectus; assembly: GCA_963669975.1. Taxonomy (NCBI): domain Eukaryota; kingdom Metazoa; phylum Arthropoda; class Insecta; order Coleoptera; family Chrysomelidae; genus Acanthoscelides; species Acanthoscelides obtectus. The sequence continues at coordinate 134,307 of CAVLJG010003225.1, read as the reverse complement.
GATCACGTGTGCTCTTATGTATCTACTAAGGGCGGTATCATCAGTCGTTCCTACAATTGTAGGACACCTTTATGGCCTCCTTGATTTTCATAGTCTTCCACTGCTCCGTGTCAGTGCTTTATTTTGAGGTTATATTACAAATGTCCATTTGAATCAAATTGTTCATGCTTTTGATTTATATCATCTGAAATTTCTTGCAATTCAAATAGAAAAAAATCTAGAAATATCTCAACCGTTCTGTAGTAGAGAAAAGGCTATGACAATCAAGGCGTCCTACAATTGTAGGAACGACTGACAATACCTTTGTATGTCCTAAAAGTTCTGGCACAAAATTCATTCGCTTTCATTTTAACAAACACAAAATAATATCAAGTTGCCTTTTGAAACAAAAGTTTGTTTCCTTAATTTACTGTCAGCTAACATTTATTTTGAAGTTTTGGCTTTAAGATATATAAATTAGAAACAAGTAAAAGTATTTACAAGTCGGTTGGGTGGGTACTCAAAGCTGAAATCTGTAGAATATTCCAGAATGAAAACATTTCACGCAGAACCATTTATCGAACAATAAATCAGGTTGGAATGTCAACAAGGAGAGGAAGCGTCTTAAATATCGAAAGAGACTCAAGTGCCCCAAATACATTATTTTAGATGACGAAAGGTACACTTTGAGTAATTCTGAAATGAAGGGAAACGACGGATTTTATACGGACAACGTAGAGGAATGCCGTGACAAGGTTAGATACAAATATAAAGCGAAATTTGGAAATAAAATCATTGTCTGGTGCGCAATTTCTGGCAGGATCTCTACCTTTTGTGGGAGGAGTGCGGGGTGAAGCTTTGAATAAGCTATATTGATAACTGCCTTTCAAGAGATACCTAAAACTGGCTTTGACAACCCAACATATCTTTTCTTCCCAAAAACATTAATCCTCCAAGATTGCCGCAGGCTCGCCTAGTAGAGGATTTCTAGGCTTTGCTGTCTCAGAAGGTTTATCATGGAGGCTGGGAAGTCCAAGGTGAAGAACAATGAAGACAGAAAATTTACGAAAAACTGAGAGAAGTTGATCTGAATTCCGTCCAGGACCTCATTAAAGACACTCGAAGAAAGTTGCGTCTGGTAGAGCAGAATGAGCGACTTCGATAGTATAGTTTTGTTAAGAATTGGGTTTATAACTAGTTAGTGCCTAAACAAATTTCTTCAATAAAAAAAAAAACAATAAATATTTTGTGCCAAAACTTTTAAGGCATACGTTATAATTTACGCTGATGGGGCTGTGAAAAATCAGGTCTCGTGTACCGATTCGTGTTCGTTTAAACAATAATTCAACGAATCTTCGCAACCAGTAGGCTGGTTTTAACTCTTTGAGCTCATTTCACTTCCCTTTTAAGGCAAAACGTATTTCACACAAATTTTGAATAAGTCGGTAGTTTCTTTATCTTCATATATCACTAGAAGTTTTATCCATTATACAACTGATATAAATATTGAATTCACAGATAGGCAGGGCAGCTTTCACTAGTCTTACCACAAAATTGAAATGACATTCCGCGGACAACACTAAGGTCACATGTGAACTTATATTAGCCCTTAGTTTGATTACGAGGCATTATTTAGCACCTATAGGAGCATATAAAACCCAGGTCATGTAATTCAAATCGTGGTCGTTTGTCCGTCGTGTTTAAAAATGACTCCAAAGTTGTAGAACGGTAGATCAACGTACCTCCGTAACCACTAAACCGATTTCAATGTATTAAAGCTTATTTTTTTAAGAATAGCATACTTTGTGATCGCACATCATTCGAATAATCTAATAATTATTAAGATACATACGAAATATTTTGCCATCTGGTTGCTATTTTCAAATATAGCGCTCTTATGACTACTATTCGGATCACATACTATTTTTCTTTTGCCCTGTATAGATTTTAACAACTTCCGGAATAAAGGTCAAAGCACATATCAGTGCACATTTTACCATACAGTTGGCACGGTCTTATAGTTAGCGTTTCCATCTTTGAATGATTTGGAATTTTTAGTTGAACTTGTGATAATATTAGCAATTACTGCCTTCAGGATTAGTGAATGCGACAATTTGTATGTAGTGCTATTTAAATGCCTTCGTAAAGTCATAAAAATGAAAAAATTATTATAAATAATTGTTGGACTAATGAAGAATGCTTGTATTAAAAAAGTGGCTGAAATTAGCTTAAAGAAATTAGAATTGCTCCATTTGTTACCAAGATACGCTAAACAATTTGGCCAAGCGACCATGATTTGGATCGTTTTTCCATAGGTACTTAGAAGTTATCTGGATCTAAACTGAGTGCAAAAGAAGCTTGCACGGAATCTTATTGGCAGATATCCTTTGAGAGAGATTCACTTCAGTATTCGTGGATATAAACTTTTCAAAATTGGCTTTTAACTGTACCAGAAACTGACCAATTTCCATTTAAATTAGTATGTGTACAAAATGATGAAAACTGAAATTCTAGGTGGGCCTAAATAACCGAAGAATTATTAGAAAAAATAAATTATTGTTTTTAAAAAGTGATAGTAGCAGTAGCTTGAGACAGTTGAAATCGGCTCGCTGGTTATAAGGATACGTCCAATAGCCGTTTTGCAACTTTACGGCATTTTTATATATGGCTGTCAAACGACCACGATTTTAGTCACGTAATCCGATTTTTTATATACTCCTGTAGGTGCCTAATAGTGTCCCGCTCTTATAATGGAGGAACATATAACAGCGCACGTGACATTGGCTGCTCAGTTCCATCAAAATGCTTGGCGGCTTGTAAGAGGGCCAAGGTTCAAGGATATCTTTTCGCTCAATTTTATGTCGGGCAACATAAAAGTCAAGTACCCAAAATATATTTTGATTTTCTATGCAGGGTGTTAGGAAAATAATATTCGTAACTTAGGAGGTGATTCCTTGCATTATTCTAACTCAAAAGGTTCATTATAACCTGTCCGGAAATCAACCGTTTCGGAGCAAAAAAATGCTGAACTTATTTCTTTTCAGTCACGAAATAAATTAATTTTGCACCTTAATAATTTAAAATCATATGCATAATAGCGTAAAATGTATCAATACATCTATTTATTGATTAACTGTCTTTAGCAAAATAATTTTCTTGCTTATTAAATACTATTTTCCCTCACACAACTGGCAACGTCGTAGTCCACCTGCACTGCATGTATAATCGCGTCTTGTGGTTACTAATACATTTAACTATAACTGTATGTGATATACGGATGTTGTTTTTTTTATTTTTTCATGCATCGCGTAGTTTCAAATAAGTGACTGATATAATCGTGGAAATTGGTGGTCTGTATCGCCACGTACCGGTAACTTCTATCATTCTTTTTAAGTGAATGTACTGTACTGGAAGCGTTATTAAATAAAACATATTAGCCACAAAAAATTGCGAAAAAGTATTCAATAATTCAACGCATATTTTCAACAAAAATATCATAGAAACGTAAACAATTGGATGCATCGGCTGTGGTCGTCGTGCGCTCTTATCGCGGCTGCGTTGCAGCGTTGCTAAATTTAATTATTTACTCACTTCGCTCGAGAACGATTAATTTTCGGACATAACTTATAATGAACTTTTTTGCTTAGAATAATGGATCACCTATTAAAGTTAGTTAGTTATATTATTTCCCTAACACCCCGTACACATATAAAGATAAAAAGCATATTTGCTGTCTATTTGTTTATTTCTCTACATTATTCCGTAAATACGAGTATTTATGTTTTGATTATGTACCGCATGACGCATCACAGAACACACTGATTGGGAGATTAGCTACAGTTCGCAGTTTAGATTGCCTCTCCTTCTCACTCTGTGTGTCACGAATTCACCAATAAAAACCATAAAACAAATCAGATACTGGAAAGCCACAATCTTCAGTACCACGTTGAACTGCTCCACTGTGGCCTCGACAGGATTCTCGTTTTTAAGCTGATGAACGCTACGGTGGTTAGTGTACTCCTCAACAGTTATACTCTCTTTTATTCTCATCAAGATTCTATTCACAGTACTTAAGTACGGAGAATTCTCCTGAAACACATACCCCTCAAACCCAGGAACCATTACTTCGTCTAATATTGTAAAAAACGGCTCTCCATATTCATTCAAAACATTTCTCTCATAAAGATAGGCTTGCGTGGTCTTCAAAATATAGGCGTTTGATGCATTCTTGGACTGGATCAAGTTATCGAGGTCGTCTAGTTTATTCCACAAGAGTAACTTTTTGCGCAGCTCATACATTTCTGGTAGGGCAATGTCCAAGGTGTAAGGCATGTGCAATGACAAATTTGATTGGACTAAGTCTTCGATAGTATTTATCAGTGGCATTGGCCTGCTTATAATAAACCTAACTGTCAAAATACACTTTAAATACGTTCCAAGTGCAACGCAGCCTAAGGTCCACAATATCAACAGCCACTTCATCAATGTGGGCTCTTTCTGTATAAAGTGTATAGGATTCTGCGCAAGGCTTTGTAGTAATGCCACTTCAGAAACAACAATGGAACTTAGATTAGTATGACAGCCTCTTTTTTCTTTTATGTACTTTGCGATCAGATAAAGCATAGGGCCCACTAGCAAAACTGGAATAAATATACTAAATGAGATATTTTTGAAAACACCACCAGACGGCGCCTTAAAAGAAGCTGGAATCAGAGCAACTATCCCTGCATATCGTACTGCATCACTATACTGAGTTATGATAATCGACAAATAGTATATGCTGTTTATAGACATATCACATATGTTTCCTTTTCCATTGCCAATAATTCAGAAAAATTGCTCTCTACCAACTCTAACGTGCAGTTCATTGTCCATTTCAAGATATTCAGGAACTGCCAGTCCTCTCCAAACCATACACCGTTGAGTCTAACTAAAGTTGGTGGGTACTCTATAATGCAAACTTTCAAAGGGTATCCATACATATTACTGATGTAGTGACCAAATGCAGAACAACCAGAACACTCCATGAGGTTGACAGTTTTATGTATAAAGGGATTGTACGAGAAAATTTCAAGCTGTTCGTAGACAAGTACGGTAACGAAGCTATACATCCTACTTTTCCACAATTCTGATAGTACCGTGTTTATTTCTGCCAGGTCATCTACTTGCTTAGATAAAATGATGTGAAGATTAACCTCAGTGCTCCAGAGTCGTGTTTCCTCCAAAGTTTCAATAGCTTCGTAAACATCTCCAAAGCTGTCCAAAAATATCATCATGGCTTCTGATTTCTGAATGCTAACGTCGGCAATGTTATATCTCAGAGTAACGACTTCAACAACACATTCAAGTTCTTCTATGAACATACCTGATATCTGAGCAACTGTCAAAGAATTTTGTTTGATCACAACGAAGCAAGAGTGATACGTAGATGGAATTCTCAAGAATGCTTTTCTCAGCTCCGCTTGTACGTAATCTTCACGAATTTGCATTATTTTACAAACAGAAGAGGTTGAGTACAACAGACTTAGTATAAGTAGAGCCTTCATCGTGTCGAAACTACAGTGAAACTGATATTTGTGTGGGAACTTTTATGCTTTTGGGTGGTTTGAGAGAAAAACTATTAAGCAATATTATTGGATATGAAAGGTATGACAAATCGTTTGTTAATCACTGTCGTCGTAGGTCATTTCAGAAGAAAACGTGGAAATAGCATTTACAGTAATGGGAGTAAGTCCATATTTGAAACCATAATTCATCATTTTTATCGTCACGATATTGATAGCTTATTACACAACCTTTCTATTCCTTAAAAGTGATGAGGTGAAACGTTGTATATACGTGAGTAGGGGAGACTAGGGAGGCTTGAGAAAAAACAAATTATTTTTTATACATTATAAAATTTACAATTTAGAGATTGCATATACGGCAAGTGAATTGTGTGCGATTTACATATACTTGCCATACTTTTTCATGCTTCCAAAATATTATTCAAAGTGTTTACATGTATTTCAACCAAATGGTGTAAATTGTCTTAAGGCTCCCTAGGCAAGGGAGCGTTAAGACAAGTTATAGAGAGCACTGAGATATTGTAAGCTTTTGGGAAACATTTATTAATTGTTGAAGAAATAAAAAATAAAGAAAATCTACAACGCAAGAAGTTTATTAATTATTAATCAACAACGAAAAGTGTCTGTTGATTATTGAAAAAAAGTAATAATGACAGTGATAAAAAAGATCAACGAACATTTTAATAATAACGGAAGTCCAGACCAATTGTCATAGTAGATTTAACACTTTCTGTTCCACCTTCATTTTCTGGAAACGTTAATTTGGAATTAACATCTTCTTCTCGAACTGAAGAAATACACTTCCACTGATGGATAAACAAATTTCCAGGTGGCTCCGCGACGACATAAAATTTTAACTCGTATTCATCATCTTCCTTTGATAATAGGTACCATAGTTGAAGTCTTTTTGTGAAAAACTTAACTACAACGAAGTCTCCCACTTGGAGGGTCTTGACATCCTCAAGAGCTTTAATCTGAAGCATTTCTCTTTCGGTGCTTTCAACATCTGAAATATCTTCGCTGCTTCCGCCCAACTTGCTTTGTTCCTCTTCATCACTTGAAGAAGACTGTGGTGGAGTTGCCGGTTTCTGTAAAGAAGTTTTGTTTGTTTTTTGTTGATAAAAGATCGTCATGCTTCAATGGAAAAACATGTTTATTTTCCGAGCAGTTGCTTCAGACTTTGTTGCTCCTTTTTCTGGTGTGTCGATAAGAATTCTTAATTTGAAATTAACATCTTGTTCTCGAACTGAAGAAATACATATCTTCCACTGATGGATAAACAAATTTCCAGGTGGCTCCGCGACGACATAAAATTTTAACTCGTATTCATCATCTTCCTTTGATAATAGGTACCATAGTTGAAGTCTTTTGTGAAAAACTTAACTACAACGAAGTTTCCCACTTGGAGGGCCTTGACATCCTCAAGAGCTTTAATCTGAAGCATTTCTCTTTCGGTGCTTTCAACATCTGAAATATCTTCGCTGCTTCCGCCCAACTTGCTTTGTTCCTCTTCATCACTTGAAGAAGGCTGTGGTGGAGTTGCCGGTTTCTGTAAAGAAGTTTTGTTTGTTTTTTGTTGATAAAAGATCGTCATGCTTCAATGGAAAAGCATGTTTATTTTCCGAGCAGTTGCTTCAGACTTTGTTGCTCCTTTTTCTGGTGTGTCGATAAGAATTCTTGAGGAACCATATTTCTTCTTCTTCAATTTTTCAGTGTTTAAATCGCGATCTTTCACGTCGGCTTTTGACATTAAGGCTTCCTACTGAATATTTGCTGCAGCTTCTAAAATAATACTCCTAAATTATTTCTCAATCAGATTAGCATTTTTTAATTGTTCGAAACTATTAGTAATCCAGTGAGTCAGATGTTTAACCGGAATTTTAGATTGGATAATTTTACAAACCGGTCCATACGGAGGCATGAGACGTCTCATGTCTCCCCAAAACAACTGTCTCATGTTTCCCTATATAGCATTTCATAAAATAATCTAACCTAAAATTCTTATTAAACTTTTATTCTATGGGATAACTATATGAATAATTCACAACATACCTGAGGTCACAATGCCTAAACCATCAACTCAAGTTTTCACTTTAACTTGCTTTGCTGCAAACTACAACGATATCACAAAATTTAAATTTAGTTTTGACAGCCATTTTGCACCTGCAGTAACAACAATGTTCTACTAATTATTCTTGCCGGTTCGCTAGCCAAGCAGTGAGAGATTTGATTAAAGTTATCAACCAGTAACCAACGGATGGTTTCTGCATACCCGATTTAAGGAAATACATGTGACATAGTGACTCATTCCTCCCTTGTCTCAAGCCAACCTAGAAACGAAGCTACTATGTATCGTGGTAGGACCAGTTCACATTCGGGAAGGACTAAACCCAAATTATCCTCAGGTACGTGTAAAGAGTTTCTTTGCAGAAAGGCGGGATACTGTTTATTCCTGCAACTTTTCGCATTGTTTCATTTCATATTGCGGTTTTTGTTGTGTTTAAAATTGTTGCTTGATATGAAAGATAAAAGTATATTTTATGAAAGAAACATATAGTAGTAACAAAATAAGCTGCGCAAATACCGTGAATGCCTTAACTCACTGGAAAAGACGGTCGATATTTACTTGAGAATCTTCCACTAAGTCAATCTGTTAGGAAGACGTCACATCTGCAATTCCTTGATTCATGAAAGTTGAGTGTCTTGCGTTCAGACAGAGTAATTACTCGGACAAGTAACACAATGCTAGCTGAAACTGGGTAATCGGTAAAATGGATCGATTATGCTGAGTATCGGGTACAAGCCGAGTACTCGGTGCATCCCTAATTTTGAGCAAAAGGGGATCTTAGTAATTTTTCTCTAAAGATTATGGTTTTCTATATATAAGCGAGTTTATATTGAAGAGCAAGATGTACCACTTTCGGCCCCGAAAAATAATATAAAAAACCGGCGTCAAGTAGGTTAGACTAAATGATTATGTTCGGTACAAGTGAGTAATTCTGAGAAAACTACCAGCTACGAGAATGTCAATTAGGGGAGTTAAACGGATTGAGTCAGTCAAACAGGCCCATCCATAGACAACTTTTCTCTGTTCTACCGATAGTACCGTCCATTTGGCAACGTCTCACCACCCTACCACCTCACCTCTAGTGACATAATGGCATTCATGGTGGAGACGGTGACGTCGGTCTACCCCGGGAGAGGCCAAGGAAACCTATGATGTGTGAAAGACGTCAAAAAAGCTACAAAGCCGTTTCGTCCTTGACATAGTAGTACGTGTAACCTTGCGTCCAAATTTCATCAATGACCAAGCAGTACTCTCGAAGTTATAGGCGGGCCAAGGGTTAGCGGACAGACAGACCGACGGGAATGAGTTACTTAATTTTTCGTGATGATGATAATAACTTCTCGCCAGTGGCGTAGGAAGTAATAATGAAAATTCCGTAAACATCCTTCAAACAGCAATCACGAAAATCCCAAAGTATCTGGGGGCTACTATTGTTATTGTAAGTCCTTGTTTTTTAATTGTTGATCAAGTGCGCACTCAATGTCTCTTATGCGTGAACAAGCGCAGGATGACCAACTAAAAGGTGGAGTCAAGTAAGTCGACATGTACTTCTCACGCAACGCTGTCATCAGTTCATAAACGATTATGTTTGGCACAAGTTAGACCTTCTAAAAGAAAAGAGAACATGTACATATAACAAAAAACCTTCCTCCTCCTTCAACAGGCCCACATGATCGTTGTGAAGACCAGTCCCACATGAATGACGATACTGGCCTTCACCATATACAGTGGACACATCAATGCAGAAGCGGTTGCCGACTGTGACGTACAACCACCGACGACAACGCTTGTCTATCGGGGGACCACGTCTCGACACACCCAACTGTTGGAGATATTTCTACTTTAAGGGTAAATGTAAAGTCGCACGGAGCCAGGTCAGGCGAATAATGTACATGAGGCAGCGGAACCATGCCATTTTGGCCAGAAACTGTCGAATAGAGATGGCTGTGTGCGCAAGTGCATCTTAAAACCTCCAAATAGCACAAGCTCTCGAATTTTTTCAACATTTTCGTCGATTTGGGTAGTTGATGGACATCCAGGGCGAGGATTGTCATCAATCGATATGTCGCCATTTGTAATTTGAGCAAACCACTCGTACTCCCGAGTTTTTCCCATAGCATCATCCTTGTAAGCTATTTTCAACATTAAAACAGTTTCAGCAGCATTTTTGCCAACTAGAAAGCAAAATTTCACAGCTGCACGTTGCTCACTGAAGCATGCCATCGTAAAAAACGAAACAAGCAAGAAGCAGCTCTAGCAAAAATAATGACTACAGAGGAACGAAACCAGCCAGATCGGCAACTCAGGTGGCACTGAACTGGTAACGAGTTGCACTGTACGCCTGTAGGGGCAGAAATGTGTACTACACAAGCTTCACCCACAGCAATGCTATTCCGGTTATTTTTGGGTACCTCCTCGTATGTAACTATACCCATGACAAAAAAATGAGATATACCCTGCAACCGCTGACCCCCAATTTTTAAGCCCTTTAAGAAGTGTTTCATCTAAAGCGTAAGAAACGAAGCTTGAGCGATTTTTATGTCTTCGTTTTTCGTCCTTCACACCGCCGCTACTGAACCGATCTTCAAAAACTACAAAACTTTTGCGTTCTTGGCTTAGTAGTAAGATTATGTAAAAGTTTCGTTGAAAATCCGAGCTGCACCTCTCCAGTTAGAGGCGGTTATAAGATTAACGGACAGACCGACAGGCCGACGGACAGACAGACCGATGGAAATGAGTGACATAGTTTTTCGTGATGAACATATCATATTACATTGAAAAAACATGCTATCTCAGTTTTCGCGATTGCAATACTTCTTTGCCAGTAGGCGTGAGAAATAAAAACAAAGGTCAATAATAATATCCCCGGCCCAAAAAAAAAATGTTCTGGGATTTCGTTAATGGACGTTTGAGGCCGTAAATGTTACATTTTCCAATTTTCAAGACATAAGCCGCTAATATGTAAAAACCATCACTTTAGAGAAAGGGGCATTACAACCATTTTTGCTAAGAAATTAACTAAATCAATAATTATCTATGTGCGAATATTTGTAATTTGTTGAGTCTGACATCACGCAGATTCCTTGGATGATGCTATGCGAAAAAAAAAGATCAGAATATTTTACCGAGCAATTGTAATGATACTTTCTGGACTAGTAAGTGCTACGGTGTGTCTCGTCGACATATCCAGACGGCTGTGGCGTGGCAGTTGGGGAGCGCATAATATAGCTGGCGCAATGATCCCGGGATAAGCATAAATCCGGGAAAGTGAGGACATCTGCTGCTCCGGCCACCACCGGAGCATTAATCACGGAAAAGTCCGGTCGCTGGACCGGAAGAAACTCGACGACGCCATCTGGACGCGGCAGCACCGTGGAAAGCAGGCAACGGCGGCAACGGGATTAGGTGGCACTGCCAGTGAAAGCCGCGCTGCTTGCTTTTTATCATTCTACGGGGGATTCTGGAGAAGGGGATGTTTTCACAGAATCAATGGAAATATCTAATTCAACTACTGAAATTTATCCCATGATGTAGATACACTATCAACTCTTCAAGCCAATGTCATTGCAGTGCTAACAACGCTAACTAAGCAAAGATGTAGTATGTTTATTGAAAAAAAACGCCGTCAAGTAGGTTTAGTATGCAATTTTCACGCAACGCCGTAATCAGTTCATAATTAATTATATTCACCACAAATTAGACCCTATCAATATAAGATAGCACCAGAGACCTTGTATGCTGGATAAAGGATACTTGCTATGCTTTCGTCGGAATAAGGTAGTTACGAACAACCATGACAGGTGAATTAAACGGATCGTGTCCGTCAAACAGGTCTATGCAATTAGTCCATAACATCCTTTCTTTGCCATACCTGTAGTACCGCCTATCTGACAACATTATCTTTGCCCAAAACCTACGTCAGATGCGGCAGCGCAGAATAACGTCAGTCATGGAAGGACATTTCCGAAGACCGGCGCGCCGGCCCCTGCAGTCAGCCAGCCGACACAGGGACGTTGTGAGAAACATTTCTGAACTTATTGAAGTGAAGTTAAAAATGATACTCTGAAATGTTATCACTTCTTTAGGGATCACCAAATTCAAAGTTGAGTCATTTATTTTATCAGCTTGTAGAACTCGTCAAAAGAAGTTGATGTACCAAGAATCACCTATATAGAAGTTGCATGATAAGAGAGTTAGTTTACATTATTAGAAATTAAAAAAAAATCAAGTTAAATGGAAGCCGGTTTTACAAAAACTGTTCAAAATTGTCCCCATTTGGTCGAGTAACGCAAAATCTTTTTCGGCGAATGCACGACTCTTTACATGCTTCAAAAATAAAATCCTGGTGTCCACAAACTAAATCCCAAGCAGTTTCAGTGCACTTTTGTGGTTCTTCCAGAGTATTAGTGCTCCATCATGATACACCGAGTCTTTCTAATAACCCCACAGAAAAAATCGCAAGGCGTTAAATCCGGGGAGCGAGCAGGCCAAGAAATGGGTCCATTGCGCCCTATCCATCTATTTGGAAACTCATTATTAAGATGTTCATGAACTTTTCGTCTAAAATGTGGTGGAGCCCCATCATGTAGGAACCACATATTCTGTCTCACATTTAGAGGAACATCTAATAATTGTGGCAGATTGTATCGAAGAAAATCAAAATAACTTTCACCGGTTAGTCGAGGTGGACAAGCATGCCGATTACCACGCCAGCCCAAACATTTAATGCTGAAAATGAGTTCTCTTTACAACATGCGGATTCTCTTCTGCCCAAACGTGACTGTTGTGGAAATTGTGCACTCCATCTCGTGAAAATGTGGCCACGTCTGTACACAAAATTAATTTCGTGAAAACTTCATTTCCGCCGAACTGTTCTAAAAGATACAGGAAGAATGCTACTCTTCTAGGATGATCTTCAGGTTGTAACGCTTGTACCCGTTAATAATGTTAGGGGTAATACTGTTCTCGTCTTCGACCATTTTCTGAAATGTCTTGCTCAAGCTGTAGCATTTCAGGTTGAGCAGGTCTTCCAGTCTTCCAGCGTGACCTCCTCGTTGTTCTCTTAAAAATCCCGTTTCACGAAATCTAATAACTAAATTTACAAAAAAAAAAACTGTGATTTCTTTAAGGTAACCTTAAAAGACTCGAACTGAAAACCATACAATGACAGAAAAAATTTGCCAAATTTCGATAAACGATAAGAGTTGTAAACAACAAAAGAGATTTTACACGGCAGCGGTAGAGAATATCAAAAGATCTGTTTTATAACATTATTATCTTTAAAATTGTTAATCTTCTACTATTTCTTTTATTGTGCCGCTTTTTAGGTGACCTTTTGTATATCAACTCCTTTTGACGAGTCTTACAAACAGTTAAAATAAATGACTGAAAACACCCTGTATACTTATTATGTGCATAATGCTTGTGCGTCAGGTAAGATATAGATGTTTCCTCAATACTTCTAATATCGTTTCTTGATAAACATCTTCAAGTAGCGGGATTACTGGAGAAATAGCAGTTAGGTAGAATTTAGTGAGGGAACACGTGTGCCAAGAGAAAAATTTTCTTGGGACAAAATTCGAACCCGCGCAGTAGACCCATAAGGTCTATCACCGCTGCTGCCTGAGTATGTACAACAAATTCCTACAGCGAAATGACCCCTCTTAACCTTCCACCATTGTTTTTAAAATTTAGTTTCAACATAGTAGTAGTAAATAGTTTTAATTATACCAAAGGTCATAAATCTCCCAATAAAGACGCTTTATTATTGTTATACAGGGTGTAAACATTATGGTAGTCATTATTGAAATGGGTAATAGGGGGGGGGGCGGTTAAAACAATTCAAAAAGTTCATATGACCCATGGTCCGAAAGTCAATAGATTTTTGTCTAAATGGCTTTATAGTTTACAACTTTGAGTAATTTATCTCGACTACAATCAACACAATCTTACTAATTTTTATAATATAATTTAACACATTTTTAAATTGGGTAATTACAAAATAAATGGCATTAAGTTATTCTAAGTTAAGCCAAAATTTGAAGTCAGTAAGTAAGTAAGTTTTATTAAATTAAATATTTAAAACACACATGACAACAGAGCGTCGGTATTTCATCACTCTTATCGAACCGGAAATCGATCGCAAACGGTAACAGTGGCTAGTTATCGTTCTGCGTCAGACGAAGTATTTTGTATTTGTTCGTGTACGTCGTCGTGCTTATTTACAATGTTCTCGAATCAAGAGTTCGCCGACATGTTGTTAGTTTACGGTGAAGCTCGTCAGCATCAGCTCAAATTTATCGCGACAGATTTCGCCAACGGGTATACTCAGACAGAAGGACATTTGTGCAAGTGTACCAAAGACTGCGAGATACAGGAAGTGTTCAGTTCACTAATATTCGCACTCGTGAAAGGCAGGTTACTGTAGAGCAGGAGGAACAGATTTTAAATATCGTGGATATCAATGCAGATATCAGCACTCGGGAATTAGGCCACCAAGTAGGACTATCGCATACCATAGTCCATAGAATCCTACGGGAAAATTTGCTTTATCCCTACCATGTACAACGAGTGGAGACCTTGTTATCAGAAGACTATCCTCGCAGACTAACATTCTGTCAGTGGTTTTTGCACAAAAACATTGAAAATCCGGATCTTCTTGAAAACATTCTAGCGACGCACGAATGTACTTTTACGCGAGATGAGATAATAAACTTCCATAATACTCACGCGTAGGCCCAAGAAAATCCTCATACCATTCGTGAAGGTCATTTCGAACAACGTTTTAAAATAAATATTTGGGCGGGTATTCTTGACGATCACGTAAGTGACCCTTTCGAGTTACCCCCAAGGTTGTCAAGAGAAGTATACCTTAGCTTTCTAGCCAATAACCTACCAGAACTTTGGAACAGACCTTAGACAACATGTTATTACAACGGAGACAGAATTTGTGGTTTCTTCATGACGGGGCACCACCACACATTTTTAGACGCGTCATTCAGTATTTGAATGAACATTATCCAAATCGCTGGATCGGTAGAAATGCTCCTGATCCTCTAAAATGGCCAGCAAGGTCTCCTGACCTCAATCCGATGGACTTCTGGTATTGGGGAGAACTTAAAAGAATGGTTTATGGGGCTGGTTCAATAACAACGGAAGCACAACTTCGCGAAAAAAAATTTAATGCGGCTGAAATAATAAATGGACAACTTCGAGGACCTAGAGTGATAAGAAACTGGGTTCGTCGTAATGAAGCTTGAATGGTAAGTGAAGGACGACATTTTGATCACCTTCTTTAAATTAAAAAAAGTCCAGTGTGGGTTTTAAAAAGAAAAACAATGTATGTATCAAAATTGTGTTCCCTATTTATAAGTGGATTTTTTTAATACTTTCAATAAACTTTCACACACCAGGTGAAGCACCGAGACAGTTAGTGCTAAGTTCGTTTTTTTAATTGTTTGCATTTTACGAGTACATTATCAAATAATGAAATAATACCTAAGAGCCAAAAATAACAAACTTCATCTCTATTAACACTGCGTTCCGTCGTAATTTGCTGTCTGGCATTGCGGCGTGGTCAGATTTTATTTTACCTAAAAGTCGCTTTTCTCTACAAAAATGCCGTTTTGACCCCCATGTTACATGAAACTTTTTGCTTCTTTTAACCCTCTCTATCACCCATTTAAATAATGACTATCATACCGTTTACACCCTGTATAGGACACATCACAAAAATAATGTTAAGATAGACAATGTATAGTATGTATAGCTTTGTATCCTTTTATCATAAAAACCCGCATTTACCCTGATAACGCGCCATTTCAACTCCTCTATAGAACATATGCCTCAAGGGAAGTCGGCTAAAGAAAATCGAAAACTCGTCACGGAGGAGCCTCCATATCGTCGAACGTATCAGGATGGAAAGAGGGTGGGGGCATCGACTGAGACGAAACTAATATTTCCCAGACAGGGTGTAATGTACGCAGGGGGCAAGAGGGCGAAAGAGGAGGAGATACGGAGGAGGGAGTATACAGCGATAAGGGGGTGAGTAATAGCTGGCGACTAGTAATTCCTGGTGTCGTTTGTCATGTGCTGCTGGCCCAGAGGCTGCTGGAGTACTGGTTCACATGAATTCTTGGAGGCGGCCGGCGACGCCATGGAGGCAGAACAGTGGCGCATCGTTCGCTAATAGAGGATCAGTGGATGACCTGTTGAACACTGATTAATGCTTTGCTATACCCAGAGGTACCAAAACGGAAGAGAGTGAGTAGTATAACACATACAATGTGTTACGCTTCTTTCTTCTGGCAATCACAAATACCGCATGTTTGTACATTAATGTTCACCTTTTTTTATAATAATTTTATAACGGTACATACTCTGCCTGAACAGAGTGATCTCATTAACAGGGAGGGAAAGAACAAAAATGATACAAAAACAAAACTCTAAACAGTACATAATAAAAAAGACATACATATAAATTATCCAATTGTTAAAAAACCTCTTGAGATCGATTTTGGTGGAACTAAAGATATCAAGTTCACTTACACTTTCACAGACATTACACATAACATAAGAGGCAATAAATTTGTCCGCGGAACAGGTATATAGAATGAGTTGTTACCACCATGACGAGTACGCAAATCGGGAACGCGTAGAGAGATCCTGTCTAGAAGAAAAGAGCAATCAATTGTTCCATTCAACAAATTAAATAAAAACTTAGCAGCTATCAGATTCATACGTTTGACTAAATTATGTAAATTATATCTACTTAACAGAATGGCATTGCGTATACCCCTTTCAGGGTACGCTTTTTCCAGTGTATATCATAGGCCGGGTACCAGATAATCGAACAGTATTCTAAAATATACTAAGTGACATATAAATCCGAACACCCAGTTTAAATGGTTTTATTTTAATAAAAGTTGGTGAATGTATTTACCTTACTGTAAATAACAAGTGAAAAAATTTTCAGCCTTATCAGGACATTCCGGTTTTTATACTGCTTTTTTTTAATTCACTAAAGCTCTAAAAATGAATATTTCAGCCGCAGTGAAGAATCAACGTTGGCGGATTTTAGTTCTTGACATCCCTTACGATCGGTTACGATGCCTAGAGTACGGAGACCTGTACGATTTCGTCAACTTAGTGAGTTTGATAGGGGCCGTATAGTGGGACTTCGGGAAGCTGGACTTTCTTTTCGGGCAATTGCAGTTAGAGTGCAAAGAAGTGTAGATACTGTGGTTAGGTGTTGTCAGGCATGGCTTCGAGAAGGTCGTACGCAAAGAGCAAGGGGCACTGGACGCCGCCGTAGAACAACAGACCGTGAAGATCGCCGCCTAAGATTATTGGCCTTAAGGGACCGTTTCTCCACTACCAGGTCCATTGCAAATGAATGGTTTGCAGAACACGGAAGACCTATTGGCATGCGGAGTGTTTACCGACGAATGAGAAGTTTTGGCTTGTTTTCATACCGGCCACACTGGGTCCTCCCTTTAACTCGAGAACACCGACGTAATCGCCTTGAGTGGTGCAGACAACGGTCACTCTGGGATCAGGAATGGAACAGTGTTGTCTTTAGTGACGAGTCTCGATTTTGTTTAGGCATGCACGATGGTCGTGCCAGGGTTAGAAGGCGACGTGGTGAAAGGAGGAATCTACAGTTTTTTGTTGAAAGACATGTTCATCACACTGTTGGAGTTATGGTTTGGGGTGCTATAGCTTATGGTTCCAGGTCACCTTTCATCAGAGGTAACATGAACGCGCAGCGTTATATCCACGAAGTTCTAGAACCCCATCTTTTACCCTATCTTGACACCCTGGCAGATCCAACTTTCCAACAAGATAATGCCCGACCACATGCTGCAAGAGTCACAATAGACTTCTTTCAACATAATGATGTCACATTGTTACCATGGCCACCAAGATCTCCCGACTTATCCCCAATTGAGCACGTGTGGGATATAATGGGTAGGAGATTGCTCAATTTGCAACGTCCTCCTCAGACTCTAGAAGCACTTCGAGAGGAGTTGGTGGTTGCCTGGAATGAGATACCACAGGAGGACATTGACCACCTGATCAGAAGCATGCCTAGGCGCGTTGGAGAATGCGTAGCACATCAGGGTGCATCCACACATTATTAAAGGTCAAAGGGCTTTAAAGCAGTGCAATCATTTTGAAATTTTTATCATTTACTTATTATGCTTCATTAAGTACTTATACAAAATTTTATTAAAATAAAACCATTTAAACTGGGTGTTCGGATTTATATGTCACTTAGTATATTTACCTAACATCAGTGATCAATGACATTCAAATCAGCCTGTAACCTTAAACTGTCTTCTAAGCAGCACACGCTATTAAAGATTTTGAGATCATCGGCATATAGCAGGTACTCACAACGCAAGTCTGTTGTAACATCGTTGATAAAAATTAAAAATAATAGAGTACCCAGAACAGAACCTGGGGGCACCCCTGATGTAGGTATAACCGCACCAGACTTATATCCACGGAAGTCCGCACATAATTGTCTATCACTGATGTATGAATGAAAGAAAGCTAAGAATTGTAACATTAAGTAATGATTTATGTGACGCGAATGTGAAATAAGTGTGCGCAATTAGTGATGCGCCCTCGCTTATGTGATACACAACATCAAACAATCACTAGCAGTGCTGCCCATCAATGAATCTATGGATCGTCAAGTAGGTTATACGAAGGGAACGATGTATATTTTGTGATTCGCATTGACTATACTAGTTAAAACCGGCAACAGTGCAACTATTAGAAAGAGCAGTCCTTTATTAGTAAGTCGCCGCATTCAGTGCATCTGCAAACGTCTCACAGCCCACGTGGTGTGAGCAAATTTAAGGCGAAACATGGAGTTATCTCCAGAGAGTTATCGCGCTATGACTTTAAAGTAGGTTTAATGTATCCAATGGTTACAACAGGCATTTGATAATGAAGCTCCGTCCCGGACAAGTGTGCTTCGCTGGTAAACCGAATTTAAAAGAGGACGTGTTTCATGGGTTGATGGAGAACGTAGTGGTAGACCATGTTTTAGTGTGATTCCAGAGAACATTGCTAAAGTTCAGCCTAACTGAAGAAGATTCGCGCTGCACATATGCAACTATAGAGGCAGCTCTTGGGGTAGGATCCGCACAGTGCCACTTTGCATTATCATCTTCATTGAAAAAAAGTTGTTGGAAATGTGTAATCCTGCATCACCTCGATGCCTCTGGCCACACTGCGCAAGTAACTGTAGACTTTTTACGCCAGCGCCACATCAAAGTGCTAGAACAACCGCCTTATTCGCCAGATTAGGAAATGTGTGACTTCTGGCACTTCAACAATTTGAAAAAAAATCTGCGTGGTCGAAAATTTTCGTCCGAAGAGCAAATCGGCAATTCAATCAGTTGTTGAAGGCATTCTAAAAACCGAATGGTTAGAAGCACTTCATTTGTGGTAGGTCAGGCTACAGAAGTTCATTGATGCTGGTGGAGAATGTCTTGAACGTAAATAAACTAGTTTCCGAAAAACAGTTTAGTTTAGTTTTCGTGTAGGTATATCAAAATATATAGCATGGCCCTCTTATAAAAAAATCATATACTAAAACTGACTATGTTCCCATATCATAGTATATATATATACATATATATATATATATATATATATATATATATATATATATATATATATATATGTATATATATAGTAGCTTTCACAGACTACGGTTTGCGCAAATGCATTTTAAGTGAAATAGTTTTCCTAAGAGTAACGGTCGATGTTATATTCGTATGTTATATCAGATGGTTGAGTTACATAGGTATAAAGTCTGAGCCCTAAGCTCTTTTTGTATCCAGAAAAACGGTCTTGCTTAGCGGAGGTCACATCACCTGTCTTATAAGACGCCAAGTCAAAAAAGTCAAACTTGTTAAAGCTTTGGTATGTTGTCCTCAATGCCTTTGTACTTAAAAGTGTGAAAGCTGCTAACACAACTTCACGTAAAACTAAACCATTGTATTATGGTTCCTTCATCTATTTACACTAAGAAAGCATCAGCTACTCTAATGCTGTTTCGATTGCTGACCTATATGTATACTGGTCGGTGTCTAGCAACATTCATTGATTTCTACAAATTATAAAAGCTCTTATAGTTTATATAAAAAAAAACAGTTCCCCATCAAATTGGCTAAAGTTGCAATATGTCAGTATTATGATCGAAACTCATTCAACGAGTTCCCCAGCACGACCTTATACTGTCTGGCCCTTACTCAGTGTCCACATTGTTACAACAAATGCCAAGAAATAGACATACTAAAATAATGCCATAAAAAATCTGATAACTATTTGAAATCAGGAAATTAGCCGCAATATATCCCTCATGTTTCATGGATGCCTGTTTAGTCCAGAAATATCTTCCCATTCACTATAAAAAACATTCTGATTCGGTTTATTTGTATATTCTTATTCAATAAGCATCACTTTTAATGAAAATGCAGACCTAAAGTTATATCAAAAAATGTTCAAACCAATTTTTAAGCAAATTTTAAAAATTGTTTCTTGTTCCCCGCAAAGTCTTTAACAGTTTTGAGAGACATCATGAACAAAAAACGTACTTTTTTCTCTAAACTCCATAGTTTTCGAGATATAAACGTTTCGATTGAAAGTGGTTAATATGCCAACTGGAAACGTTCGTTCAATAAATATAAGAGCATTTTAGGGGATACTGTTACAGAAAACCTCTGTTTTGTATATATATATATATATATAATATACATTGACGACGCGCTTAAAAAACAATTAAAAAAACAAAGGTTTTCACTAACACTACCGCTCTAAGTACTTTGGTATTTTTTATTCATGGATGTGATCATTTAGAAACTTTGGCAACCTAAAAAATTTGTTCATATGGCTTCACGGGGTTGAAAACGGCATACTTTACACTTTTGCAAGTATAATATTCTTTATATCTGTAAAATTATAAATTTAAGGGACAGTTTTTGATCAGAATGACTGTTAACACCTAAAAATTTTCCTCGGAGTGTCAAAACCAATCTTTAGAAATTAGTTAAAAAGAATGTTCAATCAATTCTTGACGGAATTTTATATCTGGAAACTTGCAGATCCATTAAAAGGGGTCCTTTTTAATAAGATTATGCAGAGAAACCTAATCAGAATATATTATCAAGCAGATATGAATATATTTCCTAGACTAGTTGGATATATACTCACTCATCTTAGAAGGTATACATAGGGTGTAAACGTTATGATAGTCATTATTTGAATGGATGATTGAGGCAGTTAAAAAAAGGAAAAAGTTTCATATAACATTGGGGTCAACCGGCATTTTTTTAGAGAAAAGCGACTTTAAGGTAAAACAAAATCTGACAACGCCGCAATGCCAGACGCAAATTACGACGGAACGCAGTGTAAATAAAGATGGAGTTTGTTATTTTTGGCCCTTAGGTAATATTTCAATATTTGAAAATGTACTCGTAAAATCCAAACAATTAAAAAAACGGATTTACCACTAACTGTCTCAACGCTTCACCTGGTCTGTGAAAGTTTATTGAACGTATTAAAAAAAATCCACTTATAAATAGGGAACACAATTTTGATACATACGAGTACATTGTTATTCTTTTTAAAACCCACACTGCAATTTTTGTATATAAAGAATGTGTTCAAAATGTCGTCCTCCACTTACCACACAAGCTTCATTACGACGAACCCAGTTTCTTCTTACTCTAACATAGGTCCTCGAAGTTGCCCATTTATTATTTCAGCCGCAGTAAATTTTTTTCGCAAAGTTGTGCTTCAGTTGTTATTGGACCAGCCCCATAAACCATCCCTTTAAGTTCTCCCCAATACCAGAAATCCATCGGATTGAGGTCAAGAGATCTTGCTGGCCATTTTCGAGGATCAGGAGCATTTCGACAGATCCAGCGATTTGGATAATGTTCATTCAAATACTTAATGACGCCTCAAAAATGTGTGGTGGTGCCTCGCCATGAAGAAACCACAAATTCTGTCTTTGTTGTAACATCATGTTGTCTAAGGTCTGTTCCAAAAGTTCTGGTAGGTTTTTGGCTAGAAAGCTAAGGTATCCTTCTCCTGACAACTTTGTGGGTAACTCGAAAGGGTCAATTACCTGATCGTCAAGAATACCCGTCCAAATATTTATTTCAAAACGTTGTTTGAAATGACCTTCACGAATGGTGGGAGGATTTTCTTGGGCCACGTGTGAGTATTACGGAAATTTAATATCCCGTCTCGCGTACATTTGTCCGTCACCCGAATGTTTTTAAAAAAATCCGGATTTTCAATGTTTTTGTGCAAAAACCACTGACAGAATGTTAGTCTGCGAGGATAGTCCTCTGGTAACAAGGTCTGCAATCGTTGTACATGGTATGGATGAAGCAGATTTTCTCGTAGGATTCTATGGACTATGGTATGCGATAGTCCCACGCGGCGGCCTAATTCCCGAGTGCTGAAATCTGCATTGATTTCCACGATATTTAAAATTTGTTCCTCCTGCTCTGCAGTAACCTATCTTTCTCGAGTGCGAATATTAGTGGGCTGAACACTTCCTGTATCTCGAAGTATTTGGTACACTTGCCCGATAACTAACCACTGTACCGTTTGCGATCGATTGCCGGTTCGATAGGAGTGATGATGACCGACTGCGCTGTTGTCATGTGTATTTTAAATATTCAATTTAATGAAACTCACTTACTTACTGAATACAAATTTTGGCCTAACATAGGAATAGCTTAATGCCATTTATTTGTTAATTACCCAATTTTAAAACGTTTTAGATTAGATTATAAAAATTAGTAAGGTTGTGGTGTTCGATATAAAGCACTTAAAGTTGTACACTATAAAGCCATTTATACAAAAATCTATTGACTTTTGTACCATGAGTCATATGAACTTTTTGACTTGTTTTCAGTATTGACTACCATCACGTTTACACACTGTATACCTCATAACTCCCTGCTTCTCACTGACCGCGAATTGACAAGGTGTTACCATGTTGAAGCTAACACCAAATATCGTCCTACTTACTTATTGTAAACTTCAAACTTTTTAATCAGTTTTAATGGCTGATAGGTTGTCCCTGTCCCGTTGAACGCCTGGCACTGCTATCAATGCTCCGTCATATGCAGTTCTAGGACGCGTAAACTAGACGAAGGCCGCTGTGGCCAGACAGAACGGCAGAAATAGATGAGGTGCAATTAAGAGTCTTCTCCTCACACTCGTGTAAGCCCGACTAAGCTCTCTTGGAGCTTGGATTCTCTTGGATATGTTATATACGCGAAGACGGCTGGTGCAAGAGCATCATTATAGTCATCTACAGGTATTGTCGTACCATTTTTTTTTATAAAACTCTGTTGTATGGGCAATAATCACGTTTTTCGAACTAATCTAAATACTTAAATAAAAAGAGACATAAAGAGTATCAATCCAATAGGGCAATGAAATAACGACCATTGGTTAATTGTATGTGCCTGTTTGACTAACTTGCACCGTTTAGTTTCTCTATCGCATATGCGACTAATTAATTTTTCCCTGAAATGGTTAAACTTGGGCTGAACTTAATGTATGATGAACTGATAACGATATTGCGAAGAAAGTTCAGAGTCAACCTACTTTTTCCGTAATTACAATACTTAATTGCCAATGGGCGTGCGACCCAAAAGGCACCGAAGAAACAATATATTCTGAAATCCTTATATCCGGCACTTGAAGGTATCTCTTCCAGAAGCCGCCGTAGTTCATTGGAAAAATTTAATTTCACAAGGTACGCACCCGCAAAGGAACCGAATTATTTCTTGGCTGTTTGTTTTCCTTTTTATATAAGTTGCACAAAGCGTCGCCTGTAAACGCGAACCGACATCAAAGAAGCCTTACCTGCAAGAAAAATGATTTTAATGCCGCAGAAACACCGCACCGAGCAATGGTCTAGAGGTGAAATGAGTATTATTTAGGGTGATTCAGGAAATAGGAGAGATATTTATCCAAGAAAAAAAGCGATCCTATTTTTTATTTTCGAAACTTTTTTTTACTATTATTCTTAATTTTAGCATATTATAACATAAAAATTTATTCCGTTAACCAGTGACGTACAAACACATGTCTTACAATGAAACTGGTATGCCTCTGGAATTTTTCAAAATGAATATCTGGCTAGCATGTACCATTTTGAATTTTAATCGACAACGGTGCATTAGAGAGGAAACTAGTAAGGGGGAATTTGTACGTGGAAATGGTAAATCTAGCTGACAAAATATTCACGTTGAAAAATGTATCAATTTGTTGCAAAAATTGTCACACAAGTTTTCAAGGACGCCACTAATCTTTTAACATTAAAAGATGTAATTTTATGTCCTCTCATATAATGTTAAGAGTTAAAAATTGTACCTGAAGTACCTTCGAAGACAAAAAAGCCAAAAAGTTGTGAAAAACTGAACACCGTCTCTATGAAAATATAGCACAAATTATATGGTATACATAGATCCCAAATGTCTCCTTTCCCAAACTTGTGGTGCTGTAGATACGTCTGGTACGATATGAATCTTCAATACTAAGCGTGTTGGCGCGAAAATTGAATCGAACTGGGATACTATCAGATATGTTATATTTATATGAACATTACGACATACCATGTCACTCAGTTGCGTCGGTCTATCTATCTGTCCGTCTATCGGTTTGTCCACTGATCATATAACTGTCAGTAACTTGGGAAGTACCATTTCGATTTTGACGAAATGTTTACGCAAGGTCCAGAGGCAGTGGAGAAAAAACCCAAAAAGGAAGGAATAAAAATCACTCAAACTTCGTAGTTTGACATTTTAGACGATCCAGATCATTTTTGAAACAAGCTCAGAAATATGTGTAGCAATTGAAAATTGGCCAAAGATATACAAGTATAATCAAGATTATCCTGAAAAAGCATTTGATCCTTTTACCTCACAGCTTCAACATAAACTCATGTACAAATCGGATAAAGATTCCACGAAAGAATATTATAAGGCAGCCATGGATATCGAATGGAATTATAACATCCGTTAACAGAAAAAATAAGCTGTATAGAAAAACAAAAACATTTCCACACGATTTAGAACCTCTGAATGAATTTAAATTATACAGAAATAAATTAACCACAATTCTAAAAGAGGCTAAATTGAAATTTTTTAAAAATTTAAAAGTTGATATACTTCAAAATTCTTCGGCCAAAATGTGGCATTTAATAGAAAAAGTACAACATTCTTAAAAATGCCAAGAAATTCCTGCCGTACAAAAAGAAAATGGGGGACTTGCAAAAAGCGATATTGAAACAGGCAATGAATTTTGTAAATATTTTTCTGAAACTGGTGAGAATCTGGCAAAAGACATTTTAAATGAAACACAACGTATATATGTATACGAAAATCATACTGCAAAATTCCCTGTATCTGACACAGACCGATCAATATGAAATTGAACATATCATAAAACGACTGAAAGTTAAAAAATCACCGAGATTTGATAATATAACCGCATACACTCTGAAACAAGTAAATTATATTGTTTCTAAAGTATTAGCATATATATACTAAGTGACATATAAATCCGAACACCCAGTTTAAATGGTTTTATTTTAATAAAATTTTGTATAAGTACTTAATGAAGCATAATAAGTAAATGATAAAAATTTCAAAATGATTGCACTGCTTTAAAGCCCTTTGACCTTTAATAATGTGTGGATGCACCCTGAAGTGCTACGCATTCTCCAACGCGCCTAGGCATGCTTCTGATCAGGTGGTCAATGTCCTCCTGTGGTATCTCATTCCAGGCAACCACCAACTCCTCTCGAAGTGCTTCTAGCGTCTGAGGCGGATGTTGCAAATTGAGCAATCTCCTACCCATCATATCCCACACGTGCTCAATTGGGGATAAGTCGAGAGATCTTGGTGGCCATGGTAACAATCCGACATCATTATGTTGAAAGAAGTCTATTGTGACTCTTGCAGCATGTAGTCGGGCATTATCTTGTTGGAAAGTTGGATCTGCCCGGGTGTCAAGATAGGGTAAAAGATGGGGTTCTAGAACTTCGTGGATATAACGCTGCGCGTTCATGTTACCTCTGATGAAGATTAAAGGTGACCTGGAACCATAAGCTATAGCACCCCAAACCATAACTCCAACAGTGTGATGAACATGTCTTTCAACAATAAACTGTGGATTCCTCCTTTCACCACGTTGCCTTCTAACCCTGGCACGACCATCGTGCATGCCTAAACAAAATCGAGACTCGTCACTAAAGACAATACTGTTCCATTCCTGATCCCAGGGTGACCGTTGTCTGCACCACTCAAGGCGATTACGTCGGTGTTCTCGAGTTAAAGGGAGGACCTAGTATGGCCGGTATGAAACAAGCCAAAACTTCTCATTCGTCGGTAAACATTTCGCATGTAAATAGGTCTTCCGTGTTCTGCAAACCGTTCATTTGCAATGGACCTGGTAGTGGAGAAACGGTCCCTTAAGGCCAATAATCTTAGGCGGCGATCTTCACGGTCTGTTGTTCTACGGCGGCGTCCACTGCCCCTTGCTCTTTGCGTACGGCCTTCTCGAAGCCATGCCTGACAACACCTAACCACAGTGTCTACACTTCTTTCACTCCAACTGCAATTGCCCGAAAAGAAAGTCCAGCTTCCCGAAGTCCCACTATACGGCCCCTATCAAACTCACTAAGTTGACGAAATCGTACAGGTCTCCGTACTCTAGGCATCGTAACCGATCGTAAAGTATGTTATGTCAAGAACCAAAATCCGCCAACGTTGATTCCTTACTGCGGCTGAAATATTCATTTTTAGAGCGTTAGTGAATTAAAAAGAAGCAGTATAAAAACCGGAATGTCCAACTGATAAGGCTGAAAATTTTTTCACTTGTTATTTACAGTAAGATAAATACATTCACCAACTTTTATTAAAATAATACCATCTAAACTGGGTGTTCGGATTTATATGTCACTTAGTATATTATAAACACCTGCATGGAAAGAGGAATGTTCCCGACCCAATTAAAAAGGCAATAATAAAACCTATATTTAAATCTGGAGATAAACACAAACCTTGTAATTATCGCCCAATTTCAGTATTGAGAAACTTTTCAAAAATTTTCGAAAAAATTCTTAAAAAACGCTTTTCTGATTTTATTGCAAAATACAAGCTCATATCTGAAAAGCAATATGGATTCCAGGAAGCAAAATCAAGTCAAGATGCACTTGTTCAGTTAACAACCAAAATTTATGAGTACGTTGATAATAATAAGTCAACAGCATGCCTTTTTGTAGACCTAACCAAAGCATTCGATAGTATTACACATCAAAAATTATTAAGAACCTTGCAAAATTTAGGATTTCGTGGAGTCACTTATCAACTCATGAAAAGTTATTTAGAGAACAGGACACAATGTTTGAACATCAACAGTACACTGAGTAAAAATGTGATTGTTAGATGGGGACTTCCAAAGGAACCGTATTAGGTAGGACCAATGCTGTTTAATTTATACATTACCTTTTTAAAATAAAAAACCATGGAGAAATTATTGGTTTTGCAGACGACACGGCAATTATTTACTCAGACAAAGATGGGACTTCTTTAAAAAACTAAATTGTATTAGATTTTCAAAAGGTTACAATTTTTTTCTCGGAAGGGATTTTAACAGTCAACACATACTTTATCACATTTTCTTGCGACAACAGACCTTCCCAAATTTTAATCAAGTTCAAATTAAAACCTTGAATAGCTGTAGAAACATACAATCGGTTGATAATTTCAAATACCTAGCGGGGTATTCATACATAACCATCTAAGATGGAATAAACATATTGAAAATTTAGTAAGAAAATTAAGATAACTTATTCCGAAAGTCAAATATTATAGCAGTTTTTTAAGCGAAAAATATCTACACATGATACATCATGCCCTTGTTCAATCATTACTATCTCACAGAATCTTAGCATGGGGGGAGTCATGAATAATTATTATAAAAAGATTGAAATTACGCAGAAGTGGATTTTGGAAGTTATGTTGAACAAAAAGAAATGTTATCCCTCAGAAACTCTTTACAATGAATGTCAGCTTTTCGACTGCCGGCAAACTTATTTTTATCATACAATAATATATTTAACAAAAAATCCAAAATTGTTACTTTCTATCAGCCACAACCATCAAACGCGATTTAACGAAACATCTGCTCTAATTCCTAGATCATTCTATTTTCCATGCTCAAAATTTTAAAATGTTATTCCTGCGAGCCTTAAACATATAAAATGTTTAAAACGGTTAAAAATTGAATTAAAACCGTGGAGCCTAAATCAACCAAGGCTTCAAATCCATAACTTTGTTGACACTAAAGACCTATGTTATTTGATCATAAAATGATGCAAATTTATACATTTAACTAGTATACTTAAAGAAAATTTGTTCTATTAATATAACTCAACTTGGGTTAAAACCCAAGCACAAGTGTACACTTTTTTGGGTATATTATGTTTATTGGACATTGCCGTTATTATTTATACGAAAACTGTGTATTTGGACCAATAAACATTATTATTATTATTATTATTGGTAGTGCGATGTGGTCCCCCAAAGGACAAGCATCTTCTTGATCGTCGTGCCCCACAGTCGGCAATCGCATCCACACTTCTGTGTGGACTGTGCATGGCGAATGCCAATATTGCCACCCACGCGGGATTGGTTATAGTAACGGTCACGTGCACCTGCAGGAATTCCTGTTGGGGTGAGGAGGAAGGTGATTTAATTTTTTGTTATACATGTTTGTAGCAAATTATTTCCTTAGAGGGGCTAACTTGTTCCAAACTTATTCCTAGATTCTTGACTGGCCGCTCATTATTTAGGACACGACTATTGAAACTATGAATGGATATAAAAGTCTCTCTCACCTGCTGCAGTATAGTCAAAGTACCCAGTGTTTTGAAACTCTCATTCATTCGTGTGTATCTGCCATTTCAGACCGAACTTTCTGCCTAGATATATTGCCATTTTTATTTGAACCATCCTATATCTGTGACGTGAAAAACTCCTAGGTCAATAGGAAGCACATATTTCAAATCAGACGTTCATTTAACGCTAGCCTCCATGAGATGTCCTAGGACACAGTTTCTGAAACCCATGACATTTCGAGATTTTTCGACGTTCATATTCTCATTCAGCGCCCCTAATTACCTAAGTGTACACAGTTTCACTAGCTTGTAACAGCAAGAAATGAAATTGGAAATTTTGTTCTACAAGTTACTGTTTTTTATCACCCTATATGTATTAGATTAGGGAGGGTGAAATAAGGTTAACCAGAAGGTGTGTTGGGCGGTAGTTTCGTGATGTGGCATCGTGGCGAAGGACGTGGAAAATTAATGAGGAGATAAAAATGTAGGACGCCCTGACCTGATTAAATCTTTTCTAAGGAGTGTTTTCGCTACGGGGATTGCGACTAAATCTGGAAGTATTTGACTGGGTATATGAAAACGATAGACACTAATTATTATCATGCTTATGCGCGCAAGTAGTTACGAAAGCAAACCGTGAATACGAGGGCAGTCCGATAAGTACTTATAAAGGGTGGGCCAGATAGAAGTTTTTTTATAATGCAGTAAAATGGGTAACAATCATTTTTTTTAAATTATTTGCCTTTATTGAAAAGAACAAACATTACCATTATTTATGGAATACGATTTCATTCATATGGCTCACTCGGCTACGTTCGCAGGAGCGAATCAGGTCGATCCAATTCTTCAGGACGTTATTGACAGCGTCGGGCTGTATCTGACGAACGGCACGTTAAATATTTAACATAAGGGGCTGAATCGTTAAGTTGCTGCTTCGAAGCGGCCAATTGACATCGCCACGACGCGACGGCTGATTACACGATTACCAAATTTGGTGTCCAAAAGATCGATCGTTTGATTGGATGTGTGGCATGTGGGTCCATCTTGTTGAACTCGAAGGTCGTCTCTAGCTATGCTACCGATTTCTAGCCATGAAAAACGGTATGAATGCCTCGGTGGAGCTCTTCTTGAAGAAAAATGGCCCAACGCTGCCACCACTCCACAATCCGCACCAAACTGTCACTCGCTGAGAATGCATGTGCAGTTTTGCTTGTTAACATAGCCGCCAAAATGAAAATGCGCCTCATCGGAAAAGATGAATTTTCGAGCAAAATCTTCATCGATTTCGAGCTGTCCTAAGGCCCAAACTGAGAAGCGATACCGAAGCAAATGATCTTTGAATGTCAATTCTTGGGTCAATTGGATCTTGTAAGCGAATAATCCAAGGTTTTTTGTGTAAAATTCTCCTCAGGCTAGTGCGGCTAAAGGTGCCCACAAATTAGCAACCATGTGCGTCATACATGTATGTCAACCACGTTTGCGCGTTGATGGTTGCCGGTGTGTGGTGCAAAAGCCGCAAGCATGTGCGTCGTACAAGTTTTCCAGACTAGTCGGAATTCATCAACGCGCAAACACGAATTTGCAAACAAGATTGTCGGTGTGTGTCTTCTTCACGCATGCATTTTGGGTACAGTGCCTCGCGTGTTTATTATCAGTTTGTCGTCGCTTTTGACAATGTCTGATGTAAGACACTTTTCAAAAGGCTTTCTGGCGGATTTTATTGAACTTTACAAAGGTTATTCTTGTTTATGGAAAACTAAAAGTGATGATTACAAGCATCGAAATAAGAAAGATGCAGCTTATTTAGTGTTATAGAAAATATTACAAGAAATTGAGCCAAATAGTACAAAACAGTGTATCAAAGCTAAAATAAATTGCATCCGCGGTAGCTTTAGAAGATAAGTGAAGAAAATAGAAGATTCCAAACGGTCAGGCAGAGGGTCAGATGAAATAAACAACACACATTTATGGTATTATGATTTATTGCCATTTACAAAAGATCAAGAAATGCCTCGAGAATCATTATGTACTTTCAAACTAACTTGCTTAACAATCTTGTATGCAGGTCTGGGCTCAAAATCTGTTGACATACATGTATGTCACACATGTATGAAAAAAGTGTATGACGCACGTGGTTGCTAATTTGTGGGCACCTTAATGTTGAGTTGTTGCAAACGACGGTGAGTTGATGTTCTGGGATTAGGTCGCACACTCTCGGCTACAGCATTCACATTGTCGACTGCGCGCACCGTACTAGTACATGGACCGAGAGTATTGTCCATCAGCATGCCCGTATCATGAACCTTTTGCACAAATTTGCGTTCAGCAGGCGCGGTGGGTACCTCCTTTCGGAGAAAATTTCTGAGCCGGTGCTTTGTGATGGTGGAAGAGTACTATTTTCTTTGCCAAATGAGGTCGTTTCTTCTGCAATTCAGCGTCGAGTCATCCCAATAATTCGGCAAAGTAGAGCCCTGTGGCCGATTTTCCCTTCTCCAGGGAGCCGATATAGATCACACCTTATGAATCACAGAAAACCGTTGCCATCTCCTTTCCGGCCGATAGGACAATCTTCGCCTTCTTCCGGGCACCTGAGCGTGGCTCATCAAAAACCGACGTGAGACCACGTTGAAACTCATTAAGTCAATTTTTGACGATCGCCATAGGAGAAGAGTCACCGTACCAGCAATCCAAGTGCTGTTTAACAATAAAATCATCGACCGATATTGCTCTTTTTCCATTTTTCTAAAAATCCGTGGCCATGCCCGCTTCCCCACGTGCTCAAAACAAAACCACGGATTCAATTCGGCTGAAATTTTGACAGTAGCGATAGTGGCGCATTCGGGTGATTGAGCATACGTACTTATCGGACCGCCCTCGTAAATGAAGGAATTAAGAGAAATTAGATGCATTCCGGAAACCACGAGGAGCTAGCGCATAGTCCACAATTCGGGCCCTTTTGCGTTGAGTATAGCCTTGAGCACCACCTCCCTGATTTTCTAGCGACCCAAAATATTCTATCCTAGGAACACTTTAATAGTACGTCACAGTAAAGGTAGTGTAAGCAAAGTTCTGATTCCATAGCAAACTTATTGTTCAATGTATATCCCAACTAGCAAATTAGTGCTATAAGCTTTTGGTAAAAGAACCATTCAGCAATAAAAGCTCTCTATTGTTGTTGCCTGAACACCAAAATGCTGGCTTAATGTTGTGTGGAATGCAAATTTGCTTTCTGCAACATATTTGCTCTAAAATGAGGTGTTTAAAATATTCTTTAGCATAGTTATACAACACCTTGTAGGACAAATTTTTAACTGTTGCATAAACGTTTATACAACTATTTTATACGGCATATTGCACCTTAGTCAAAATGGTTGTATTGTGGCATCCATGGTAACGCTTATAAAACAAACCCGAGCCTTGTTTTGCTGTGCATATTAATTCTTTAGCCAATAAGTTGCTCCCAACGGAAGCACTTATACAACTGTTGTTTAGTAACTGTTAAAGGCTGTACATATGCTAAATATGTTGGTATACAACTTCACCATAACCTAACTTTCTGCTGTCATATTTTTGTTAAAATGTCATAACCAATCATTTAAGACAAACAACGCATGCATATTGGTTCAAAAGGTTTTATAAACTGTTCAAACAGAAGATATAGATCGGGTACAAATTCTGGGTAAATCATTGGACTCTGTCGGTATTTCGTTTGACATTTGTCAAATTGTTGTATAACACCTGCAGGCAACACCAAAATATTTTAATAAACTGAAGACAACATGGACGATGCCATGATTATACACAACCACCAGCCATATTGGGCAAACATTTATTCCTCTATTTAATATTAAATAATTATGTTTTAGTTCGAAATTACAGATATAAAGTGATGAACATTAGTGTAATTGTGTCTAAATATAGGATTTGTGGAATATTTGACACAGATAAGTTCAGTTTTTCATCTTAAAAATCTAGACATACTTTTGATCATTATCAAAGTATGCATGAAATAAGAAGCCCGTAGAAATTGCGTAACTACTTTGCACGATAATCACAATAAAATTTGCTGCACAAGTAATTCAATAGCCCTATATCACAGTGTAGAAGTTTATCATGTACCTGTGTATGAAATTCACAATGGCCGATATGTAAGTAAACAAGATGACTGTAATGTGTTAGTTATATATTCTTCACTTCGTCTATGCAATACATAAGAAATAGTTTGGTTGCAATAAAGTAGAATCACGTAACAGAATAGTTGTATAGTTGACAAAAACTGAATCTTGCACTGACGCAAGTGTCCTATATCGGCTGCAAGGGGCTTACACTTTTGTTGTATAAATGTTTCCTGCAGCCCTTATACAACCTCTTAAATGACTGAAGTGTCCTATTAGGTATGCCCATTCCTCTTGTATAGCTGTTCTAAGAGGGTTTTGCCAATGTTCCTACAGTATACAATGCTGTGTAAGGAATACTGTATAATCATTCTTGCAACTCTAATAGAAGTGATAATTGTTAGTTGGGATAAGAGTATTTTGAAATAGGTAATTTCTGGTGCCCAACCCCCGTTCATTTTCGATACTCAGTTTTTTCAATTTTTTCCATGTTTTCGCATAAACCACTGTGCGTAGGGACAATCTACCAATGATCATGTAATTATTTGTTACTCCTACAACATTATTTTGTTACTTCCCCCGTAGAAACCTTACTGTAACAGAAGCTACTTCAAAGTGTACAACTCAGCAAATCTGCGTCACTGCCTGGCAATTTCCAATATGACACGTATCGTCACAGCGGTAATTGAAGTGTTATCTCTCTCCGCCAAACAGGGTCTTGAGGACCGTTAACAGTTTTTTAATGACTTGTTTATCACGTGCAGATCATATAAATTGAGGTGTTGACTCTGTGCTATTATGAGGGTGGCAGCAGTTAAGATAACCGAGTTAGCTTAAAGCTTCACTTCTATTTGTTGCAGTGAACATTTGACAGTTAGCCCAAAAACCGACTACAGGGTGTTAATAACATGGCAGGTAATTATTACAACCGGTGTGTTTCTGAACCAAATTCAAGTTAAACAGTTCATAATTATAAACATGTGTCCTAAGTCTGTTTTCAAAATTTTAAAAAGTTATGTCTTTGAGAGCAAAAGCATTATAGTAAGCTGCCACGGAAAGTCAAAAATATGCTTATAACAACCTTATTTGGCAACCATCAAAGTTGACTACGATTTTATTTTGACAATTTTCGACATGTAACGTTATTTTATTTTGTTTTCCTCGAAATCGTAGTAAGATGCGAAGAGTCACGAAAAAAATTAAAATTAAATAAAATGTGTATATTGACTGCCCCCATGACAATTATCTTCTAGATAGTGCTAATTAGCGCCTTACTGCAAAGAAAGATACTGCCGAAAATTCCATAAAATCAGTACAAGGATCTTTAAGATATCAGTCAAAAATATTTATTTAAATTTTAACACCTGGTATCCTGAAAACAGACTTTCGTGACATTTGTTCAGATAAAATTATTTACTTAAATTTGGTTCAAGAATGTGCTTTTGTTATTACGGCCTATCATCAGGTAAGATGCTACATAACATAAGTCTTTTTCTCTTTTAGACTTACACGTGTACGAGAGAGAAGCGTATTATAAATATTGCGCCAAATATGCGTCGTAACCACTTTGTCTCACAACCCACTATCCTTGCCAGGCAACGTGACGACGACTCTTATATGGCGCACTCTTTCTAACAAGCTTTCCTCGCTTGTGTCTGCGTTCGTAAAAGGGAAAAAGATTCTGGGCAGCACTGTACAGTTTCTCTTTACGGTTTTTGGTCACTTTCATGACTACCTAAATAAGTATATAGATTCACTAACTGTATATACCATGTGCTTGACTTCCTTAAGGGAAATTCCATACTGCGCTAACCGATTCTTCAAGCAGCTGCTACTCGCTCTTGCATACGGTGTGCTTCAAATCTGGCTGACGTAATGCAAACGAGAGAGAATCGCGAGAAGCTTGCAATATGTATGTTAGAAAGAGTGCGCCGATGGCAACGCGGCCGTGGCCTCGTCACTCGGGTTGCTAGGCAACGAGGTTCTTCTGCCTCTTTCAAACAAACGTATTTCAGGCTCCTCTCGCATACACATTACGCGTACAGTGATATATGGATATCACTGTACATTAGGTGACTGTCCAATAAAATTAACTCAGATTTTCGTCACTGTAGTTGTATCTTCAAATATTGCTGTTTTAATATGTCACGCTGACAGTCACAAGCATAAATGTCGACCACTTTTAGTTGATAAAAAATTTTAAGGTGGTGAGAAAAAACTATACAGTTGAGTCATTTATTTTAACAGTGAGTAGATCTGATCAAAAGAAATGTTTTTTTCCTTTAACATTTTTCTAGTAAAATTAAAGTATCAAAGTTATAGCCCTTTAGAAGTTGTCGCGCTGTCTCAATAATAATATTATGTGCTCGTGATTGGCAACAACGGATATAATCCGCCTTATCGGTTCATCGCATCGGAAACAAAAAAGCGAAAGAATTTGAAACGTTTATCACGATGTTAGTCAATGTGTCAGTCGGTAACGCGTGAGTGAATAGTGGTGTTTATTGTGTGGCTCAAACGAAATAAAAAATGGCACATGTTTACGAAAATGCTGAACTTGTGGACATGATTCTTATTTATCGGTTTCCCAATCGAGTGCAACCAACCCCTCGGGCCTTTTTTAATGTAGTACAAAGGTCTCGTGAATCAGGTGACTTAAGACCTCACAGGGGAGGGCTTGCCGGTGCTCCAAGACCGCACGATCAAATACAGGTCCGGACTGAAATACTTGTCGGGAGGATACTTTATAAAACACGGTAACATTTTTTTTTTATTTTTTTTTATTTTTACACAGATATTTTGGTTTATCTTCCTTCTACAATCATTATCTGAAAATTAATGACTCAACTTCAAAGTCACCCTGTATAACGTATGTCTGTAAGCATAGACCACCATATGTAGGTTCGCATACGTATGTGAGAAATGGTTAGATAATGTCAGAGGTTTTACTTTGACCGCTGATATACACTAAAATACAAAATTTCTTCATTTTACACTCGATTTTGATTATTTTTTGAGCAACACTTATTAGATTTAATCTGCATGTCTAATTTCTTAAGGATATTCACTGTTTGACTTGTTGCAGAGGGTAAATCAAAATGATATTTCATTAACCCAACTGTTTGTTTAATAACGCCCATATGTGCAGTGCTTTGGATTTTGGATTCAAATCCGCTCATATAATGCGGAATATGTCTAAATCATCATCTAATAGCATAACTGATTGGAATTTGTGCATTGTTCTGTTAAGCGTATTTCACTCCAAAAGAACAATCTGGACTAGATATGAAATGAACCCAAAATTTACTCATAAGAAAGATATGGTTATTGGTCTCAAAAGTTAAATTGCTAATGTCACCCAGAAATGCACTTCTGTACAATTAGATAGAAATAATCCTGGATGGGATTTAAAACAGTTATAAAGGGAAGAAGGTGAAACCTTCAATTGACCCCGAACGTCAACCATTGTGAACATTGACATGAATAAAAAACAGACTATAGGGAATATGTTGTTCTTGATAGTGGACAGCATTGCGGCCGGACTGGCTAGTAGAGCCACACCTCGGGTTAATTCAAAGTTAAGGTAATATGATTTTGATTTAGCCAGTACAATAGGCGATAGAGTGACTATCATCAAGAGATTAGAATTTCAAATTAAAGCATGTGAGTGTACCTACCGCACGAATCATCAGAATGGTGTTGAAATTGAAAAATTTATGACGTTCCGCATTTGGCGAAAACTTTGCTTGCTACAATTTTGCACCTGAGCAGTTTTCGAAACAAAAATTGGTTTACTCGAACAGACGGGCGACAACTCTGAGCAAGACTTTGTTTCAATGTCACCTTGCGAACTTCACTTTATAACATTTGGTGTGGACTTACTGCAGAAACATGAAACAACTGTTTTGCATGGAATCAACTGTTTAACAAGTGCCTACTTACTTGGGCTGCTCGTGGTGGGCTTCTACTCTGAAAGGAAGAGACAAGTCTGTCAGTAAGTATTACTAGATGGAGTTTTGTGGGCTCACATGTTTCCGAGGGAGAAGGGGATGAAAGTAAATGAAGTAAATTACAAGTGAAATTGATAATTCCAATTCACTTATGAAAAGAAGAGGTAATGAACAGAGCAAAAAAAGAACTCAGATCAACAATTTTAATTAAAACTATATTCACGAATACATTTCTTTAGCTGTTAGTTATTCTGTAAGTTTCGTGTTGCTTCAGATGCTTTTTGAAGTTCGAAGGTGTATATATAGTACGTTCATTCATCATCCCTTTCTCTCCATGATTTTCTCAAGTCGCTATATGCTTATTCGTCCAAAGGAATATTGCCCTGGTGGAAAGAGAGAGAGACAGAGAGAAAGATTGAGAAATAGAAAGAAACTCGGAGATAAATGGGTCACACTTATGTGACGTGGAAGAATAACACTTTGGATATTTTAGATGTCGCAGTGTCTCTGGTACCCATATCTGGTGAGAAACAGCCAAATATTGCTGTATCTCTCATTTAGAATACGTTTAAATGCAATGTAGAAGATTAAAGGTGGGTACGCTACGGGATAGAGGAGAAATTCCTACCACTCAGCGCTGAGGTATTGGTTGCTTTAATTTAACTGGAATCCCTTTCCGTTTTCGAGGCCTCAACACACATTAATTATATTATCAAGTGTTTTTCATTATTCCAACCTAGATGCAACAGATTTACTGCAGTTGAGTATTTATAAACATCCAATTATCACGTTTTGTCTAAACTTGAGTCAATACCGCGTTAAAACGGGGGTTAAAACCTAAAAGGAAAAGAACCAGGGCACAAACTTTCGTTACTCTACCACTTTGAATTCAACACAACTCACGCTTTTCATTATATTATATTTTCGGGTTCGGTTTCTGTCGAAGGTTCTATTAAAAGCCAAACACCGGCTTCAACTTCGGCAAAAAGTGACTTTCGGTAGGACCCTAAAAATCACCTCTGACAGATTTCCGCAGACACCGACTTTGAGCGCGCTTAAGTACTGGATATGGCTCAGGATCGATATTCCAGTTCTTTTGCATGGAAGTGATATGCTTTCAAAACGCTCAGCGAATCATGTCGTAGGTAAAAGCATTAAGCGTTTGGTTAAGGTATTCCGGTTGTATTGCTAATGCTTCAAACTTACCGACATACACTGCTTTGAGAGATATGGCCAGCGAGAGTTACAGTATGATTACTGTTTACATCTTGGCAGCTTCCACTAACAAAGAAACGCAATACAGACGGCATCTGGAAAAATTATATCATAGGCATCTGTATACTACTTTAACTGGAAGAGTGTTCGCTTTATTTAGAGTGAGATTTATAGACCTTACTTGGGGCTTGAGCCTTCCTTGGACACAACTGATTTCTTCTTGGAAACACATGATTCCGAAGACAGAAGATTAATTCTGATTGCAATAAAACTTCATAGCATGTTCACATTCGTGATTTAGCACCTTTCTGTCACTGAGCTAATGAAAAAACGAACATTTTTTTTTTCATTTATAAAAGTGACCCACCCTAATAGTTATGTGGTCATGGCCATTGTTTACATCCACTGTACCTTCAGTCTCGTGACGGAAAAGAGAAACAACAGCGACCTGCGCCGTTGACATGATTACTCCTTCAACAAAGAAACTTTCTCTGTTGTTCTTGTTTTCCCAATATCCGATTACCTAAAAGCAAACCTGCTACGGCAGCATAACGCGCGAAAGGAATACACAAGACCGAAAATAAATCATCTACATGCCATATTGACGTATCGTCGTCAT
Source organism: Acanthoscelides obtectus (assembly GCA_963669975.1). Lineage (NCBI taxonomy): Eukaryota > Metazoa > Arthropoda > Insecta > Coleoptera > Chrysomelidae > Acanthoscelides > Acanthoscelides obtectus. The sequence goes on along the minus strand of CAVLJG010003225.1, from coordinate 95,838 downwards.
ATTATTTACCCCCAGCATACACAAAACCCCGGATTTCCCTAAATCCGTCGCTTTAGTCGGCCCGCAAACCATAAATAACCCATTGTCAGGCTGTCGTCAGACATCGCGGGGTGTTTACCCCACAGAAAGAAATGAGTCTCTTCCATTCAAGCGTCAAATGTGATCGGTCGCTTCCTCCTTGCCTTTGTTACGGCGAATAATGTGTTTTGTGCGATATGTGCGTGTAAAAACGCGTAGGAAGCCGAAATAAGACAGGTAATTACACTGTCTGTTTTCGTTTTATCCTTTATTGCGTGATACTGGTGAAACTTGATCATATCTTTGATGTTCCGAAGGGGTGTTTATCTTACTGGGGTAGTGCTACTTAATTAGATGTACATGGATAATCACATAACGGGGTATGGTAGTAACCTTTTATTGACTAGCAAATACGATGCCTAACTGCCGGTATACATGGGAGCAAAATTGTCGGTCTCCGAAGAAACGCGTTTGTTACGATTCATCTTTGACAAGAAATTGTACAATATAGTTTTCTATGTTTACAACGAGCGAATATTAGTAATATGCTAGGTTTGCAACCGGCTGAGCATGCGCAGTAAAGAAAACATATACAAGCAAGAGTAAAACTTAAATCAAACCCAAGCGAATAACCAAAATTTCTGTGTTATGTACAACGCGGTTATAATATGCTTTAACCTCACACACGGGCTGTTGACGTCAGTTACTCGAATCGCTTGAACGCGCTGGTTTTAACCGCCGTTTTGTTGCAGGTTATTTATTTTAGAAAAGCGCGTATATAATTTCTGTTTATTTTTATTAGCACTTAGTAATCGGTACTTTCCGTCTACAACAGTGTATGGAAAGTTAAAAAAGAAACATTTCATAATATTAACGGGAGAAATGTTTTTTGTTCTAGAACATAATTTTAATGATGGAACCATGGCTTTGTAGCTACGATAACTTTCAATTCTCTAACCTTTCCCGCATGTCAGAGAAAACATTTATTGAGTTAGCAGAAAAGATACGCAAAAGCAATGAAAAAAGATAAGTTAGTAAAAACCGTATACAGGTGGACATTATCCACTGAGTTTCTATGGCCATATTTTCATATTCTTGTGGTATATGGCTACCCAGGATACTTTGGTAAGGGCCGATTTCACCAACATGAATATTATGGACTAATGGGAAAATACCTTATCGAAATGCAATTTGACGGAAGCTGTCAAAGCTCTCAGAATATCAGTGATTTCTATTAAAATATTGAATAAAATCGTGAAAATTCGACTGTATTATAAACAAGACCACTTTTTGATTCCAACATGATGCTTTTGTACAGAAAAAACTGGACAACTTTCATGTATTTTGATATATGTTATAGGTTTACATTTAACAATCCGTTATTACACTCAGCGAATGGGAATGCGGCAAATAATAGGTCGATTTTCTAGCTGTTAAATTTGGCAGCAGATTTGGACGTTTGTTAATGCATGGCACTCTCGAATTTACCAACTTCAATATACTGAAATTTATCATTACATACCTGTTGAATAGTGTGGATTTGTCTGTATTTTGCAAGAAAATAGAATATAAAATACATTCCGTCCAATTCCTCATTTTCCTTCACGTCATAATAGTAATTATTTATTAATTTATGGGAATTTCTTCAAAGCAATAAAAACGTTATGTCCTCTCCATCCTAAAGCACAGATAATATGTGTAAGACGTGTCAAACCCTGATGCATAACGGGCACTATGGGCATAGACAAAAATTTATGAAAAATGTTTCACAGATAATGGCTTTTAAGTCCAAAAATCAAAAAAACTAGTAATGTTTATTGTTCGCCTATTTTTCTTTTTTGACTTTCGGGGATATCTATCTGACACTCGCAGGGTTGCCAAGTCTAACGACGAGCACGTCCCGTGGTGGAGGGTGCGAAATGAATCTTTTACATTTGCTGGTTTTGATTTTTTTCGTGAAAATTTAATAGGTATCATGATTATAAGCATCTTTGGTAGATTTTTCGATCCGGAATGGGAAAGATCTCCTATTTATGAAAATATTTTTGGTATCATCTAACCGTTGCAATCAGTGCACAAGCACTGTGACATATGATTTATAGCATAACCCGCTGCCCTATCAATACAAATTTAACATACAGGTCACCTAGCCATGGGGATGCAGTGGTCGGGATGAATGTCACGGCAGCAGCTGATGATTTGGGCATGTCTGGTAACAACGTATGAAGTGAAACTCGCTAACTTCACGAATTTGAAGATTTTGTACAATTTCTTGAAAATGATGAAAGATATGTCTGATTTGGCAGGACAATGTCGCAGCCAAATGGCGGTCACTCTTTGTGACACAGTTCGGATCGAAAGATGACGATACTCGTGAAATGTACTGATACTTCTAAATCTAGGATCGTATCGAACATCCCTACTGTCAAGATGTACGTTATAACCCAAGGTACCGACGGAGCTATATTGCGGCGTCATGGAAATAATTTTAAATTTTCATTTGCATTTATTCAAGTGTTGTGCAATGATTTTGGGAAAAATGTCACGAATAGTCTTATAAAGCATACTAGGGTATATTTCAACAGTTGGCGGAACTTACTCCAGTGAGACCAGGAGGGTGAAACGGGATTTTAATGCACAATCCGGCAACCCTGTCGCACCCTCACAAAATGGCCGCTGATAACCACACAAGTCACCGTGTTGTCATTGACTAGCATGGAATTGAACCTTCAGTCCTTCAGAGTATATGTTTTGTGACTGGTACCAAGAGTTGACAGATCCCGCACATGTGTCACTCCTTGAAATGCAATAATCAGCTGTATTCAAATAATGTCTAATATAAATATAACCTAGAATGTGTACTCGTGAAAAAATAAAAATATGGCAAATTTATAGTTTTTTTTTGCAGGTTTAAAGTTTGCTGGTAGCTTTAAGGCATATATTTGGGAATTTCTTAATCGCTGTGAATGTAATATGGATGTTTGTTCAGTTGCTGAACAACGAAAAATATTCAACTTTATGGATGTATGGATATCAAAAAACCGGAATGGTTTTGTGGGAATAACAATCTAAGGTGCCATAATGGTTCTGATGAACGGTAAGTAAATGAATGAATGTTTGGAAACGAGCAATATCTTTTGGTAGAGCCTGTCATCAACTAGATGCTTAATGGCTATCTGCAAGAGGTTTACAGGAAAAAACACCCAGTATCACATACCAGTTGAAGAAAATAATATAAACATGAATAGAAAATCAACAATAGTAATTAAAACATGAATTTAATTCAAAAATCAAACATTTCTTAAAATTTTGACTGACTTATATGTAATTTCTCAATATTCAATAAGCTGGTGATGTTTCAATGACAAGTTGTCATCTCAAACTTTGACAGTATTTTGTTTTAAAGATTTCATAGCTATTGGTTGCTAAAATTTGTTGATTGGAACTTGAAGCTCATTCGCTGTATCTGACGGTGTTATCCTATAGGTGGAGAATAACGGACTCTTGTTGGTGAAGTTGGTCCTAAGCATAGGAACTAGATCCAAAGTGTCGCTAATAACAGTAATGTGTATAACTAATAAGGTGCTCTACTTTATGCTACAACTGAAGTCAGCCTGTATCAAGCTTCCCAAAAATGAAGCTGACGTACAACAAAAATATCCAATACCCGGCAAAATCCTAACTTGTCACATTTCAGATAATAACCAGAAATATAAAAATACTCCTGAGTTGGGTAAATACCACAACTTTGCGGTGATAGCTATGACATATATAACAGCTGATTCATTACGTCACATATCTTATAAACAAACTAATAACCACAGTCGCTTGAACGAATCGGTAAATATCAATCCAAAATGGTAAATACCATTTTCATTTGGTTATTCCCTTGAATTTGATTTTAGTTGGGGATTATCGGTCCGCTGTTTCAGCAAACCACTTTTTGGTTTGAAAACTTGTTTCGTTATGATTTGAGGCTACGATTTTTGAATTGTGTTGGAGAGATTACGTCTCTTTCTTCGTTCCGTTGCAACTTTGGATAGTTTGAATCAATTGAAAAAGTTGAAGCCAGATAACCAATTTTGTACTGCTCACAGAAACATCATATTCTCGTAGTTCAAGGTCAAAATTCGATTGGACCTCAGACATCGATTTGAGTGATGATCAAAATATTCTGCACATACGACTTCATAATCGAAAAAACCAAAAAATGAGCATAAGATAAACGTTACGGTACGAGGGAAGTGAGTTCATGGAACATTTCAGAGTGACTCGCAAAGTGACAGAAAATATCTCAACTAAACACGAACGCAGCATGTTCTTTAACAAGACGACGGAAGGCAATGAGAAACTTTCTGTTTATGAGTAAGGACATGAAACATCATAATTCCGTGATGTAGCAGACATATTCTATATGTATAACATTAAGGGTCGATTTCACTAACGTTAAAATCTCTTCGACCAATTAGAGAATAGCTTATTGAAATGCAATTTGACGGAAGCTGTCAAAGCTCTCTTCTAACATCAGGAAGTTCTAATGAAATATTCTATATGATAGTTGAAAAGAACAGTAGTTTTATAAATAAGGGTACATGGAATTTCCAGTTTCTGTCATTTTCTAGCTATTATAATTATTTAATAGGATGTTTTCACTGTTTTTGACGCCTGTCCATGCATGGCAATCTGTCTCTATATCACATACAAGGTGTACTACGTACCTATAGAAGTGGACCGTTTTTTTTTTTTTATTTTGCAAAAGGGATATAAAACATATTCCAACTGGTTCATCATCTTTTGTTACAAAACCAATTAATTACCAATTCATGATCTACAAATCCAAACCAAATGTAAACAAACAGCACATTCTGCATTCCTGGTTCCTAAAACATCGTTATTTGTACATGCACCCACCTATTATTATTGTCTAGATATTATAAGTCAGAGTCAAAAATACCTATTTATCAAGATATTTGCAAAACCTATCATATTTCCTTTGTATTTGATTTGGAATGTTAATTGCTTTTGAAGTTTTCTGCAGTGGTGCAGAACCGAAAAAAAAAACGGATTCGGTAAAATAGTGTCGCTGAATATTTATTTTGAAACCAGACAGGTTTCGGTTTCTTTATTGCTTGTCCGGTGATGCGGTAATTGCGTTAATCTACCATTCTGTACCTTTTTTACGCACAAAAATCAATTCCGGGCAAGCGGAGTAAGGGATGAGGATGTGCGTTCGTAGGCAACCCAAATCTCCGCATCTGGTGCGCCCGACCGCCTAAGTGTGTATGCATGTATGATTGATATGGGGCATAAAACTACGGAGACTACATAAAACTACCTTTTGGCTTTATATTTGGTTCCAGCTCTTGTTCGGCAAGTATAGAAATATTTGAATCATTTTGAAATATCCTGGAAAATGACGTCTACGGCAAATATTCTCATTTTGGTGAAAATACTTCGTCGTTACGTATGAGTGCCCTTCAATCATATTGACATCGGCGTGCAATTCGAGTTGCCTGTTATCAATCTTCAATATAAAATTGTACAATGCACGGAAATACGATCAATAGGCGTTTTACCGTTTTATGCATAAACAGCGTTGTTTGGCTGACTATTGACAATAGAAATTAGGATGGCATAAAGGGTCACTGGGGAAGGGGTTGGTTTTGATTAATGAATTATGTACTTTGTTATTAAGTCTTGGTCCTCCTCGGTTAACTGTTAAGAAAATCATACACGAAGGTTATGTTTTGTTAACATAACCTCTATTTTGCACAACTTGGAACAAGGCCTGAATGCCGAGAGAAATTCGGGGCAAAAGTACAGTGTAACTTCTGGTACAAAAATATGATGAAAAAATTTGATCGTGATATACGGGCTTTACAATGATGCCGGTGAAACTGTTCACTGTTGACACGCTAGCCGTGCAGCGCGATAACTTTTATGACGAATTTGGAGGGTCCCCAAATTCCCGAAAATCAAAATGTCTGAGTAACCCCTATACCTGATCTATAAAAAATACTAATTAAATATAAAATAGTTGGGGCCAACACCTACATAGATACTTTTCTTGAGAGAAGTGAGATTTTTTATACTTGAACCTCTACGAACGGCTACGGCCTAAATACCCGTGGGGCTATTAGGGGGAACGTCACGTGGACTCTTGCAACGAGCATGTGTGCCTGTGACATGCACAGACTCTCGCCTCGCCCGAGAAGTCCGCCGTGCGGTACCTCCACGTCCGATAGTCTGAGACCGTCTACCACCTACGAGCAAACCGCAACATTCATAGCCAAGAGAAAAATTCTCTTGAGACGGCACTCGAAATCTACGCCACCGCGTTGCCTGAACGAAGACGTTAATAACCTTACCTTGAAATTAAAACACATGACCGCCGACAGAGCGTACGAGGTATTCGTCATCAACATAGCGTCTGGTCCCTAGCATCGTACTGAAAAACTGCGGGCTTGCCATCTTCAGATGTCTTACAATACCAGTATTGCCCTAGGTGACTGAAAGCTTTATGCTCATATCCATTTAAAAAATACAGTACGAGTACTGTTCTGGTGAAGCAAAGCGCGCATGGAGAATTTATAAACAAAACAAAAGAGAAGTGGAGAAGTGGACTCGATAGGTCTCCCCCAGATTATCCGTATCACGTATTCTCTCGATATCTAGAATAGAATAAATAAAATCGCTCTCCTTCCGAGATCTTTCCCATTTGCCAGTGACAGATGCAGGGTAAATAGACTTCTCTTACTGCTGAAGTCATAGGCGTAACATTAGTTTGAAACCTATCCAATCCAATCAAATCGCGTGGAGTTGAGCAGACTTATAAAAATTACACCTTGCCGTTCGATTATCTTATAAACTTAACACTTTCTGGGAACTTGGTTAGGTTTGAGATACATGACCTGTAACGTCTTGATATTCTGTGTAGGTATATGTCCATTCCAAAATTTTGTGCATGTGAAGAACTCTCCAGCTAATAATTAGTTGATTTTGAAATCTGTCCAGGTTTACATCTTCCGAGTTGCTCCTAGGGTTACAACTTGTCAAATCATGCTTTTATATACAAAAAAACCAATTTTGGTAAAATTTCCATTAAAGGAATGGCGCATTCGTCATTGTGTATGGAGTGTTAAAAATTAATCATATCCACATATTTTTTTAAATGAAAGGTGATATTAAAAATATAAAAGCTGAGACCAACCATGGCTTATCATGAATGAAACTTAGCCGAATAGAGTTTTAGATAGTGAGTTATTATATTATTGCAATATATAAAATATTTTGATTACCAGATAATAAGCTTTTGAATGTTTACAAGTGTTTTAGATGTGTAGTATATGCCTTTTAAGTTATCATCAGCAAGAAGTGATTACTAACCCAAGCCTTATTTTGCGTTAACATATTTTTTGCATCATAAATCCCTACACAAAGGACACTAAAAGAGACATAGCTCTGAAAGCTTTTCATTCCCTTTATAAAACACAAATATAAAATGTACTTGTGATTGATATCCTTTTAACCGACAGAACGCAACGATACGCTGGATTATTGAAAACTCGTCTTTTGTAGTCGGAATCATACAGATGGAAATAAATAGCTGTATCGAGGCAGTTCTGGAATATATATTTGCTGTTCTGTGCAAGACAGGAGAGCTTTATTGGACAGTGTTCCTTCTGGTAAATTGAGGAGAACGAGGACATCTTTGTCGAAAAAAGCATCTGGACATATTTTGACTTAAACATGATGTTCCAAATAGACTCACCACTACGTTATCAAGCATAGCATCACTGAAATTTGTATGATTAAGCTATTCGCTAGACAATTAAAAAAAACCGAACGGTCTGTAAATCTCGTGCTGACGAATCCTTTAGTAAAACAGCAAAGCTGAGACACCTTTCGACAGACAATATCTTCGATTGAAAAAACCGCACTTGAAAAGTGACACTATGTCGATTTTTTTACATATTGGTTTTTTGTGACATTATGTAAGTTTTTCTATAAAATGTTAACTTAGCTCTAACTGATAGAGACGTTGTGAACTCGTTTTGTAGTTGTACGTGTTGCCTAAACGACATGATGCTTCAGTTATCAATGCTTGGCTCTGATGTGATGTAAAATCTGCTTCAGAGATCGCATTACTGGAAGTCTAAGCTGTAGGTTGTATACTATAGCTAGAAGGAAACGGCAATCCATAGCTGCATAGAGAGAATTTGAGAGCTAATAATATGTGTTAATGACAATTCTATTGGATTCTTGTCTCGTATAATATACAATTACTGAGATTCAAAGCTAGAAACGAGTTGTGCAGCCACTTCCTCTCATTAATTCTGGAAATTGCATATGCAAATTTGGTGAATTTGAAAAATGGTAGAGATAAGAAAAGAAAATATCTGGTTGGTGAAGGAACAGGTGAGAAAATATACTACAGATACAAATACTTATGAAAGTGAAAAGGCCATTATGTTTTATTACCAGTCAAACATTTTAGAAAATTTTCTTGCGATGTCAATAGCAAATACAAATCAGCGCCCTGATGTGAGGCATTACGAAAATGTTTGATGTGTGATGCGTCATTACCAATTCTTCTGTGATGTGGCTTAAATGCACACAACGCGGGCCCATTGGCGATTTCTCAAAGTTAACCTGTCTTTAGCAAGGACAACATATAAATAACCCGTCAGGCACAGCTGATAGATATACTTCATTGGCAGCATATTCAGTAATAATTTTCTCACACAGCAAATATCAACACTGATTGTATACACATGCAGACCAATACACATAATCATGCAGATGTGATCTTGCTACTCAAAAATATTACAGACCATTCGGCTCCACAAAGCATATGCCACCAGCAATGCGTGTAGTTGAGTAATTCCTCCTTAGGTGGATGCTCATGCGGTCATAGCGAGCAAACGTGGAATGAACTATTTGCAACCTAAAAACTACCCAGTCTGCAAGATGACATTTTATCGGTTTTTTTGAGATTTTATATACCCGTGCCATTCATCAGTTGAAAAGCTATCACTGTAATCGTCCTTTTCTATTATCGCCCAGAAAAGGTGCTACATAGTGAATGTACAAGCTCTCCTGGGCTCACCCAAGAAAAGTGATGCATTGACTATGTACCATCTTTTCTGAGTCTCATAGACAAAATTTGGCAATGGTATGGCGAGAAGAGGGAAAAGCAGAAAAGAAGATATAAAGATTTTGAGAATGTTATTAGTCAAAAGTATTTCTATTACACTGAGCATTAATATAGTTCTTACATCAGAAAAGTAAGTTTCTGGCGATAAATTGTAAAATGCAATCAAAGAAAAGGAATGTGACTTATCTTCACAACTGTCATGCTTGATACTGGAGCAATCTAGGCTCGTAGATCTCAAACAAGATAGCCAAAGGGCACGCATAAGGGTGTTTCAAAGGTGCCCGTAACAAGTGAGTGAACAAGTGTGTGTATATGTATACGTGTACGTGTATGGATATACAAGGCATGTCGTAAAATAAACAGGACTTTTGAAATATATCCGATACAAGTAGCGCCATCTATTACCGGAGACTAGCGTTGTATAGGTACATCTTTCATTGATGCCCTATCAAATTTCAGGACAATCGAACCAGTTCACGCGGAGTTATCGCGTTCAAAGTGTCAGATCGAAAAATGAGCATCCAATAATAAGTTCTGGGTTAAACTTGGTAAAACATTTACCAAATGCATCAGATGTTGATACAAGGGTATGGTGATGACTGCTTACCTCGTAGCCAAGTCCACGAGTGGTTTACACGGTTCAAAGGGGGTCGTGAGTCGCTGGAAGATGCCGAACATGTTGGCCAGCCAAAATTTGTGATTACGCCAGAAACCGTCGAAAATGTGCGTGAATTTATCAAAAAATGATACAAAATCTTCGTTGAGATACATAGGGACGGAATTAAATATCTTTAAGGTCTGAATCCATCGCATTTCGACCAAGTGTTTGGGCATGAGAAAGGTGTGCTCTCGTTTTCTTCCGTACAAGCTCACGGATGAACAAAAATTGCTTCGAATTCAACATTAGACAGAAATCGTTAAAGAGATCAAAAAGAAAACAAACAAATTTCTGTACAACATTGTGACTGGTGATGAAACGTGGTGTTTTCAATACGAACATCCCGGTCAATGAGGTAAAATCATCGTTCGTAAATCTTTTGCTCCATGCAAATCGCTGCACTAACTATGAAGGAGACTATTTTGAGTAAAATAAATTCAATTTTCCGAAACAAAAATTGTTTGTTCATTTTTTTCCATTTACCTGTGTACTTTGCAACGGACCTGTATGACGTGTTTTTTTACAACTTGTATGACTTGTTGTATCTGCTTTTATTGAATAATGATGTATCATATCATGAGTTGATGCAAATTCTGTACAATTTGAACATCAGCCATTTGTCAGACTGCTTTTTGTATTTTTTTTTTCTTTTGGCTCGTGTAAACACGTTGGTCTACTCAACACAAACATAGAATTGAAAGGTGAAAGGTAAGCAAAAGAAAGTCATGTTCAATCTAAGATGCGGGCCAAAGCTGAGGCAAGGGTCCAAAATAAGGTCATTAGTAAGTTCCAAAAGCTAGGGCCATCATTAAAGTGCAACATGAAGCTCCACTAAGGCAGAGTCAAGGGTAAGGTGGGGTCCAAAAAAGACCAGGTCAATGAAGGGCTGGTACCAAATCATTCCGCACAAATAGAAACACGCATACTTCTTTAGTACAAAGTGCCTCTTTGAGTTGCTAAAAGAAAAAAGCAATCAAGTCTTGTCTGTATGGTGATTCTGATGGAAAAGGAAGAATTCTAGCCCAAAATATTTACAGACGAAGACTGTCAAGGTGAGGAACTTTTCAGGAGACCGGAATGAGATAGATATGCATAGAGATATGCTGAATCTTTGTATTCTATGGAAGGTGAAACCATTGCAGCACATGTTAAGCTTATAACATGTTACAAACAGGTACAGTCGAAGGCATATGGACATATACGATGAGATTCAAATTTGGCTGGCGTCGTAATGTGTATGAGAGAGAAGCGCGAGAGGCGTGCGATATGTACATTAGATAAAGATAGAAGCACCGAGTACGTGGTCACGGAACCCATCGGCGCGCTCTTTCTCACATACATTACGATGTCAGTGGTATTTGGTTTTCAGTGTATATGGTATTAAATTTAAAATGATGGACAAGACTATGCTTTGTTTTTTCGAATACCCTGTGGGAATAGATGCAGATTACGAATTCAAAGGAGACTGAACAAACATGCAAAACCATGAATCTGAACTTTGGCGGTGTCCCTTTTAGTCAGATAAATACGCAGTTCAATCCACACCGTGTCTTGTTTACAGATATCGGGATCCTAATGGCGGGAGTCGAATTTGAAACGTCCGGCATAAAACACGGCAATCTGAGCTGTCGTACGGGATACCACTAAAAGCAAAAAGCAAACTTCTCCACAACATAACAATCAGGACAGTAAAGGGTTTTGCTTTCATACCCATTAGCAACTTCAATAATACATAACATTTCCACAAACTCCTAACGCAGAACCGCCGGACCGCACAAAGTTAGAGGGAAAAATTCCGGTATTTATCCAAAACAGCCTCTGGTGATCGTCGATGCCCGTGGAACAAGTGCCTGCTAACGAAGCAAGTTTTAATTCGGCATCCAGCTGGCTATATCTCCTCCAAAACAAGCGATGAACGGCTCTCCCACTCCAAGCCACAGAACTTTTATTGTACGCGGGACGAACGGTAGGTGCAACTCATTAATACAACTCTCATGAAGTTTTCTAACCATCGATAAACAGATATTTGCACTTATACGCATCCAGAAGGACCCCGATTTTTTTAAAAGACGGAGGGCCAATTTCACCAACATTAATATTATGGACCAATGGTAAAATACCTTATCGAAATGCAATTTGACGAAAGCTGTCAAAGGTCTCTGAACATTAGTGATTTCTATTGAAATATTGAATAAAATCGTGAAAATTCGACTGTATTATAAATAAGACCACTTCTTGATTCCAACATGATGCTTTTGTACAGAAAAAACAGGACAACTTTTATGTATTTTGATATATATTATAGGTTTACATTTAACAATCCGTTATCCCCCTCAGCGAATGGGAATGCGGCAAATAATAGGTCGATTTTTTAGCTGTTAAATTTGGCAGCAGATTTGGACGTTTGATAATGCATGGCACTCTTGAATTTACCAACTTCAATATACTGAAAGTTATCATTACATACCTGTTGAATAGTGTGGATTTGTCTGTATTTTGCAAGAAAATAGAATATAAAATACATTCCGTCCAATTCCTCATCTTCCTTTATGTCATAATAGTAATCATTTGTTAATTTATGGGATAATGAATTTCTTCAAAGCAATAAAAACATTATGTCCTTTCTATCCACAGATAACATGTGTAAGACGTGTCAATCCCTACATCTCCCTGATGCATAATGCAATTACTATGGACATAGACAAAAATTATGAAAAATGTTTCACAGATAATGGCTGTTAAGTTCAAAAATCAAAAAAACTAGTAATATTTACTGTTTGTCTATTTTTTTTTTGACTGGCGGGGATATCTATCTGACACTCGCAGGGTTGCCAAGTCTAACGACGATCACGTCCCGTGGTGGAGGGTGCGAAATGAATCTTTTACATTTGCTGGTTTTGAATTTTTTTCCGTGAAAATTTACTAGGTATCACGACTATAAGCATTTTTGGTAGATTGTTCGATCCGGAATGGGAAAGATCTCCTATTTATGAAAATATTTGTGGTATCATTTAACTGTTGCAATCAGTGCACAAACACTGTGGCATATGATCTATAGCATAACCCGCTGCCCTATCAATACAAATTTAACATACAGGTCGCCTAGCCGTGGGGATGCATTGGTCGGGATGAATATCACGGCAGCAACTGATGATTTGGGCATGTCTGGTAAGAACGAATGAAGTGAAGCTCGCCAACTTCACAAATTTGAAGATTTTGAACAATTTCTTTGAAAATGATATAAGATATGTCTGATTTGGCAGGGTAATGTCGCAGCCAAATGGCAGTCACTCTTTCTGGCCCCGTCCGGATCGAAAGATGACGATACTCGTGAAATGTATTGATACTTCTAAATATCGAACATCCCTACTGTCAAGATGTATAACCCAAGGTACCGACGGAGCTATTTTGCGGCGTCATGGAAATAATTTTAAATTATCATTTGCATTTTTTCGAGTGTTCTGCAATGATTTTGGGAAAAATGTCACGAATAGTCTTATAAAGCATAGTAGAGTATATTTCAACAGTTGGCGGAACTTACTCCACTGGGACCAGGAGGGTGAAACGTGATATTAATGCACAATCTGGCAACCCTATCGCACCCTCACAAAATGGCCGCTGACAACCACACAAGTCACCGTCTTGTGATTGAATAGCATGGAATTAAACCTTCAGAGTATGTTTTGTGACTGGTACCAGAGCCCACACATGTGTCACTCCTTGAAATGCAATAATCAGCTGTATTCAAATAACGTCTAATATAAATACAACCCAGAATATCTACTCAGTGAAAAAATAAAGATGTTGAAAATTTCTAGTTTTTCTGCAGGTTTTGGGTTTGCTGGTAGCTCTACGACATATATTTGGGCATTTCTTAATCGCTAATATAGTGTGGATTGTTAAGTTCCTGAACAACAAAAAATATTCAACTTTATGGATGTATTGATATTAAAAAACCAGAATGGTTTTGTGGGAATATCAATCTAAGGTGCCATAATGGTTCTGATGAGCGGCGAGTAAATGAATGAATGTTTGGAAACGAGCAATATCTATGAACTTTTTGTTAGAGCCAGTCATCAAGTAGGTGCTTAATGGCTATCTGCAACAGGTTTATTGGAAAAAACATGATCTTGAATCAGTAAAATCGCATAACAATGGAAGAAAATAATATTATCATGAATAAAAAATCAACAATGGTAATTAAAACTTGAATTATAATAAAAAATCAAACATTTGTTTAAATTTTGACTGAATTATATGTAATTTCTTAATAGTCAATAAGCCAGTGATATTTCAATGGCAAGATGTCATCTCATACTTTGACAATATTTTGTTTTCAACATTTCATAGCTATTGGTTGCTAAAATTTGTTGAATTGGAACTTGAAGCTCATTCGCTGTATTTGACGGACTGTTACCCTATAGGTGGAGAATAACGGACTGTTGTTGGTGGAATTGGCCCGGAATATAATAAATAAGCGAAAGTAGGCGCAGTTATGTTCGTTGTGGAATGGTCGTAAATTCTCGCAGCTATTACCATTTGTGAAACAAGTTCGTGAATACAGATATTTTCGTTCAAATGATATGTTCCTGAGGTCTTCATGTCATCACAAGGTTCGTCTTTAGACTGATGGGCAACGGGGAGACATCTGTACCCTTACTCCCGAGAATGGCAAAAGGAGAGACTCTTATAATCAGGTTTTTTTAGGCGAATTATCGACACTGTGTAAAATGTAGAAAATAAAAGCAGTTTATTAAAATACAAATAGTTCCCGACAATAGAATATCGAACAGTAAACGTACAGATACACCTGCTCATAAAATAGCGTGCTTATGAACATGCCTGGAAATTGCGTGCTCTTTAAACTGATAAAGTACAGATACACATGTTCAAATGCTATTAATGAGCAATTGCTTGCATGTGTGTACATACGTTACTAGAAATAAGCATGCTACCTGCAGCGCGGGTGGAAGGTGGTGCGCTTTTTGAGCACGCTCTAAATAAGCATGCTCATTACATTACACATGCGCTACTAATGAGCACTTGCTCAATAAAAGCATGCTTTCGTGCTAGTAATGCGCGCGTCTGTCAGTACAGCATGTTTTTGTGCTAGATTTGAGCATATGTATCTGCACCTTATCTCAATCCCTTCATACTCAGCCGTCTCGCCCACGGCCAGCTGTTGTCAAGTCCAATCTTCGGACACTTTTACGGGAATCGCACATAATGGTAAAATAAATGGTGTTGTCAAGCCATTGTTGATGAATTTGTGGCGATCCTGTCCTTCTATTTCGACTTAAAATGGAGCGCCGTTAGAACCGACCCGGAATCGATTCTAATCAGATTCGACACATTTTACGATTCAAAAATGTGTACGCCCGAAATAAATCATAGAGAAGAAACTAACGCATATTTTCAATATGTATCATGGTTCAAGGAACATCTCGGTAACGCGGTAGATTTTAATCGACAAGTAAACCTTTGAAATTCATATTTCACCGGCTCTAGCCCAAACAGTTTGACCAATTTTGACATCTGGGGTGTCCGAAAAGTAAACCAAAAGTGACATGCCACCTACTTATAGCTTTACCAATCTTGTCATTGCCAGCCATCACGATGGCGGTAGAAACATTATAGTTTTTCACCCTCTCATGTCTGCTTCTATGGAGCCAAACAAGGAACAGGAACATAGCTGTCTACTTCTCACTCGGAGGGGGATACTAAATACCCAACGTGCTACTAGTACTGAGGTTCTACGCAAAAGTTGCATAACCAAACACAGGCTTAATAGGATCTGTTTGTTTTCAGCTTCTGTGACCATAACCGAACGTATCAAACGTTTTTTTCGTCATTTTAGAAACTATTAGAACGGTATGAGTCGAGTCATTTAGAGACGAAAAGCGAACAAAATAAATATTGCGATGTGTGAAAAATAAACCAAAGCTGACGCGCCACCTATGGATAGTTTCGGCAATCACAGTCTGTCAGCCCTTACGATGGCAGCGGGAAACTATAGTCTTCCGACCGTACTGTTGATTGCTAAAGAACATGAAAGAACTTTGTATACGGTACTTTATGGCCGAAGACACGAAAAGTAGCTCCCCTTCAGCCCTTGCTTAGCTTACGCAACTTTTGCACGGACCTTCTATGTTGGTAGTACGGTGGATACTGAAAGCCGCCTGAGTGACAAGTGTACACCTATGTGGTAGATACTTCTTCTTTTCCCTCATAAAAGCAAACTCTGTCATTAAGAGAGGCTGGGGAGTATTGCTTCGCAGATAACAATATTTCAATGAACCCATTCCTCTTGTTTGCTTTCCGTCATCTCTCTCCAAATGACTAGGCGCCTACCGTACTGATGATTGCTAAAAGGCTTGAAGCAACGTTATGTATGGTTGTATGGTCGCAGAGACGGAAAGCAATCAGATTCCGTTGCGATCCTAGGTGTCTTTAGATTCGTCTTGAAAGCGCATTTAAAACTTCATTTTTCTGCTTTTTAATGTATTTGTTTATGGAATTTGAAATAAGAGTAGAGTTTGAGTTAAATGCAGAAACAGCCGCATTCCGAATTTTAGGTCTTTGGTTTGTCACAGCCAACTTAACCGCGTAGAAGATTTATCGCCTAAAATTAAAAGCGCGACGTGTTGTCGAACCGGGTTGCATCCGGAGCCCGTTGTCCCAGAGTCCGGAGTCCGAGCTTGATTTACTCTCTTGGATAAAAATAAATAAGCGCAGGATAAATTGAAAACCGTTCTAATCGTCTCTGCACGCTTTGTCGCTACGATACACATAGTACTCGCAACAGTAGAGGCAATATAGGTCGTCGGCTGCGTTCAGCTACACATGGGCTCAGCAGCAGTTCATGGGGTCGTTTCTTGAAATGACAAAGTGTGATATATGATAGAGAATGGACGTGGTTCTGTCACTTTTCAAGGAACTGCATTTCCGGACAATGATAGTAGAGTCACTCCCAGTGTCATTCTTGAGAGGAAAAACTGGCGTTAAGTAGATCGACTCAGATACGTTTGGCACCAGTTGCTACGTTTTGCGCCAGTTGCTACGGGTGTGGGTGGTCGAGACGACGGACTGATCGGTGATCAGCCGCCAACTAGTTTACTAGTTTAGGAATGCCTATTATGTGCTGTAAAAAAGTACTACTACTATACAATCGCAGTGACTACTCCCAGGTAGTGGCATCAGGGAGTCCAGTTCTATATGGAGTTCCGTGGTTCCACCGCGTCAAATTTTCAACCTGTCGAATTGTCTGTAGAAATTGTAAACAATGAAAGAAATTACAAAGTTGAGATTGAAACAATATATATTTCCTGAAAAGACAAAGCCGTATTCTATGTATAAGAATCCTATGAAAAGAGAGGTCGGCTACCTTATATGTTATACTCCTCCTATGGCTACAAGAAGTCGTAACACTTGCATTCAGATATGCTATGTCTAATGTTACACAATTTACTCGGCAATGTGATGTTTTACGGAAGAAGGGGGGCGCCAGATATGTCTATGGTGTGATCTAATGCTAGGTAAGTATGCACACTGAAATGTGAAACATTTACAAAGTGATCTTAAACTAGTGGATAATCTTACAGAGAACAAATCTGGTACTCTGTATTTCAGCTGTCCAAGAAACCTGAAGTCTTACATAAACCTTATAGTCTAGTCTGACCTGCAATCTCTGGAATAACCTATTGGAGGTCGCTTGGTGGTATTAACCAGCCGCAATATAGCAAAATGTAGGAATGTAGCAGATAGCCAGCCACAATGGTAAAACGTTAAGGTTTCAAGCGATGCTAGGTTCAATGAAGCAGTTTATCTTCTGAGGTTGCAGAATGTAGTTCTGGTCAAATCCTGGTCGCAGTTATGTGCGAAGAATGAAGAAGAGGATGAACAGAAAGTTGAAGACGTTGAAGGAAAGAAGAAAAGAAAGAAGAAGAAAAAGGACTGTGGACAAAAGTCAAGCATAAGCTACATGCACTTCAAAGCAATTAATCAGGCACTATATGAGTACTTCAAGCATAAGCTAAATGCAGCAATAAAAAGGTAAGCTATCTACCTAGGGTGTAGGGTGGCCTTTAAAGTGGAGCGAAATCTTCCAATCTTAGTGATCTCACGATACTAGTGGTGCGAACGCCTACAGCAATTGAAATTGTGAAGATTTTCCTTTTATTGAGCTATTTTTCGGTACCAAATCCGCACTTGCGAAACAGACCCTCTGTTCGGTACCGAGAAATTTCAATGACGATCTTTTTTTCTTACTTGTTGCGCGCGTCTCATGCCTGACATTTCCATGTCAGTTGGCATGCTATGATTTTCACCTTTGACAGTGACAGCTGACTTGACACCTGTCCACATACTCCATTGCTACAAAGGTTATAAAATTATAAACAGTAGCGTTGCTTCAGGGGCACTAATTTATAAAAGGGAACAAGTAATTTGACTACAATAGTGTGAGTTAACACGTTGACTGCCACCATGGACTGAAAAAAAAATGCTCTAGTAGCCGTAAGACAATTTTTCCATGATTCCTCTCAGAATAATCTAAAATGCAAGCAGGATAAAAATAAAACCCAACCAAAAATAAAAAACGCTGTTTTACAACTTTTTTTTTGTGGTGACACATTGGCATCACGCGGCTGGTCATGACTAGATTATGCCGGTTGGCTGCGTGAGACCAACGCATCACCACATTTTGCCTGAATGCATCGCAGTCTAAAGAGTTTGTCGCGTATATCAGTCGAGTTTTCTTTTTATTATACTAAGTGACATATAAATCCGAACACCCAGTTTAAATGGTTTTATTTTAATAAAAGTTGGTGAATGTATTTATCTTACTGTAAATAACAAGTGAAAAAATTTTCAGCCTTATCAGTTGGACATTCCGGTTTTTATACTGCTTTTTTTTTTCACTAACGCTCTAAAAATGAATATTTCAGCCGCAGTAAAGAATCAACGTTGGCGGATTTTGGTTCTTGACATCCTTTACGATCGGTTACGATGCCTAGAGTACGGAGACCTGTACGATTTCGTCAACTTAGTGAGTTTGATAGGGGCCGTATAGTGGGACGCCGCCGTAGAACAACAGACCGTGAAGATCGCCGCCTAAGATTATTGGCCTTAAGGGACCGTTTCTCCACTACCAGGTCCATTGCAAATGAATGGTTTGCAGAACACGGAAGACCTATTGGCATGCGAAGTGTTTACCGACGAATGAGAAGTTTTGGCTTGTTTTCATACCGGCCACACTGGGTCCTCCTTTTAACTCGAGAACACCGACGTAATCGCCTTGAGTGGTGCAGACAACGGTCACTCTGGGATCAGGAATGAAACAGTATTGTCTTTAGTGACGAGTCTCGATTTTGTTTAGGCATGCACGATGGTCGTGCCAGGGTTAGAAGGCGACGTGGTGAAAGGAGGAATCCACAGTTTTTTGTTGAAAGACATGTTCATCACGTTCATCACACTGTTGGAGTTATGGTTTGGGGTGCTATAGTTTATGGTTCCAGGTCACCTTTAATCTTCATCAGAGGTAACATGAACGCGCAGCGTTATATCCACGAAGTTCTAGAACCCCATCTTTTACCCTATCTTGACACCCTGGCAGATCCAACTTTCAAACAAGATAATGTCCGACCACATGTTGCAAGAGTCACAATAGACTTCTTTCAACATAATGATGTCACATTGTTACCATGGCCACCAAGATCTCCCGACTTATCCCCAATTGAGCACGTGTGGGATATGATGGGTAGGAGATTGCTCAATTTGCAACGTCCTCCTCAGACTCTAGAAGCACTTCGAGAGGAGTTGGTGGTTGCCTGGAATGAGATACCACAGGAGGACATTGACCACCTGATCAGAAGCATGCCTAGGCGCGTTGGAGAATACGTAGCACATCAGGGTGCATCCACACATTATTAAAGGTCAAAGGGCTTTAAAGCAGTGCAATCATTTTGAAATTTTTATCATTTACTTATTCTGCTTCATTAAGTACTTATACAAAATTTTATTAAAATAAAACCATTTAAACTGGGTGTTCGGATTTATATGTAACTTAGTATAGTTTGATCAATAGTTTATAATAATGTCATACGAGACAAAACAACTCCGCCTCCAAAAACTTTGGCAAGAACTTTTATCTAAAGACGAAATAGACGATGAAAACTTGCTTGGAGAAACATCATCAGATGAATATCAGCCTTATGACAATACGACTGACTCTGATTCGGATTCAAGAAAGGAAAGACAAAAAAGTGAAAAATCTGTAAAAACATTTGTTTTTGATAAAAACCAACCTCTACTTCGACAGCTAATGTACAGGACTTTGTTGATGGAAGCCAACCGTAAACTTCGGGAGCTGTTGTGCAGAAGTTCGATGCTGCCAGTAGTGCCAGTATACAACATACAATTGAAAATCTCATAGGTCATAAGGAAACGTTGCTATACGTAAGACTCCGCAAACGACACTAAAATGCATAGGTTGCGAAAAGCACTACTGCTTAGATTGTTTCTTTCAGGTTCACATTTGTACCAGAATTAATTGATATTTTCAGTGCACATGTTTAGGTTCTCTTTTTTCTTTTAAAAAGATTTGTTATAATTGAAATAATTATTTAAAGGTAAAAACCAATGAAAACTATTACTTCGACATTTACTACAATATTTTGTCATGTGAGACCACAGTGGTATCACACAATTAAAGGCCAACAGTTTCTACTGGTTCATTGGGCCGCCTAGTCATCGATTCAATGTAAATCAAAGGCAGCTAGGAGACCACCGTGGCTTCACGCAGCAATATGGGTTCTCTGCCAGTGCGAGTCCACGTAGGAATCGTGCGGCCAGAATTTTGATTTTACTATGGTAACACGTTGGTCTCACATGGCAGTCAACGTGTTAAGTATCTGCTAATTATTAAGTTTTGTTTCAGGTTCACTAGGGCAGGTTCACTAGGGCAGGTTCACCAGAAGGGAGAGGATCAACAGGAGAAAGCAGAAATATAAAATGCTATGTACAATGTATATACGCCTAAATGAGTAAGTAAGTAGTAGAGAACCTTCTAATTGGTAAAATCTATGCAAATATAATTTACAACGAAAAAAAGTCGTAAGAACTCTGTCCTTTCCAAGCCTTCGAAATAACTTCTAGTACAATTTTTCATGTAGCGAGTGTAGTACTATTTGAGATTTTCATGAAAAAAGGTACCATCAGATTGCAGCAACAAGCGTGACCGTAGTAGCAACCTTGTGTAGACGTTTCGTTAAAGTCCTAGCGGTATCTTGCAAGTTATCAAGAGGTCAAGGATCAGCAGATAGGCGGGCCGGCGGTAATGAGTGTAATGGTCTTTCGTGATATCTATAACATGTGGCATTCATTCATGCATTCAAAAAACATAATGTGTCAATTTTATAATCGTCTCCAGTTGGCATCGGCAGTCCGTCCATTTCCGTGTTAGTATGTCAAATTTTGGAATTCAGCAATGGGTCTATCTTCACATCCCTCGTCTACATTGTTCAGTTAATTTAAACTTTTATTGCATCAAGATACCATAGGACAGGAGACAGAGGCGTCATTTAGCCGGGTATCTGCTTAATCGTCTGCGGGCCCGTTTTCGGTCGTTGTTGGCAAGCTCGCAAGGCGCGCATAACCGGAACAGATGTCTCCGGACGGAATCCGGTCTTCCGGACTCCCGGAATGCACCCGGATGTAAGGGAAGCCGTTGCCAGATGCCTCCAACCGCATACTGGTGCGTTTTTGGCCACCGCCGTTGTCACTATCGCCTTTGAGATGTCTTTGCGGAGGAATTAGTGCGAAAACACAGCTACTACAACAAGCGTCACGATACAGTGAAATATAGAGTGAACTTCGCTCAGATTCGTACTCCCAAATTTTGTTCTGGTATACTCATTGGAATATCATGAAATGAATTGGTGCGAAACTTAAAAACTATTGATGCTCGAAAATTTTTACTGCGCCCTAAAACGTTCTGCTTCTATAGAGCATCAGTTTTGACAAAATGAATGTCACCCTCAGCACGATAAGGTTCATTTTTAATAATATCAATAATCTCAAAATAAAACAAATGGACCTCAACGTATGAAGTCTAATGGGAATTGATTTCCACACAGTTCTGCAGTTAGGACTTTTTGCTGTACGGCCCACATTTTTGGCAAAGTTGAAAGAGTTCTCTCAGTAACGTTCACTCAATAAATATTAGGAGTTGTGTAGGTAAACCGAGCTGTCTGTTTGTAAATCGGATTTGGATAACCCGAAAATGGCACCATCCTATAACAAAACCAAACGTGTCGCTAGTATATTGGCGCTTTCTCGTATTCAGCAGAAAAAGCTGATGGACTCCGTCAGTGATCAGCTTTGCTGGCGATGATGCCATCTAATGCACTGGTGTCGGTGGAGAAACAAAAGAACGACTGACCTTTTGTAATTGTTTTGCTGGCAATCACGAAACCTAATTTCGACCCATGCAACGAAGAATATTGTAAGTCAGTTTTGATTGAACTGAGATATATATAGGCATCATAAGATTTTCTGATGAATCTCGTACCAGGAAAAATGATGATCCTGTCTAAAATATCTCTGACATTCGGACTTTGTTGACTTACTATAGTTTTCGATGGATCAATCAATGAAAAAAATACACTTACTCGTACTATAAACTCATTAGGATATTTATTGAAATATTACGGTATTTGGCAAACAAATTATTGAATAACAAATGTTCAAGGCTAATTCGAATCACTCAAAGATTCGTCTTCAAAGTAATTCTGGGACATCTCTTTCACAATATATGGGCTTCTGGTTACTTTAGCCATGCGAATCAACATGACCCATTGATCGGGGGTATAAATTGCCGGTTGTCGATGTTTGGCATTTTCAATGACATAACATGCATTCGTTTTGTATGTGACCTGTTTGTAGGAATCGATGAATGATCTGCAAATTAAGAGTCATAGAAGCATAAGAAAACGTCGAGAACATGAAACGATTACGATTTTCTCCCCCACAGTTGTCAGAGTACAGAATACAACTACCTATTTCGTTTGGTCCTCTCTTCGCAATTTTCTCATGCCAAACATAACAGTAGCCTTCATGGCTTAACATATCATAAATTGTAAACTTGTATGTGGCGAGCTAACTCTTGTAATAGAAGTCGCTCACTGCAGATTGAGGTGTCATGAGGACTTTTTGTAGGTCAAAACAAGCGGCACAAACCGACTTATGTTTGATCGCCGTGTCCTTATCTGCATCTTTCAAGGCTCTAGCGGCTTTATTATTAGAAACGTGTTTTTCATACCTCTCTTGTATTTTTTGTTTATCTGCTGGACTTGCTACTTGATAGGCCATACAGAGGCTGCACTGTTCTTCTTTGGTTTAAAGAATGCTAAATTAAATTCTAAATTGATAATCTCTCTACACTGTCTCAAAGTACCCACTTCTTTAACATTTTTTTTTGTATGTATTTTAAGTATACGACCCCCTTCTCACTTCAAGATTTGTACCAAAATATGCCTTTATAAACGAAACATGACGAAACTATGTACTTCTAAAACAATTTATTTTCTCAAAAAGATTTTAGATACACTCTAGTCGTAAAAAATACTTATTTGCACTTAGACCTATAACTAATAGTACATCTGAACAAATAAACAATGTGCGAATAAATGCGCGAAGTTAACAAAGCAACAACTGAAAGATTACCATTGGATAACATCACCTTTATTTTTTATTACGGCTGAAATTCTTTGGGGTATAGTGTTACCTAATAAAGTCTTGGCAAAAATTTGGTGTAAAACAATCCCATATTTCTTGAAGCTTTTGTCTCAGTTCGGTGATTGTACGAGCAGGATGTTGTCGTAGAACCTTTTTCATCTCGTGCCACAAAGTTTCAATAGGTGACAGATCTGAACTGCTAGAAACCCATTTCAAAAGTGGTACATTATTTTCTTCCATCCATTTTATAGCGTTTTTTGAGGTATGGCATGCTGCACCATCTTGCTGAAACACAAAATCTTGGCCGGATGTCAAACATTCTTCCATCACTGGTAAAAGTTCTTCTAAAATTGCTAAATATTTGTTTGTATCCACATTTCCATAAATAAAATGAAGTTTTCCTATTCCTTTTGATGACATACTGCCCCAGACCATAATGGATGTTGGAAATTTCACTTTTCTCTTCAGACAGTCAACATGGAATGCTTCATTTTTTTGCGAATAACTGTACTGCGACTGTCACCAACACAAACTTCGAATCGGGAATCATCAGTCCATTGTATTGCACACCATTGTTGAGGTGTCCATTGTCTTGTTCTTTAGCCCATCTGAGCCGATTTTTCTTTTGCAGTGGAGTTAATAGTGGCTTTTCTTTGGCCGATAAACAAGTTGTGCAACTTTAGGGTTTTTACTTTTTTTTATAAGAAAACTTAGCTTGCAAGTGCTAAATCCCAGTTTGTGGGCCTCTCTACGAGTTGTGGACCTCGAAATTCTCCTTCCAACAGCGTCACTCCACAGAGCACTTAATTGTAAATAATTGGCACGCCTGTTCTTCTTAATGCTCTTCGGTCGGCCGTTGTGATACTACTTTTTTTCATATATCGTGACTAATTAACTGAACCAGTTACGTTTTATCTTCCAACAATATTTCTCATACTGTACCGCGATAGGTCTAACAAAGTTGTAATTTCTGAGTTTGATTTCCCAGAATTAAAAAAATTAATTATCAGTAACCGAATTTTCTCACTAATAACCTTTCCTCTACCCATTTGGAAAACCTTAACTACCCAAAACTATTTTAAACGTATTCTGACAGCTGTGATTAATAAAAACAATCGTCATGGCTTCTATTTTTCACAGCCACCTAGGCGTTATAGACTTATTTTTCATTGAAATGAAAATAGGTTCATATGCTGTAATTGCAACATGTGTTATTTTTATGCTGCAAATTTGATTAGGGAATGATAAAGTTGGTGTTTTCTAGTAGGTATATATTTTCAAACTATTCATTGTAAATATTTTAAACCTATAACACCCTGCTACATTTTTATTATTTGTGTTTTATAAGAAAAAGTCTAAGATTTCAATAGTTGGGCCAACTGAAGTGGGAAGAGGCTTGTAGTCGGTGCCTCATTGCAAGCTTAAGGCCATCTTCTAACTACATATTTGTCGGTTTAGTTCTGGTGTAGTTGGAAGGCATCACAGGAAAAAGTTTAACGTGTTGTCTAATGCCATTTAAGATACCTTCATCAATTTTGCTTGGTCTTGTAGAGTGCTTTCCTCTTCTTTTTCAAGTGAGCGTGTTTTTCGAATTTTACTTAGAGCAGTTGTCACCCACTGTTCTGATAACCCATGAGTATTAAGGAACATAGCCTCGCAGACCGTTATTTCATTATTATTAACAGTAAGCAGATATTTTTGGAGAAATTCCGTTTTGATACGCGATTGCTTCTTCTCACCTGTTTTTTGTCTACTGTCTTAACATACCTTGCTATGTAATCCCATTGTCTAGTATGGTCACCTATTCTCCAAAATTCTTCAAACAATACTTTTCTATCTTCCTCACTTATCTTCTCACGACATTTAATTCTGCAGTTTTCTTCACAGGGATCTTTTAGCTGTTTGGCGGGAATAAGCTTACCTTTGCGGTTTTTGTGTTCGACGCCTTAGTTTAATTCTTTCTTAGCTCGGACGTCGACCCACGCACTTGTATTTTTCACTCGCTTTCTACCTCTCTTTTCTTTGGGCGCCATGCTACGCTTTCTACGAACCTCAGCTTGCCGAAGTTGGGTTTTGGCTTTAACTGATATAGGTGGCAACTTAGATGGGTCAGAATCAGATGTTTCCCCAGGAATATAATCAGGATCAATGTCTGAATAATCTGAAGTGAATACTATATTCGAAGCTTTTTGTTACGCTAAAAAAATTCATCACCCGCGTAGTAAGAGAAATAAAAATATGAGCTAAACTTACCTGAATTTAACGGCTCAGCAGCTAGACTTAGCTTCCTTGCATTTTCCAGAATCATTCTTGTTCTTGAATTCATTTTTTTCACTGTAAAATGACTTTTTTCTCGTAGCTACTACTTAAAACGTGTGCAATAATATTCACCATAACCTCAAATTATGCCGCGAAAACTATAGTAGTCAAACATGCTATACCTCCCACGACTTTTGCACACTCAATTTGATATGGTCTTCCACCAAAGAGAGCCAGATTATACCTATCGATACAATATAGTAAGTCAAAACCCAGGATTTTTGAGTTACTATAGTCTTCGTTGCAGGGGTCGATTTATGATGTGATTTGAAATTTTGAATTTGCAGCTTTGATATTTATTAGGATATTGGAGAATTTTCGGCAATAGAAGACAAGACACAAGATACATTGTGTCACATAAGGAAAGAAGCCTCAGATGACTGCGAGAGCAAAATTTTATTAACAGTACCTCAAGCGTTTTACCAAAAAAATTATATTGTGCCTTTTTGGCGCCAATTTACATCTCAATTGCTTGTCAATCGCCCCACCAGCACAAATTACCAATGAATACCGTTGGCATCGCAAATTGATACCTGTATATCAGGAGTGAAAGAGTGCCTTGACGAAGTCCAAAGTTAGATGAAAGAACACCTTTGAAGGGCTTTGTTGCCGTTGGTGGACCAACCATTGAATGAATGGAAGCACCGTATTAAAATCATCCTCCTACACTTCTCCGCGCCCAGTGGACTTATCCCTTAAGAAGAGTTAGGGACACAAATTGTGTAAGAGTCTATAAACTTTTACTTTTGAGTCAATCGGCGATAACCCCGAGCAATATTTATAAACAACTTATGATATGATGGTGCCTGACACTCTTGATCAAACAAATGGCAAGCACTTTCCTTTATTGTTTCATATACTGAGTGACAAAAAAGGTAAACACCTACGTATGTTCATTAGAATTCAAGAATTTCCCACATATCGATTTATCTTCCCATGAATAACAAGTGATAAAGTGGTCAGCTTTTCTGTTAGGTATTTGTGGTGGCTGCGTGTATTGTTTGGTGATAAAGAAGTATTCCGTTTTCGTGCATTTAATCATTTTACTAGTAAGGGACACTGAACATATATGCCAAAAACTATTAAAATTGAATAAACATACGTAGGTGTTTACCTTATTTTATAATTCAGTATATTTACTCTGCTGCTTCGTCACACATTATGTTTGTTGTTTCAAGCGTAGTTGTGTTTGAACAGGAAATCTTCGCTTGGCCTCGACTGTACATCAAGTTATGTTTTTTGCAAATGCTTATATACTACAGAGTCATCTGGCGACGAAAGGAAACATTTTTACAATCCTTTATAGCCGCCTACCACCACCTGGTTGGCGTTCGAAGACTAGTGTGGTAAATAATTTTAAGTTTATTTGCAAAACAAGTAAGTACATGCAGTTTTTTTTTTTGTAACATACTAGTACTTAGGCATTTATAGTTTATAGCAAAACAGTTTTTTTATGCGTATTTAGCGTAATTCTCGTTATTCTTATGTTTGAAATACGGCGTATCCGTTTGGTCACGTTGCCCTTTTCGTAATGTGACCGTATGGATACAATGACCGTATGAACTACTCCTTAATACATATTTATGTTACAAAAGTTTTTTTTCAGAATTTTACTATAAGCTTTGCTAGCTAGAATCGTAAGTTATGAGAGCGACGAGGAACCTGCTAATTCCTTAGAAACTGCAGATGTGGAAATGGAGGAAACTGATTTAGACGGGGCATTAAATGAAGGTAGAGACGACGACCAGTCAGCAAGAAGGGAAGCGCAGAAAGACATGTCAATACCTTCCTGGAACTGGGCTAAGGATGATCTAGAGGAAAGAGAAGATTTTGTTGAGGCATATCAAATTTACTGCAATGAAGAAAATCCTAGCGCACCTCGGTATTTTTTGAAGTACTTCTCAATTGATGCTACTAGAAATATTGTAGACCAGACAGGCCTTTATAGCACCCAGCAAAACGGAACCAGTATAAATACGACAACTAACGAAATTACTGATTTTTTTCTCAATTAATGAAATCAAACTTTCACCCTGCTTATTGGGTCAATGTAACCAAATGGTGACATTTTCAAAAGTCACTTTCTCTTATGTCTTGTTTAGTTTTGATATTAAATGTTGGAATAAAACAGTTTTTCTTTTACTATGTTTGTTCAAATGGATAACGGGTTAAAATAGACGAACTTTTAAGCTTTTAGCCCCACTGAACTGTTTCAAGTTTGTGTCATAACAAAATTCGGTAGATATTTCCGCTTGAGTTGATAGAAATGATAGGGCGGATAGTCTCTCTTGGCTCGTCGTGCTCTTCAAGTAAGTCTTAATCAGCTTTAGCTTTGAGAAGCTTTTTCCATCAGCATGATTTCTTATGACCATTTTTGCTTCGACATTTTCACAGCGCATTACACGTTCTCTGCCGTTTTGTAGTTTCAGGTTTTTTAAAGTTGTCGTATGTTTGCATGGTTTAGGATTTGTAGTTTGAGTATTAGTGGATCTAAATGTTGTATTGAAAGATGAGCAATCGCAAAATAGAAAACTGAATGGTCACAGGATAGGCAAATCTTAGAAAAACTCATCGCTTCTGAAAAAAAACAGCCACACAATTAAACATACAATATTAAAAAGAAATATCTTTACGATATTTTTTTTCTAATTGACGGCTCTGGAGTCCATTTCTTCTGAACCTATAATCATCCAATTGCAAAAAACAGCGTATTTTTTAAATTTTCTTGTTACTTAGGCCATCGGCGGTCGTCTGCGTCGCTGACGCATAACGCCGCCGCTGGCTACGCTAGTCAAACCGCACTGATAGCCGCTCTCGAGTAATAACAGTGATAATAACTAATACCTGTAACAACTTTCTCCAACATTTTGGGGTATAACAAACGAGTGTACCCAAAGGGTGTCCCGTTCAGGACGCACACCACGCCATGCTGCACAGTCATTCTTATATTTCACAGCCACCTGCGACCAATTGTTTGCCTGTCGTCGTAAGTTTGTCCTTAGTTGGCGCTAGCGGGCAAGCTGTGCCGCCCGCCGGAGCTGTGACACTTTTCCCTCACCGGATTTTTTTGCCTGGATTTCCTTGGTCGACGTATCATGGGTGAGTAGGAATTGGAGCAACTGATTTAGATATGGAAAGCGTACGCGCGATGTAAGCTGCGAGTGGTAAATGTTCTGGGGGCCCTAAGCGGACAAGTAAATCTTTAACCCTCAAGTGGCGTTGTGGGGTCTGGTGCTCCCTCAGAACTTTTCTGCCCCATGTAAAACTTGCAAATTCAGCATTCAAGCCTAGACGCGCCAACTACCTCTAAGTTAGTGCACTCATAAGCCACTCCGGCGCGCACGTCTACTTTGATTTAGTGTTGCTCTTGACAGCGAGCGGTAAAGTTCATTTGAGGTCTGTGTGGCACCACGACGCTAATAGTATATTATTTTTAAAATGGCGGGTTCTTCCAAAAGCGTGCGTTTTGGGGACTCTAAGCTTGAGAAACCTTTACGCCAGTGGTATGATGAACTCGAAAGTGAGTGTAGTGATTATGAGGACTATTATTTTCCCCCAGAGAGTGACCATAACTCTGATTCTGAGATGGAAGATTAGGGGGACAATGCTGAAAAACGGGAAAGTCAGTCTAATGGTGAAAATGAAGAGGAGCTGGCAACGACGAACGGAACGTTCTATTTTGGTAAAAATCGGTACAAGTGGTCTACTGTTCCGGCCAACCCAAATTTAAATATCGGAACAAAAAAAACATAATCTGGTGAAAGTTATTCCGAGACTGAAAGGACCTGCAAAATTTGGTGATGTCGCTGATCCGTTAGAAATATGGTGCGATCATTTCTCAGAAGATATGGAAAATGAAATAATTCTACGGACAAATGAAAAGATATTGGTATTCCAAGATAAATTTAGTAATCCTAATCGAGCGGAACTGAGAGAACTAACAAAGGAAGAATTTAGAGCGTTTCTCTCTATATTGTATTACTCTGCAGTTTTCAAGTCAAATGATGAAGACTTTCAAGAAATGTTTGCAACAGATGGAACGGGACGAGACATATTCAGATCCATTATGTCTTTGAAAAGAGTATATGTGTTGCTCGCATGTCTAAGGTTTGTTGACTGAACAGTTAGTGTAAATGAATATTTTTAGTCTTATCCAATTGCTTTTGTTTTAGGTTTGACAATGCAGATGATCGAGAAGTACGTAAAGCTTATGATCGAATTGTAGCAGTCTCTTGGATATTTGAGCGTTTTGTGAAAAATTGCCAAGACTGCTATTCGATAGGAGAATTGTGTTGTATCGACGAAATGATGATAGGATTTCACGACAGATGTAGATTCCGCATGTACGTACCTAATAAACCTAGGAAATATGGACTTAAAATTATGGGTGCGGCAAAGAGGATGGACGGTTTTAAAAAAATCATAAAATAGTTAATTTTTACTCGAAAACAAATTTATTGATGGAATCACGTTCACAAGGAAATAGCATTTGAGACAGTCAAGTGGTCAAGTGTGGAAAATCACATTAGGCATGTCGTGGCCGAAATCGTTGATGCAGTGCTGGAGGCATTCTTGGAAGTTCGCGTAGACTCTCTCCAACATCGCTCATTCAACTTGGGCGACTTCCACGCGAATTTGGCCCTTCAAATCATCCAGAGTTCGGGGCTTGTTCGCGTATACTCTAACCTTGAGGTGTCCCCATAAGCAAATAATTGCATATAGATAAATCTGGGGACCGAGGAGGTCAATGAACATCGCCAAACCTGGAAATAAGGCGACCAGGGAAGAGAAGGGCGAATAACGTCCATGGATGCTCGGGCTGTTTGGGCGGTCGCCCTATCCTGCTGGAACCACACGTCGGATTGGAACACGTCGCCGTCGTAATTCAGGGAGAAAGAACTTGGTGATCATGTCGAAGTAGCGCTCTGAGTTCACGACCATTATCGACTTCGAAGAAGTAAGGGCCAATGATGCAAGTTTGCGATACAGCGTACCAAACCGTTACTTTTGGGCTGTGCAGCGGTCTTTCGTGTAACTGTTGCGGATTTTCATTAGCCCAATAACGACAATTCTGCTGGTTAACCATGCTGTTTAGGTGAAAGTGGGCTTCGTCACTCATAAACAAAATGAGGTTCTCATTTTGATCGATCGGTGCTTCCATCTCACGTGCGAAGTTTATTCGTTGTGCATAATCTCCGGGCTGTAACTGTTGCACAATGGCCAATTTGTAGGGGTGAAATCGGAGATCCATATGCAAAATTCGCCTTATCGAACGATCACTAAGGCGAAGTGCAGCAGCATGTTTCCGGGCAGATCGAGTCGGACTGCGAAGAAAGACCTGTCGAACGCGTTCAACATTTTCAGGAGTTCGAACTGTTCGCGGCGCTCCTCTTGGTCTTCCGTTGATCAGTTCACCATGCCTGCGAAGTGATTCAACCCAATGAAGGATGATGTTTCGAGAGGGAACAGCTCTATTCCGATGAATGTTGAAGTGGCGACGAAACTCACGCTGTACGACGATGACTGACTCATTATTTCGGACGAAACAATCATAAGGCGAAAACGTGGTGCTCCACCGTCCAAGGCTCCAACTGCTAAAAAACAACAACAAAAAAATAAAAATGTCGTGCAGCAAATGTTCTCGACCTACGTGCGGCGACTGCAGGGCATATGTTTGCAAGAATTGTAGAAATATGTAACTTGTGAATAGTCCGCAGTTTTGTTGAGAATAATAGATTTTAGTTAAAAAGTTTATCTATTTTAGTTGCTTGTTCTCTATATAAAACGAAAAATAATAATTCCATTTTTTTATTTGTAAGAGCTTATGTTCTTGTGTCAAAAAACCTTGAAAACTACATTATGTACACTGTTTATCATTCTTCACTATAAATAAAAAATAAATGAATATTAGGCTTGCATGATTTTATTCCAGCTCAAATGATCACACATTGAAACAAAAGAAGAACACATCTTTTTTTATTTTTCAAAAAAAAAGACCAAACAAATGGGGTCCAGTAGACCCCAGGACACAGTTAAGGGTAGAATAAATCACGACGCCAGTTGCGAGTTAAGGTCTATCGTAATAAGTGATTCAAATGTTTATTTTTCAGATCCCTACTAATACTATAAATGCGAATGGGTGTTTGTATGTTTGTGTGTATGTATGTTCCCTTTTCACGCCAAAATAGCTGAACCGACTGAATGAATTTTAGCATATGGACGGATAGAGGTTACATTTTGTTGTGAAAATTAAGCTCAAGGGGGTTGGAATAGGGGGTAAAAGTTACTGTTACATATTCTGAAGGTTAGAAATACAAATATGGATTTTTATATTTTATTCTTTGGAATGATGTGAATGAGTCTTCAAAAGGAAATTCCATGAATTGCACCCCCAAAGGGTGAATTAAGGGTTAACCTTATCAAGGACATGTCAAATTAGACCAGCCTAGAAGTAGGATTATGTTTTGTCCATTATTTTATCTATAAAATAAACACATTAGCAAGTTGCTCCAGAAATTATATAAATCATCCTTAAGTTGGGGTACCAGGGAGT
This sequence comes from Acanthoscelides obtectus, assembly GCA_963669975.1. Lineage (NCBI taxonomy): Eukaryota > Metazoa > Arthropoda > Insecta > Coleoptera > Chrysomelidae > Acanthoscelides > Acanthoscelides obtectus. The sequence continues at coordinate 63,399 of CAVLJG010003225.1, read as the reverse complement.
CGAATCCCTCTATTCACTCTCGAGGACTATTTGACTTATGAACACGAAATTCTGTAGAAAGGTAATTTGTGGGAAGAACACGTAAGCGTAGAACGAATTTTGCTATACCCTGCAACCTATAGTTATGATAAACAAACTCAAATTATAAGTAAGGAGCTTATTCTAATTTATTTAATAAATAATTGGTTTCAGTAGGCTATATAAAGTTACACTTAAAGTAACTAAGGAAAAAACTAGAATTGTAGGCGGCGCTATAGTTATGGTCTACAGCAGTGGTCGCCAACCCGTCGACCGCGAGCTATCGGTAGCTCACGAAGGCAATTCTGGTGGCTCACAACATATTTTAAAAAGGTGTAAAAATCAGAGAAGCTTCCGTTAGTTTTGTAAATTCTCATAATAAACACTGTGGTGAGCGGTCTGTTTATCAAAAGGCTTGAGTTTTTGGAACAAAACTTAACCGATGGCGATACCCGGAATTTCCTTGTTCTTTCAGAGAAGATATTAGTCCATTAGAACCATATGATAGTAGATATGATGTAGAAATAGTCTCTAACTTGAAGGATAACCTCAAAAATCTTTCTGGCCAAATCAAGACCATGTCTATGTTCTCTGTGAATATTACATTCCGCCCACTAGTGTAATCTTTTTTGAGACAATATATTTTGTTTTCATTCGTTTGTTTTTACCTGTTTACCATGCCTATACAGCAGGAGTTCCCAATCACTGGGGCGCGTCTCCCAAGGGGGGCATAGAGAGATGTCAAGGGGGGCGGATAGCGTTTGAATTTTAGAAAGAAAAAACAAACAACATTAACAAATAACATTACAATTTAATGTTTAATTTACACGCGTAAAATTAGAAAACAGATATCATATTCACTGATTCTGTCAACAGCTGTTTCAAAACCCGGCGTCGTCAATCGCAGCTTATACCAGTTTCCACAAGTCACAACATGAAATCCGCGCGCATCCCCGCCGCGGATGAGCATCTGTGACATTCATTCCTACAAACTTGCGAAAAAATTGACGTCTCGATGTATTTTTTGTTGAGAAATCTGTTTGAGTGTGAAAAATTATTGTGTGTCACTGTTAAAGGGTAGGTTTGTGTATTTACAAACTTCAGTTACCATTCTTATTTGACTTACTAAATTGTTGATTGAGTGGGGATGAGTTCATAGATCGGCCATTGGGAATTTTTTGCCTCATCACGATCAAACCAACGTGGTGAAATAATTTTGAAACGACGAACATTAAATAAATAACATTGATTCCAAATATGTTGAAAATTACTATTATAACGTCAAGCTGCCTACAAAAATATAAATCTCCCGGTGGTCAATATCGTGTTGAATACATTACGTTATTAAGATAAAATAATGGGCATATAATTAGTAATTAAATGTAGGTATTTTGGTTATTTATTTTATTGTTAGAGGAAGGACGCCTATTATCGGGTACCTTTTCAAAATTTTCAGTAAAACTTTTCTATTTATTCCCAAAAGCTAATTGGTTGACATATTTATTGCTTATTGTTCCTAGTTTTGTTTTACAAGAGATAATTAAAATTAAGTAAACACAGTTGCTGTTATTCAGAAAATTCGGAAATGGTGTCATTTCCTTAAATTAAAAAAAGGTTGCCTAATATCGGGTAGTGTCGATTCCAAATATCGGGTGCCCGATATTAGGCTACAACTTCTTTAAAAAATGAAAAGTAGCAATATTAGCTATCTAAGATATTTTATTTTACAGTAAGACACAGGTGAATACAAAAAATAAAATAACTATTTCTCAATAACCAGAGAATAAAGTTCAAAATAAACAAGTATTTATCCATCTAAACATAATTCACAAATAAATGATTTCTCCTTGCCTATATCTGAGCAATCTTCGTGACACCAACGCAGACACTTCATGCATTGGACTCACTTGGATCCAGAAATATCTTCAGAGAACCAGTTGGAACAATAAAAGCATTCCACATCGACATCATCTTGGTCCATGTCGTCATCCGTGTCTACCAATTGAATTTCATCACTATCAGAACTGCTAGATGAGCTTATCTTCCTCTTTCTTCCTTTTTTTCCTTTGTTATCGATTTTTTATTGTTAACTTTTTCCTTCTCGTTTTTTAGTTTTGATTTATTTTGATTCAGGCTAACTTTTTTCGGTGTGATCTTTTTTCTTTTTTTCAAGCTCTCTTCTAAATCTGTCTTATAAGGCGTAGAAATGAGGATAGCTGTTGCCACGTTTACCTCCTTTTTTAGAAGCTTCACCCGAACAACCTGGCCTTGGAGACTGATGTTTTGTCTTTAGGCTAGGTATAGGACAAATATCCTGAGGTACAACGAGCTTAGGTGTCGAAATGGGTGGTGTAGTTTCTCTTTCTTTTCTTAAGTTTTCAGCAACAGCAGGATCCACAGCAATCTGATTTTCGTCATTATCTCCATCGACTGATTGTCTTTCATTTGAAGAATGGATGGCAAATTCGTCATTTCGGAAAATTGTCGGTTGGAATGGAAATATTCCACATTTTCTAAAACCATTCACTTCAATTTCACAACTCGCTGCTCTTAAATAGGCTCTTCCCATTAGTTCCGATATTTGATAGGAAGTTACAACTCTCCCTGGATTTGCTCTAAGCCATGTTTCAATTTCAGCAGCATAATAAGTTTTGAAAGGTGACATAAAGGAGACATCGAGTGGTTGTAACTTATTTGTAGAATGGGGAGGTAGGCAGATAATATGGACGAAATTATCTCTGGCAATGTTGATAACATCAATATTCCTTGAATGAGAATAGTGTCCATCTAATATCAAGACAACTTGTTCGGATTCGCTAGGTTTTACATGTAAAATAAAGTGCCTCAGCCAGTCTGTAAAAATGTCTTGATGGATGACATCTGGCAACGGACCCCGGGGGAGCTCCATTTAGAAGCTCAGGCTTCATATTTTTGCGGGGAAACATCAACATTGGTGGTATGTAACGACCGACAGCGTTCATACACGTTACAATAGTTACTAAAGCACCCCGTTCCGAAGCAGTTAAAGCTGCAACTTGCCCTTTTCCTTTCAAACTTATCACTTTGGCATGTTTCTGTTGTACTGTCGTAATACCAGTCTCATCAGCATTATAGATAGCTGCTGGATTAAAGCCAACTTTTGTCAATACGCTACCAAGGAGGTTGAAAAATGCTTGAACATTCTCTTTTGTAAAACCCTTAACACGGGCTGCAGAAATTCCCTGTGGTTTTCGGAAAGACAATTTTGGGTGTCTTGACATGAACGATTTCAAATGTTTTTTTCCAGCAGCGGCACTTCGGCAAGAAGAAGGATGCTTAAGCCCATTACGTATCGCTAGCTGAAAGGCTAGTCTTCTTACATCTGACGCTCGGAGACCAAAATACCTTCTTTCCATTTCGAGAGCATACTCAACTAGTGCTTCTTCAAGTTCATTTGTTAAAGTAGGTTTTCTGCCTAATTTGATAGCAAGTAATGTATCAACCGGTTTCTTACTTATTACATAATCAATCAGTGTGCTTTTGGGCACGCCAAATGCATTAGACGCCTTGAGAGTTCCCATTTCCTTGTTCTTAACTGCTTCTATTGCCCTCTTCATCGCTTCTGCATTCCATTGCTTTCTTTTTTTTTGGAGGCATCTGTGAATAAACAGATGCTTAATAATTATAACTTCAATATAATGAAACAATATCTACGTCACAACATCAAGTGTTCCTTATATCGGGTACCCGATATTTGGCATCTTTACATGCCCGATATTAGGAAACATAACCTCAAAAGATTACGACAATATATCTTAAAAAGCAAATCGAAAGGGACATTTTTCTAACCCTTAGTGGATGGCTGCAAGCCTACAGAAGACATATGAACATAAAAATAAACAAAAACAGACCTACCTTTTAAAAAAAACACCAATTTAGTTAACACTTTCAAAATATTCGTGGCGGATTTCACACACTTCCCGTGTTTGTGGAAAGAATGAAGGTCACAAAAACATATGAACGTTACAGGTTGCATTTAATGTGGTTCCTGTTACATGTTGGTCATTATAACAGTAGATGGCTGTAGTAGCTCGTATAATAAACCGCTGCCCGATATTCGGAACCTACCCGATATTAGGCATCCTTCCTCTATAGGTGCAAAATGCCAGCGAAAAAAAGAAAGTTTTCCGAAGATTACGTTAAGTTTGGATTTACTTTCATAGAAAAAGACGAGATACAATTGCCTCAGTGTGATATGTATGAAAGTTTTAAGTGATGATAGCATGAGGCCCCATCGCCTTAAAAGGCATTTGAAGCAACAACATCCTACTCTGGTTTTGAAGACGAAACAGTTTTTTTCTTCTAAAGCAGAATCACTCAAGCGAATGTGACTGGATAAATCGGGAGGTTATCACTCAGGTGTATCGCAGCATCTCAAAGCTTCATTTGAAATAGCCTTTATGATAGCAAAGCAAAAGAAACCTTATACTATTGGTGAAGAGTTAATAAAACCATGTATTCTAAAAGCCACGCAGTCAATTTTTGGGAGAAGGTACAGAGCAAAAAGTGCAGCAGACATGAAGTCACAAATAATTAACAAAGTAAAATTATCACCATTTGTTTGCCATTAGTTGCGATGAATCCACCGACATCGTTAATTGTGCACAGTTAATAGTTTATGTTCGTTACGTCGGCGGAAATATCATTCAAGAAATTTTGTACTCCCCATCTTTGACAGCAGTTACTATATCTGAATATACGGTAAAACCGGGATAGATGCCCCACTTTTTGAAATATTTACCTAATTTAAGACCATTAAATTTATACAAATAAATAAATTCTATGAATGCAGCTACTTCAATCCCTTATGTTGAATAACTATCATCAGTTTTGGATCTATCAATTACAGATTTCGCAGAAATCCGCTTTTCGTGGAACTTCTTTTTTGAGGATAGATGCCTATCTATATGGATAGTTGCCCCGCCATGAAAAAACTAAAAAGGATAGATGCCTATAGTGCAGGCTAGATGCCCTTCATATCCTGTAAACAAAATACTCAATCCAAATGTTAAGAAGTTCTATTCCTAAAACAGCAGCATATTGTCTCCAAGAAACATGGGTCATAATAATGAAAACATTTTGTTTTTATTTAATATTTTTATTGTTATAATTAGAAGATAATATTAATATCACACAAATTAGGAACCCTCATTAAATATTTTAGAGGGCTTGTTTAATTAACATATAAATTCTCAAGTTACAACATTCATAATCATATTTTTTGGTAAAATCAACTTTACAAGCATTTAATCAACAGAAAACATAAATTCTAAATTGTTGTTATAAACTATTCGTACCTATATTAAGTATCAGTATAAACCTTCAGCTTGTCAGGTAGATAGTTCCAGATTTCTTTCAATAAAACTTTTGAGGCATGCGCCTTCAGCCATTTCATTATCGTCGTCGAAATTATGTTCCAGATTTAGTTTTTCAGCAAACTGATAAGCTAACATGCGTATGGCTTGCCTATTTGGAGGAAATCCTGCCTCACCAAGTTTAAGAATGTGTTTTACTAGCCTCTTCTCGTTGTCAAAATCTAAAACAGGATGCTTTCCTAAAACAAATAACTAACGTTAATAAATCTATTAGAAACAAGTGATAGCAATCAGTAAAATAAAAGTTTATGATATCTTGTACTACCTACATGATTTCTAATACATACCCATCGTCAATTTTGTTTTATTTTTGACAGCATATTGTCTTCTCAATGTCCTTGATGGAATACCAAATTGATACGATATTGCGTTTATCCCCATAGTTTTTTTGTCCATTTCATCAAAATCTGCCTGTAGGCTTTCTGTAGTCCAAAAACATACTCGAACTTGCACTCCTTCCTTTCTTTTATATTTTCTTGACATGGTTCTGCTAAAATCAGTAAAATGTCAAAATGTAAATATGTTATACGTAAATATAGAAAATATATCAAACTAAAATATTTAAATATAATAATATGTATGTGCTTATGCCATATAAGGTTTAAAGTGGGATAGGTGCCCCTAAGGGCAAATACTAACCTTCAAAACTTTGACGTGTTCGTAAATTTTGCCGCGGAGATCATGACCCACACGAGCGAAACGCGTCTTCTCAGCACGATTGTCCGTGGGTAACTGTGGTGCGGGGTAAGTACGGCCCCTACTTATACAATTAATTTTTAGTCGCGCGTTCGGGAAGTTAGGTTTTTAGAATATGAGGCATCTATCCCGCTGCGGCGTCTATCCCGGTTTTACCCTATATTTAATTCAATATAAAATTTTGACTTTGACTTTGCACAGATGGCGCACCTGCAATGATAGGAGTACGATCGGGTTTAGCTAAAAAGCTCAAGGAAAAGAATCCCGCAATGGTTAGCTTTGGCTTCCAAAACAATGCCACAGAAATTACGCCAGACTTTGGACTAGGCTAATAAGGATTGTAAACTACATCAGGAGCAGTGCTTTGAACAGTCGGTTATTTAGTTTACTTTGCGAGGATCTCGATTTTGATTACAAAGTTCTTCTGTTAGATACAGAAGTACGCTGGCTGTCCAAAGACAACATATTGGCTCGCCTTTATGAATTGAAAGAAGAGGTAATTCTTTTTCTTGAATTCAAAGAAAAATACGATTCCTTGACAATGTTCAAAGAGGACACATTTCAATGGAGGTTGGCTTATTTAACTGACATATTTGACTTCTTGAATATAACTTAAAACTTGAGCGCGGAAACAACACTATAATAAGCAATGATGATTATATTCAGGGGTTCATATCAAAGCTTCAACTTTGGAATCAAAAGGTGCCTTCTGAAAACGTTATATCTTTTTCTCGACTGTTCAAAACAATTAAAAATAACATACTGAACACAAATTTAAAAGCTGATATAAATACTCATTTGCAAGCGCTGAAGACTAATTTCGACGATACTATCGAGGCATCAATTCAGAGTCACCAATATGGCACATGACAAGAAATCCATTTGTTGTCGATGTGCCATAATTACCAGAAGAAGTTCAGGAAGAATTTCTAGAAATGAACGCTGATTCGCCTGTCTTGCTTTACGAATACTAGTTCCTTTTTCTTCAACTTAATCATGTGAGACAGGATTTTCTGCTCTAGTTTTAATTAAAACTAAACAGCGAAGTCGCCTTGATGTCCATAGCGACTTGCTAGTAGCACTGGCAAAAACAGAACCTTGAATCAACCAACTCGTACAGAAACTGCAATTGCAAGTGTCTCATTAGTATCTACTCTTATCTTATTCAAGTTTTTCGATAAAAAAAAACACTAATAACAAATCCATTTTTTATCTATTTCAAAGTACCTAACCTATATGCACCTATAAAGAACTCACAAATGATGAGTATTCAATCATCGGTTGCATTAGTAGAGAACAGCACGCGTATTACGTATCTTGAAACGTGACATTTTGTAGTTTTTTGACATTTCGTAGGTTTTTTGTGATATAAAGGTTTTTCTTCAAGATGTTGCTTTAGCACAAGCTGTAGGACACTTGTTGTGAACTAGTTTTGTAGCTGTACCTATTACTTAAATGTCAGCAAGCAAACGTGGAATGAACTATTTGCACACTAAAGACTACCTAGTCTGGTAAATTACATTTCGTCTGTTTTTTTACCTTTTTAGGTTTTTTACATGATAGCCCTGCCGAAAACCCTTAGATAACAGACTTAGGCCAGAGCGGGTAGGGGCAAAGTTATATCGACCCGTATCCTCAGTTTTGTTGTTTATGAATTTGAATTTGTTATTTTGATGCAGGGTAGTATGTAAATATGTAAATAAAACGAATAAAGAGAACTATTGTTTATTTTTTAAGACGGATAAATTGTAATTTCAAATGTTATTCTTGTCATCACTATCAGTACAACAGAGTTTTACCGGTCGTCAAGCCGGTTTTCTAAACACTCGACAGAGACAGACGCAAGCTAGAGCGCTAGATTGGATATTAAAAAAAATAATCTTCCCCTGAAAATGCTAACAAAGCGAAACAGGTGCTGGGAGTTTCATAAATCGGTTTGACAAGTGATAAAGCTCTGTTGTAGTGACATTTCTTACAAGTAAGGATCCAACGTCACATTACACGTTGTCCTTAAGGTTATATCAATTAATATTCCTGTAATAATAGCAGAAAGATTAAGGTATCCACTTTGTCCGGGTCTCCCCTAAGTGTGTGTCCACAATGAGCTCCCAAACTGGTGCGATAGTGGTGGAGGTCATATGCGTTTTGATGATACCAGCGAATATAAATTTGAATTTCGCTCGTAAAGTATTATGTTCAGCGCAAGTGAGACCCTCTGAGAAACAAGTCAGTTACGAAAATGTATAACAGACAAATTAAACGGATCAAATCGGTCGAACAGGTCCATGAATTAAGTCCATAGACATTCTTTTCCTTCTCTACCGGTAGCCCATCTAGCGCTGTCGCCTCTTCCCGATAACTAACCCGGTCGGAAGCGATAGTCTGACAGTAATACCAGAACACTTACCAGGCGGAATGCCGCTGGGTTCAGAAACAGTTGCCTGTCAAAGGCATTTCTGTCATTCAAATTTACGGGAAAACCTTTCGTGTGTGAAATATGTCTAATAGATGCGTAGAATTGCCGAAATTGCAAGCGTATGGATATACTAACATCAAATACTATATACCCTCTACCGCCCCTCACCCTCCAATTTTCTAGCTCTGATGTTTTTCCGAACATGATCAGGGTCCTACAAAGTCTAAGAAAAGCGAGGTTAGAGTGATTTTATTTTTTTTTGTTTCCGGCATTTTCCTTCGCAGCTATTGGATAGTTTTCAGAAACTATGAAGCTTTTTCGTCCTTAGCATAGTAGTAACCTTGCATGTATATTTTATCCAACTTCAAGTAGTAAGTTCTTAGTTATAGAGGGGATATAGACTGACATACAGAAATGAGTGACATTGTATCTCAAGATGTGCATGTCCATCTGTTATTGCAAAGATGATTCTAATTTGCAGAGAGCCGCGGGACTGTAAGCGCGTTCAGATATAATTAAGGTAATAAGGTAATCGACACCCGAGCCATACAAAGGCAATGTAGGATTGGCAGATTGGCACGTACCTGGGTGTTCCGGTCGCCTGGTCTGGAGGAGCTTCTCTCTCTTCACAGCTTCTTCTTAGGTTCACCACACTTGCCTTAGCGAACATAATGTACCCGGTTTAACTAGGATTCTTTTTCGAGGTTTTGAAGGCGACCGTTGCCTTTTCCGATCTTTACGAGATTTTTAAGACGACCGTTGCCTTTGGCGATCTTTTACAAATTGACTTCACGAAATCGTCTTCCTCTTGTGCGTATGTTTAACTTATATTTATTTATTTATTTATTTATTTATTTAATTACACCACCAACAGTTTATAAACCAATTACTGGTGGGCAATACAGTACATGTATATATAAAACTAATTGCATTGATTGCTTAGTAATTACCAATAAGAACCCATGAAAAGCTACCACTGATCATAGCTCAATCAAACTGTGGTAGCTCTAAAAAAATTACTGCTTTACATACTTTCTTGATAATAGAAATGGATGTGTTGAAGATATCAAAATAATTCATATAGTCATTATAACATGAGCATATCGAATATAGCGGTGCGTGCAGCAGTAGATTCGTTCGTGGGGTAGGTAGGTAAAAGGCAAGGTTGGCCCTTGTTCGTACTCTAGGTGTTTTGAAATTTAGCATAGACAAAAATGATGGACAGTCATGTTGGTAATTTATAACTTTGAATACAAAGACTAAAGATTGTATCTTCCTTCTATCATCAAGGCTGAGAAACCTATGCTGTTGAAGTAAGTTATTTTGTGAAATCCCTATGGGAGGATAAACACCATCAGTTTTGAGAGATAAATACTTCAAGAACTTCCTCTGAATTTTTTGCAATGAGTCACATGAGGTAACATAGCATGGGTTCCAGATTATTCTTCCGTATTCCAGCTTAGAAAGATCAAACGAATTGTACAGCACTGTAGGTGCTGTTGTACAGATAAACTCTCTTGAATTGCGTATAACGAATATTACTCCTAGGTCCCTGAACTCCTCTAAAGTCTGAAGAGGAGTGTTGTTAATTTTATGACTATTGGTAATTGAATTTACTCTCCTAGTGAAAGTTAAAGATTTACATTTGCTCACGTTGATAGGAAGTTTATTAGCAGCACACCACTCAGACGCGCACGTGCCAAAGAATTTTGAATTTGTATGGCTTTTGAATTCAAATAATGAAGCATGTTTTTGAACTTGCATGAACACCATCCAAAAACCATAATATCTCATTTGTGAAATTTTTCACGATAGAAGTAGAGAACCAACTGGGTTTAGAGTATTACACGAGTATATTGAGTACTGACTGACCCAGGCTGAATCGGGATCGTCTCCAAGCAACCCTCTACTCCCTTTGGCATTCACGTTTACAAGTCAGATATTCCCACAAAAGCAATAAAATCGCGTAGGAGTAGCGATTTGTCGATGTTCGGATTGGTAGCATCGCATAGCGAAGACATTCGTAGTACACAACAACGCCATATAGGAGTAGCATGCACTTTGCGGCCGGCAGAGCGGCGCATTCTATGAATCTTTAATCGCATAAATTCCGCTACTGCAACATTCTCGCCGGATTTATTGCTCGAGATCCGGACTTTTACGAGGATTACATCGTGAAAAATTGAAACTTTTAATGAGTTCGCAATCAAAGAAACGTCGGCGAGTTATATTGCGTTGCTTTTATTGAATCTCTAATCCATTCGCTGTTTTCCCTATACAAGCTAGCGGGTTTTTGAGACACGTAATTTTTATGTTATATACAGGATGGCACAAAACGAACGTTATGCTTCAAATTCTTCATCTTCCTTTTATTTAAATGATGACCAACATGAAATTATTTCGCTCACAGTTTGTCAAATATGAAAACAATATATCAACTTCTTTATTCAGAAATTTTGGTGTCCCTCAAGGATCTATTTTCAGTCCCATTTTATTTGCTCTTTGTATATGTGATTTTCATGAAACCGCCAACTACTCAGTCGTTCATCATTAGATACGCCGATGATACCCAACTTTATAACGACTTCGATCCTGATCAATGTATTCTTGGGCAACATCAAATCAATCAAGATCTCCAGTCTATTTTTGACATATCTAGTGCTCACAATCTAAAACTGAATGCTGGCAAATCTTGCTGCATCTTATTTGGGCCCAAAAAGAATCGTGAAATAAATCAATATCGCATTAATAGTATGTCTAATAATGAACGAATACAAAAACCTTGGTATCTGGTTTGACTGCAAGCTACGCTTCACTAAACATGTTAACTAACTATGCAATGCGTCCTATAATGTGCTTCGTCAGTTATACCCGAGTCGAAATGTCATGTCAACATAGCTCAAGCTTAAGCTCTGCGAATCCCTAATCCTGCCAAAATGTGACTCTCTTACAACGTAATGCCGAGCGGGTTCAGATGATACAGAACTCATGCATTAGATTTTCTTATGGAATCCGTAAACTTGATCATATTAGTAGCGCATTTGACCAATCGGGATGGTTTAAGATGAACAAATTGAGGAAACGGCATTGAACATCTGCGGTAAATAAGACCCATCTCCTAAAGTGCCATATTATCCCTATTCAAAGACAAGCCTCCTCTGTCAGTACGATCGAAGATCCTCTAGGAATAAACGCACCTTACTCATCCCGTGGCATTGTTTACACGTAGTTTCTCGTACTGGGCACCCAAACTATATAACTGCTTGTCAAGTGAGTATAAAGAATATAACCTAAGCAATTTTAAAAAAGGTTAAAGATGAGTTTAAAGCAATCGGATGGCTAGAATTTAACTTTACGCATATCCACAGGTAATTGATTGTTTCCTTTTTCTCAGAAGTGTACTATTTTAAGATTTTCTCTTTTTGGTGGTCAATGTTGTGAACTGTATAGGTACTTTTTTTTCTCTTTATAGTTTGTGTCAATCTTTTTTAGGTCGGGCTGAAAAACAGCATAAGCTGACACCCCACCTTTTCGTCACTATTCCTTTTATACCAACTAGTCTGAAATCATGTGACGAATAATGGCCATTTATTATTATTATTATTATTATTTTATTATTATTGTTATTATTATTAAAAATTACTACACTAATGAGAAATCAGGTTAGTACAACAAAAGCTTCTGTCATCTACACTATGCTACTCTTTTTTTTATGCTCCAACTACCACGAAGGCCTAACACCTAAACACCCAGTGGGTACCGTGCGGCTATAGGGGGATACAGGGGAAAGGGGGAACGCCACACGGACTCTGGCGAGGGAACACGTGTGCATGCAACATGCACACATTCTGGCTCCGCCTACGAGGTCCGCCGGGTGGTACCTCCACGTTCGACAGTCAGAGACCGTCTACCAGCTACGGACAATCGCAACATCCATAGCCAAGAAAAAAATTTCTCCTGGGACGGGACTCGAACCCGCACAGCGCACGGCGACTGATCAGGAGACCGAAGAGTCTACTACTGCGGCCACCGCTGCTGCCTGTTACTACTACTACTACTATGCTACTCGAATGTTGTCTTCCAATTAGGAAATAGTTCTTGATTGATCCGTTAACACATTCGTTTAAGTATACCTACAGGAAGAACTCAGGAGTGACTAAGTCTGTCGAATGCGGAGGTTAAATTAAATTGACTTTCCGCTAAGAAAACCTCGTTAACAAAGTCACAAACTAGCATGTGCTGTTGATTGCACAGCTCTCATAAAAAAATGTGCAGCAGTATTCGATCCCAAGCGCCAGTATCAGAAACTGGACCTTCTTATGCACTAGCTCGTAAACGTTCGATAGTTCCACCTGTCAGTACTACCAGGTTCAATATTGTCCTTTGTTGCCAAAAGTTAGTCTTGAGATTTTTAATACTGAGTGTTGGCGAGCCGTTGATTGGAGTTGCGACAATATGCATGCTGAAGTATAACGACAGACCCCAGTCTTTAAAAATAAAATACGACCACTATTATTATTTGCGCTACATATTACTTAGTATCCAGTTATGCCAATTCCTAAAGCTGGGTTGTCACTGCGCGAAACTGTTTCGCGAAGATGATTCGCGAAAATGTTTCGCGGAATATGTGTCGGCGACGGGGTGAAACGTTTCGGGTTGAAAGGTGAAAACAAGGTGAGTCGCCAGTTTACGCGAGACAATGTTCCTGGTAACTCCCAGTGCAGCATTAGCATTTGCAACTATTACGGTGAATTTTTTGAGAAAGGAAAAGAAAAAAGTAAAACAAGACGCCGATGGTGGAGCAGACAAATATTTCATCGCAGATCTCAATACGGAAATAGACTACTGAGGGACATGACAGCTGAACCTTGAGAAGATATCATCAGGAACTTTACTAGGATGACTACACAAGACTTCGAACATGTCATGTCACTGGTCGAGCCCAAAATAAGAAGAATGGATACCAACATGAGAGAGGCTATAACCGTTAAGGAGAGGTTGACGCTATGCTTAAGATTTCTTGCCACAGGTGATTCCTACACGAGCCTGCAATATCTCTTCAAAATATCGAAGAGCGCAATATCAAGAATCATTCCAGAAGTTTGCGATGCCTTGATCGAATCACTTCAGGAATATGTAAAGGTAAAATAAAGTGTTTCATATGCTTTTATTTAGAACAGAAAAAGTATTTAAAAGTGCATTGTTTTTACATAGGTACTCAAAAAACATTCAAATGTTCAATAATATGGATTCAATAGTGGTTGCTGGAACGTTATGTTCTGATGTGTCTGATGACGTGGGGAAAGTATTTGATATTAAAGGGGGTGAATCCCTCGAAGAGTCATGTGAAGTAGAAGACGACTCAGTAGGCGACGTGTATGGGGTGGGTGTTCGAAAGGTAGTGCCACTGCTGTATGGTGAAGGAGTAGAGTATACTCCCATATCTGCATCAAATAAAATATTTGCGAAGGCTCTTTTGACGTGCGCCAGTGTGGTTGGATCATATTTTCGCAGTTCATTTGCCAAGTTTAAGGCGTAGGTGAAGTACGGGTCATTCGAAGAATTAGCCGATGACTGTATGATCTTTAGAGCTTCATTAATCATTTGGGAGTCTACGTCTTGCTCTGCTGCCTTGCGTTTGGTAGCAGTTCTTTGCATCCTTCTGCTACCAGGAGCACGGAAAGTAGTGTTTTGTGACTCTTGCTGCTCTGTGGCAACAGATGTTGTAGCTGCAGGGCTGACTGAAGTTGTCTCTGTAGAAACTTGCACTTCCAGTTGTTCCTGAAACAAAAATTATGCTTTCAGGTACCATCTACTACAGAGGAGTGGCTTCAGATCTCCGCCGAATTCGAAAGAAAATGGCAATTTCCTCACACAATCGGAGCCATAGATGGGTAGTACGTTGTACTACAAGCACCTACCAATTCAGGAACTGAATACTACAACTATAAACATTTTTTTAGCATTGTGCTTTTTGCATTAGTCGACGCTGACTACAATTTCATTTATGCTGACGTAGGATGCCATGCCGGATATCGGACGGTGGTGTATTTAAAAATACGACATTATACAAAAATTAGAGGGGCGTGTATTAAAAATTCCGCAGCCAGAAGTCTTGCAAGTACCGTATTTTATAGAAGTACCATATTATATATTGGGTGACAAAGCGTTTGCTTTGAATGAATATACGATGAAACCATTTGATGGTAATCCCGAGCCTCGTTCAGCAGAACGTGTATTTAATTACCGTCTTTCTAGAGCTCGTCGCGTCGTAGAGAATGCATTTGGAATATTGAGTTCAGTATTTCGGGTATTGAGGAAACCCATGCTTTTGGAACCAAAAATAGCAACTAAAGTTACATTAGCAACAATATATTTACACAACTTTCTACGCAAACGTTCTTCACGTGCAACATACACACCGCCTGGAAGTTTTGATACAGAAACACAAAATGGCGCAATTGTAGACGGCCGTTGGCGCAATGATGAACCAACGACATCGTTGATGCCAACTCGCAACATTCCCCGAAGATCATCCAGACACCACACAAACGTCCGTCTGCATATAGCTAACCACTTTATTTGGAACGATCCTTTACCGTGGCAAGAAATCTATTAAGAATCTACTTACTTCAGAACTCTCTACTACTTCTCTATCCATAGTTTCTCTTGGGTTGTCTTTATCGGATAAGAAATCGAAATATTTGTAAGCGAACCATTTAGAGTTATATACATCCTCGATACCTGTAACAAATAATGATAATAGTAATAATAAATTAATAATAAGTTAATATCAGTCTATGGATTTGAAAACAGTAAAGGATGACTTACCGGACCCAGAGAGTCTGCTTTTGTTCTTCCTTGACCTCTCGCTCCTGTAGGAACCCATCAATGTTTTCATTTTGATTTTAAAATATTGACAGGCTGCTGCATTTTTGCACTCATTTCCTTCCATGCGTCCTCTCTCTTCATTTTGTTATGATGAGCCTTATCTTTGGGGTCCT
This sequence comes from Acanthoscelides obtectus, assembly GCA_963669975.1. Lineage (NCBI taxonomy): Eukaryota > Metazoa > Arthropoda > Insecta > Coleoptera > Chrysomelidae > Acanthoscelides > Acanthoscelides obtectus. The sequence continues at coordinate 47,851 of CAVLJG010003225.1, read as the reverse complement.
GTAAAAATCGGTAGGTTTGATAAAGTTCAATAAGGCGTAAGCTGCTCTGTTGATCCATTTTTGGCGCGAAAACTCACGGTGCACGTGCACACTGCCCGCAACACAGAAGGCGAGGCTCTTTGATGCGCGATCCAAAACCGACTGGCGCTGGCTCACGTCGAAACATACTCGCGAAACAAGTTTCGGCGGTCTACAAAGTATAGACGATGCGAGGCTTGTTTCGCGAAGCAGTTTCGCGCAGTGACAACCCAGCTTAAGAAATAAGCAGCGAATTTTGAAAAACGACCGCATTACAGTTATTTCATACCATAAAGCTCATTTTGCACTACCGTGTACAATTTAGGCTTTAAAAAGGAGGTGTTGAAACTTGGACATACTGCTCAGAAGACCACTGAAACCACCATTATTTGTTCAAACGGTTTCTGGCTCTGGACCATTTTTACCAAATAATTAGTATTTTTCCGACCAGTTAACATTCCATATAGAGTAACACGTCAATCTCTGGGATCTCCATATCCATATAGAACATGAAAGTACTATGTTGGAGCTCCCTGTGAAAAAACGTTATCCTGGGCGCCCCTGTGGAGATACAAGCCCCTAAAGGACGACACTGGAATCAGTTTTTCTCAAATAAGCTTTGGGCGGCACTGTATCAGTCAATATTTCCACTGCTGAGTAACCAGTTGGAGCTCACTTATATACCGAGTGTCTCAAATTCGACCCTCACAATTGGTAACTCGCAAACGATAAGAGATACGAAGTCGCTTAAATGAGGATAAAGTTGACTATTTAGGTAACTGACCGTGAGTTTCGAAATGCAAAGTACTTTCACGTAACGTAACTTGGAAAGTGACACTATGTCGGTTTTTTGACATTATGTCGTTTTTTGACATCTCCAACAAAACGTTAACTTAGAACTAGCTGCTGTTTACTTCATGCTCACTTGTAGAAAGCTTACTTAGTCAACAGGTCACCATTTTATCTTTCTTTTTTGTGTTATATAGGTTTTTTACGTAATAACATTGAACATACCAACTGAGTTTGGAAAACTGCGAAGAACAGATATAAAACGAGCAGCGAACACAATGTAAAGAGAAGAGTCAGGCTTTGCCTTCTAAATAAAGAGCAATGTTTTGAGCATTTGCTATGATTTACCTTTGCTTATTTATGATTATTATTGTTGTCACCATGAATAGATAACATTTTCATTTTGTGTTCTTGTTTCGCTATAACTTCTTATTTCCTTATAATTTTCATTCAACAACAAATTCATGGCGAACTGAGGAAATAAAGTGTTTAATTTCGGGCTGAAAAGTCCATTTAAATTTATAATATTCTAGTATAGCGTCCAATTAAAAACAAAGTTGGTGATGAGGTTCGAAAGAAGAAATCTCGAATTGAAAATTTAACTACGCCATCTTGTAAAGGAGAACAATTGACAATAAAGACATGAAATTCATTTTGAAATCACATCTCAACTTCAGGAAAAAATTAAAATGATTTTGGTATAAGGGTCCTACATTAGTCCTTCCTACAATAACTGTAGGATGCTTTTATGGCTTCGTATTTCTAGATTTCGACTGTTACGTGTCAGCGTCAGCGCTCTCCTATTGTGAGGCTATGCTTTCTTTTCGAATTGTAGATTTGAGGGTGATATTAACAGATGGTATAAATCAAAAGCATGAATAATCAGATTTAAATAGATGTTTGTAACCTCAAAAGAGAGTGCTGACACGGAACCGTAGAAAACTATGAAAATCAACGAGGCCATAAAGACGTCCTACAAGAGTTGTAGAAACGACTGACGATACGACCCTAAATCTGGTATACAGAACTAATGACAATCTGATGATTTTAAGGCCAACATAAGAAATTATGCTTCTTTGAAATAACTAAAGTTTGACGGATCATAGTACTGCGTATATTTTTTACACCTTGGCTCAGGAGCACCTACCATCTTTGGAGAACCTGATTCTTCAGCTAAAAAAATAAAAAAAACCTTGAAAAAAACTGTTTAAGGAAAAACACTCTTATTTCAGTACAGTTCTATCAATTTGTGTGTTGGATTCAATATAGTGACACCCATCCTGATAACAAATTCACAGTCAGAGACTCTAAAAAATCGGAGATATAAATTTTTAGAACATTCGATCAAATTTTAGATTTTTGTTGAACTTTGCGGTGATCGCGGCTGCAATGTAAATCTGTAGGACTGGTAATGATTTATTTTTCAAAAATGGTTTATTTTACCGAAATATGACAGTACGTTTTCCTTAAGGCTAATCCGTCTCTGGTAATCTGAACGAGCCATTTCCTTTCCATAAGGGCTCCTATTTCTGCAGGAGAAACCCGGAGAATAGCTTTATAGGAAGTTGTGCCATTATTTTTTTGTATTGTTAGCATGCGGCATATTTAGAAGTTATTCTGGTATTATACCGGTGATTATAATTTCTTTAAGGAACATATGAGAGAGAATTTAATGAAGGAACTAGCAACTTGAATTGAATAGAAACTATCTGAAAGCTGCACCACATGAGTTAAAACTATAAAGAATAACAGCTTACTTTTAGCAGTGATCAGAGTACTATGTCGAAGCAGGAGCTTTAAATTAACTATCGTATCACTTATAAAATATAACCGGAACATTCAACGGTCCCGCTTAAGATGCTCCTCAGATAAAACACCCTCGAGATATTTTTCCAAGAGAGAAAAAAATCACGTGGGATGCCGCCAAAGCGCCTTTTAACCTCCAATCGAACCCCGCAACTTGGAACGACTTGAAAATTTATAAATTATCCGTGAGAGTTGCTACTGCTGTTACTGGTGCGGAGTACGCGCCAAGAATCTCGATCACCCGAGAGTTTCCTAACTCCCAGGATATTTTCTAAGGCGGCTGTGTACATGATACCCGATGATGTCAGATGCATTGGCGTTACCATTTAAAATTGCGTAATTACATAAGTGGACTATTTGAAAAAATATTCGGTTATGGATGGCTTGCGCGATATCCAGCATCCGGATAAAAAAATATTGATAGCTATACATTGAATTAAGTTGCTAACAAGATAACCCTTCATTCTTTGACGCCGTCAGAGGAAATATACTGACTAGGTGTTTCTCAGGCATTTATATTTTTATATTGAGAGTCAGTCTCAATTTATGTCAGGCACATTTTTATTGTCTGTCATCGATCTAAATGTTAATACATGTTATATACTCATTGTGATACTGCCAGGGACTGTTATATTACTTTAGTAAAATGTTTGAATCAAATATAATATGTTCACTATATAAACCGGACGGAAATTGTTCAACACATTTTTTTATACTCCAACTACCACGAAGGCCTAAGGCCTAAGCACCCATTGGGTACCGTGGGGCTATAGGGGGATACATGGGAAAGGGGGAACGCCACACGGACTCTGGCGAGGGAACACGTGTGCATGCAACATGCACACATTCTGGCCCCGCCTACGAGATCCGCCGTGTGGTACTTCCGCATTCGACAGTCAGAGACCGTCTACCACCTACGGACAATCACAACATCCATAGCCAAGAGAAAAATTTCTCCTGGGACTGGACTCGAACCTGCACAGCGCACGGCGACTGATCAGGAGACCGAAGAGTCTACTACTGCGGCCACCACTGCTGCCTACATTAAGAATTATGTGCGACGAATTGAAGAATGTTGAGCTTTCAAATGTTTTTGACAGTCACAACGAAATTCGGCATTTCAAAGAAGTGAGAAGAACCTGTATGTGATATAGAGACAAAACTAAACGGCCATGCATGGACAGTCGTCAAAACAGTGAAAACATCCTATTAAATATAATCGACCTATTATTTGTTACATTTTCATTGGTCCATTTAAATATAACGGACCATCTTTTGTGAAAATGGAAATTCTATGAATGTTATCCTAATTCGAAAGCTCAAAGACATAATATTACATCTATATATAAAACAACCGCTTTTTCACGATTTTATTCAATATTTCAATAGAAATTAGCGACACTAGGATAGCTTTGACAGCTTCCGTCAAATTGAATTTCGATAAGCTGCTCCCTAATTGGTCGAAGGCCCCGTTAGATTTAAGTCTTTGTGAAATCGGTCCTTAGAGTTGCAATTATACAAGCTAGAGCTAATTTGTAACCTGATTCGAGCCTGGGTACAGCATACTTGTATAGCGTTTAACCAACCTTTCAAAACACGTATCAGGAACTTTGTCGGTCAGCTTCTGGTAACAATTCTAAGCACTCCCTAGGATGCCAGAAAAAATGTGCGCTACTGATCGAAAGGGTGTATATGAGAAAGAGAATATGAAAAAGGTGCAAGTATGAACAACGTGATAAGGATTCTAGAAGACGTGCTGCTTCTGACTTTGCAGCGAAGCTGATGCTACGATATAAAGCTTCGACATAAGCATATATTCTAAGAAATTCATGCACTGCACATGAGAAAGTAACATTACGTATGCTAAAATGTCATGTTGCCGCGTTGGGACTTCAAACCAGATCTTGACAACTGCCTTTTTTTCACTACTAAGCTGAGAATAAGTTACATTTCTCCCCTGGGAAAATAATGATAATGAAGAAATATCTACGTTAATTACAAACGAGTGAAACCACTTAACTTTCGAATATTACAAATATGTAATTATTGTTTACAGCAAGTCAGCACAAAGTCGACCTTATAAATGAAATGAACGTTGATTTCATTTATCCAGTTATGCTGACAGCTTGAGTGCCTCAGGCACAGGTCTCAGGCACCTTGATAGATTGGAAGATTTGAAAATGAGAGAACGAATGATGCATCAACGTACGTAGCATCTTCTATCTTTGTCAGACTCTCATGGAACAGCAGCATCCGTTTTCTACGCATAGACATTTCACATCCCTTATCTGGAAAGTGTACTGAAACATATTTTATACAAACATACCCCGGTGGAGAAGGTGATTATTGTCCCCGCACATCATGTTCCTCGGCACTATGCGCTACAGGACATAAAAGGCATATTATAGATTCGTACATTCCACAGCAATTTGCAAAAGATATTCTGTGTACATAATTTTTGAGCCCAGTCATGCTGGATGTTTTGACACGGACTCCGACAAAGTAGAATGTAACAATGTTTTCATCCGAACACACAATTGCTATTATATTCCTTATCCAGTATTATTTAGCTTGTAGGCACTCAGAGTGCCATAACCATTTCTGTACTTGTGTGGGAGAAGAAGAAACTGGTAACTTCTTTCTCTCTGGCAGAATGACTGGCAGTAATCAAGCAAAAGTTATAAGGCAAAGGATATGGAGGTTATCCTACCTAAGAATGCCAGAACATAAAAATCCATTTTTACTGTCGATGGCTACATGAGCGGAACTTAGCACAGTAAGGTAATTTGGGGCTCTCAATATGAGTATCGTTCGGATCGGATCTGGGGTGAGAAATACTCGTGAATTCTAGCACTAAATTGACACCGAAATCGGAATCTACGCCTCCAATTTATTTAGACAACAATCTTCCATCTATACCAGAGTTCCCCAAACTTTTTTGTGTCGTAGACCCCTTGCCATGTTTTTCCGTGTTGGGTAGACCCCCTACTTACCTGACATTGATTTCCTGTACATTTCTAGCTGTAGTGAAGTTTAGTGTTAAAAACTTAAAGTAAAAACACATGTTAATTTATACATTTATAAATTGAATTTAAATTAAAACTACTCAAAATAAAATTTTGTATCTGTTATGTAAAATATACGTAACATTAAATAAACAGGTGTCTGACCAATAAGTGCCCGCATTGGGAATAAGTGCCTGCATTGAAAAAAAAATAAGAGGGATAAAATAAAAAAAAAGTGAAAAACAATAAAAAAAAAAGTTTTTTACTGAAAATAGTACAATAAACGAGTTCGTTTATTAATTATAACATAAACGTATGTTCTACAATAAGTTCACTGTTAGTTTGATTAAATTCCGCTTCTTATACATTTAAGTTATCTAAAAATAGGCAAAATTTAACGAATTTTAGTGTGTACCTATCCCTGAATTTTCAGAATAACTAAAAAAAAAATATTTTCTATAAAGGGAAATTCTTTAAAAAAATCAATGCGGGCACTTATTTCCAATGCGGGCATTTATTGGTCAGACACCAATAAACTATAAATAAAATAACATAAGCAATAAGTCAATATTTTTAGTGAGAAGGATGAACCTGACGCTTTAATAATAAATTATAAACATTTGACGTCAATTTTGTAAGGGTTAATCTTAAATCTCCTCGGCTAATGATGTCCAGTCTGTTTCTTTTCTTCGTTAGGAGATTGGTAACAGCGCTGAACCCCCTTTCCACTAGGTATGACGATGGAAAGGAAATTAAAAATTTCCTCGCTATATTCCATAATACGGGATAAGTAACGGGTATGTTGTTTTGCAGCCAGAATTGCTGATATCCGTTTTTGAACTGAACCTTAAGTTCTTCGTTTGTACTTAGTTAGTGGTATTACCATAGTCAAAATATCCTCAAACCTAGATTCAAAATCTGAATAGAGGGCATTTAAATGTTGAACGTAAGTTGAAACGTCGTCTTCCTGGCAGCTTGTCTGTGACAAATTGGGGAACTGAGAAGATTCGTCCCGTCCAATATTTTGCTTCATTAGTTTAGCTCTGGCAAGAAACGCTGATAAGATGGACTTTGTTTTAATCAAATTTAAACTGTCGCCTTGTAATTGCAAATTAACCATATTAAATTTTGTAAACAAATATGTTAAATAGGCGATGCCTGTTTCCCTCTTCATTAAATTTTCTTTTAAAATTTTATCTTTAGTATCCAGAAATTCTAAAATAGTCTCAAAAAATGCAAAAAATCTTGTCACACATAAGCCTTTGGACAGCCAGCGTACTTCAGTGTGAAGGAGTAATTGATGAAAGTGTTCGTCATTTTCTTCACACAACTGTGCAAATAACCGCGTATTCAACGCGTTGCTTCGGATTCAGTTTACTGCATCAATGACTAAATGAAGTGTTTCATGCAATCTAACACCCAAATTTTTAGCAACTAAATATTGTCGATGGATGACGCAATGTATTGCTAACACCCCTGACACATTTTGTTGTAAATAGCTTATAAGTCCACGATAACGTCCAACCATGGCAGGTGCTCCATCTGTAGCTACTGGTATTATATTTGATAAAGGAATTGCTTTTTCAATGAAGTAATCCTTCAAAACATGAAATATTGATTCACCTTTGGTGTCGGTTATCAAAGTTCTTGCGAAGAGCAGTTCTTCGTAGATTTCTTGATTCATAATAAAACGAAGATATGCCAATAATAATGCTGCTTTATCAGGTAAAGTTGACTCGTCCAGTTGTATAGAGAAATGGGTCGTTTGCAAATAATTACATAAGAAGCTTTCAATATCAAAACTCATTTCGTCAAAACGTATTTCAACAGTATTGTTGCTTAAGGAAATTCTTTTAATAATATCAGATGCAGGTTTGTGTAAAACAGTTTTTAAAACCTCTTCAACGGCTGGCAAAATTAACTACTCTCCGATAGGATGCGGTTTTCTGGATTTTGCTATAAGTAACGAGATATTGTAAGACGCCCGCGCTAACCATCATTATTTCTTTGTGACGTCGAAGCGAACATTCTGTCCAGTGTAGGTCTCTTCTGAAATTTATCTTTGAGTGTTTGAAAGTATTTCAAATCTTTCTCTGTTTTATCAGGGTGGCATCTTCTCAGATGATCTTGCAGTTTAAAAGGTTTCATAGCGTCATTGCCCAAAACTTTGTTGCATAAAAGGCACATAGGCGATTGTTTGTCCGGCAATGATGGAATAAAGCCAAATTTCAAATAATCAACAGTGTACTGTCTACATTTCTTTTTAGATTCGGACATGGCATCAGTCATCTGTGGGCAAAATTAAATTATTTAAATAAGACAGAAAATCCAGCAGCTGTATATTAAAAATATTTTTTTATTTTTCCGAAAACATTCCATAATTCGAACATCTTGCAACAGTTAGCTCGAATTACGGAGATTGCACTGTAATTATATTACCGATTGCTAAAACTTTCAAAAAGAAACTATTGAAGGGTACTAGTGTAATTTTGCATTATTGAGTATTTAACTACTAATAACTAAAGTCATGATTGGCGTAATTTATCTATCTTTGCTAACTACGAGTACAAAACTAAAATTTAATAAAAAATAATGTACTTACTTTCCTTCAGAACTCTCAAACAAAATAACACTGACTCACTATAATTTGTGTGACATACTATCTGTTTAGATTTTTTAAAATATTTTCTTAGCACTTTCATTTTCAAGATTCAGGAAACGAATAAACGTATTTGTCCCACATTCGTATTTATAGAGTAACGAATTGAACAAATCAGTGCAAGGTAGCAAAGCTCTGAGACTGCGACTCTCAGGTTTTTACAAGTTCAAAATGTATTGCGACCACAAAGCGAATACCAACATCCTACAACTTACACAATTTTTTACTTCGTAGGTACTTTTATAAATAATATATATGTTTTGATATTATAAGATAGTATGATGTAAGTAAATAGGTACTATCAGTGTATGTGTTGAGATCCACTATCGTGGACCCCCATATTCATTTCATGGACCCCCAAATTTTTTTTCGCTGACGTAAACCCCTTGCAGGTTGTCATAGACCCCTAGGGGTCTATATAGACCACTTTAGGAATCAATGATCTACACCATAGAGGCGCACCAGTTTTTGGAGATTTTATTAGTCTTTTTTTGACAAAGTAGAGTTCTTATCAGTATCTCGAAAACGAGGCATTTTCGGACTGAATACCTTGATTTAGTTTCAGCCACCCTAAAAACGGATTATGAGAATGGTTGGACTCACATTCCCGACTGACCCATTTTTGCAATTTTGCATATACGAGTACAGTAGAACCTCGACTATCCGAATCGTGATTATTCGAAACAGACCGCATACAATAATTTCTCCGTTTTAACCGAAGTTGTTCGGGAAATCGGCGCATGATCCGAAATATTCGCCGGTAGTTCCCCTTTCGGCGTATGCGTCATCAGATTCGCTGCCGGTGATTCCCCAAGCGCGTTTGCGGAATTCACTGGTATGTGTGCGTGTATGTTTGTTTCAGTCAGGTTCATAATCGTTAAGATGGAGCGGCATAGAAATAAACGTAAACGCATTGTTCCTACCATAGAACAGAAACTTGTGGCAATCAGACGTTTAGATAGAGGTGAACTGCTTAAAAACGAAGCAAATGATTTGGGTGTGGGCGTGAGTACCATTTCCGAATGGAAAAAACAACGCGAGAAGATTGAAAAGTGGTCTAGTGTTCTGACATCATCCCAGCCGTCACGGAAAGCTATGAAACAGGGGGATTATCAAAAAGCGAATGAAGCTTTATATCTGTGGTTTACACAGAATCGAGAACGTGGAATACCAATTTCCGGACCAATTCTAAAGCAAAAGGCAGTCAACTTAAGTGAAGAATTGAAAGTTATTGAGGCGCCTGATAACTTTACAGCCAGTGATGGTTGGCTGCATATATGGAAAAAACGAAACGGTATACGAGAATTAAAAGTTTGTGGAGAAAAGTTATTTGCCGATAAGCCCGCTGCATTAAAATTTGGAGAACATTTTAGAGAATCAATGAAGCAGTATGGTTTAAATCCAGAACATATTTACAACTGCGACGAAACGGGCCTAAGCTATAAAATATCAACGGCGAAAAGTTTAGCTTCAAAACAAAAATCTGGAGCTCCTGGTTACAAACGCAGTAAAGCACGTGTTACTATCTTTGCTTGTAGCAATGCTTCCGGTACACCCAAACTTCCTTTGGTGTTAATCAGAAAATCAGCTAAGCCAACAGCATTTATACACGTCCGTCCCAGCGCTTTTCCAATGCGTTATAAAAATCAAAAAAATGCCTGGATGGATGCCGCTCTACTTAAGGACTGGTTTCACAAGGATATTGTTCCCGAGCCATCCAAGTGAGGAGCTACTTAAAAATGGAGAAATACGAGTGATGTTTTTGCCTCCTAATGTAACGGCACTGATTCAGCCAATGGATCAAGGAGTTGTAGAAAATTTACAGCGCAATTTCAGACGTTTGTTATTAGAGAAAGTTTTAGATCAAGTTGATAATGGTTGAATCCTGGTTGATTGTTTAAAACAGATTAACCTCAAGAATGTGGCATGTCGGATAGCAGAAGCATGGAGCCAAGTAAAAAATTCTACTTTACAAACAATATTAAAGTTATTATATATATATTATATATTATAAGCAAAATAGAGAAAAGGAAAAAATAAGTAAAAAGGTATTGGTTAAAAAAAAGGGAAATATGTGTTCGCATACTCTATGTAACTATAATAGAAATAATATACAATAGTAATATTAAGTAATGGATGTTCTATTTTCTATTAAAGCATAACATTATACTGAACATAAGATCTGGCCAGTTGGTCGAGACCAGTGCCAATAGCAGAACAAAAAAAAAACAAAATATGGAACTTTGCGCAGAAATTTACTGAGCTCGTCGTAAAAATAGGAGGGTGTGAAAATCTTACCTAAGCAGATGTTGGTGAGTGAATTAATGGCGATGAATTGGTGGAAGAATTAACTGATACAGAACTAATAAAAACTATTTGTAATAAAAGCGATAAGACAGTTTTAAGTGATGTTAGTGACAATGAGACAGAAATCTCTGTCAAAATATCACATTCTGAGGTATTAGAAGCTCTACAAAAGGCGTTGATTTGCGTCGAACAACAAGAAAATGCTAAAGCAGCTGATGTGCTATTTATTTATCAAACGTTGGAGGGATATTGCTGCCAAAAATAGAAACAACGCAAAACGTGTACAGTCAAAAATTACTTCCTTTGTTACTTAATACTCGTAAATATGTATGTTTGTACCCAGAGGTTTATATTTTACGTAACATTATATAGGTATATACTCACTTAACACACGCATTTACTTTTTTCAATAAAAACATTATGAGTCTAAATAATTCCGCTCTATCCGAAATTTCGATAATCTGAAAGCACTTGGGTCTACATTATTTCGGATAATCGGGGTAACTAAAAATTAAAATGCTTTGCGGATGTCATTTCACATGTATCTAATCCCATTTATCATGTAGTAGTAGTAGTAGTAGTATATTTTAGGGCCGCTTTCACCAACATTAATATTATGGACCAATAGGAAAATACCTTATCGAAATGCAATTTGACGGAAGCTGTCAAAGGTCTCAGAATATCAGTGATTTCTATTAAAATGTTGAATAAAATCGTGAAAATTCGACTGTATTATAAACAAGACCACTTTTTGATTCCAACATGATGCTTTTGTACAGAGAAAACAGGACAACTTTCATGTATTTTGATTTATGTTATAGGTGTACATTTGACCATCCGTTATCCTCTCAGCGAATGGGAATGGGAGAATTAATATGTCGACTTTCTATCTGTTAAATTTGGCAGCAGGTTTGGTCATTTGTTAATTCATGGCAATCTCAAAATTTGTTAAGTTCAATATACTGTGTGTATATATGATCATTATAGCTACACGTACCTGTTGAATTGTGCGGATTTGCAAGAAAATAGAATATAAAATGTATTCCAACCAATTCCTCATCTCTCTTTATATCATATAATAGTAATCATTTGTTATAAATTCATGGGTTAATGAATTTTTTGAAAGCAATCAAAACAGTATGGTCGTCCCCATACTAAAACACCGATATGTGTAAAACATGTTAATCCCTACATCTCCGAGGTGCATAATGGAATTACTGTAGACATAGACCTAAAATTATTAGTAATTACTGAAAAATAAGAGCTAAAAAGAATTATAAATAGTGATAAAATATTGGTGGTTAAGGTTTTTGACTGGTGACTGGTGGGGATACAATATAGGGATAGCGACGATAGAGACAGATTTTCCCCTGCCGGCCCTTGACATCGTTTCGCAATATGAAATTCTGGAAACGCTATAAAATAAAAATGAATACTCTAAGCCTACTTGCCTATTTCAGACAAAAACAAAAACAACTGCCACATACCGATTGTCACCTTGACATCATTCTGCAATCTGTCAAAGTAGTGATGGGTGTGCCTGCTGCACGGTATACGGTATCTATATTCGATAAAATATTTTTCTTTCTACCATGAATGCGTGGAAAAACAAAATAAGGAGAGATCTAAAATAAGGAGTTATTGAAGGCCTAAACTAGCCTGGCGCTAATAATTCCTGGCCGTATTTGAATATCTAAGCAGGCACAGTAAAACAAAAATAAGACTTTTAATTAATAAAGTTTATTTAGACAGCTGGCAGAGTTTGCTCCACTGGGTAGTGGTGTTGAAAAAGTAATCATACGAAACTCGAGTACTCGTTACTCATAGATACCCGAAGTAACGAGTACCAATCCGAGCACGAAATGATTACTTTGAATATAGTGTAGATGTTTGTTAAGTTCCTGAACAACGAAAAGTATTCAACTTTATGGATGTATGGATATTAAAAAACCAGAATGGTTTTGTGGGAATATCAATCTAAGGTGCCATAATGGTTCTGATGAACGGCAAGTAAATGAATGAATGTTTGGAAACGAGCAATATCTATGAACTTTTTGGTAGAGCCAGTCATCAAGTAGGTGCTTAATGGCTATCTGCAAGAGGTTTATAGGAAAAAACACCCAGTAGATGATCTTGAATCAGTAAAATCGCATATCAATTGAAGAAAATAATATAGACATGAATAAAAAATCAACAATAGTAATTAAATCATGAATTTTATTCAAAAACATTTGTTTAAATTTTGACTGAATTATATGTAATTTCTTAATATTCAATAAGCTGATGATGTTTCAATGACAAGATGTCATCTCATACTTTGACAGTATTTTGTTTTCAACATTTCATAGCTACTGATTGCTAAAATTTGTTGGAACTTGAAGCTCATTCGCTGTATTTAACCACCCTATAGGTGGAGAATAACGGACTGTTGTTGGTGAAATTGGCCCTTAAAATAGCAAAAATATGTCCTTTTGCGACTTGAGACAAAGTATAATTCCTGCCATTATCTTGAAAACGAGGCATTTTCGGACCGAATGTGGCCCGGGTTCGGTTTCAGCGACCTAAGAAACGGACTATAAGAATTGTTGGGCTCACGTTCCCGATTGATCCATTCTTGCAATTTTGGAACATGGTAAATAAAATTAAAATGCTCTAAATGCGGTTCAAACTACCTCTGTCGTACGTACTTTGGGCCGCTAAAACAGCATCTGATGGCATTTCACATGCATCTTTTTCCGTTATCATGTAAGTCTAATAGTCTGAATTAGGAAATTTGAAAAATTGCTTAATACCTAAATAGAAGCCGAAAAAAGGTTTTTCTCAAAAAATCTAACTTTTACATTATGTACATTATGACTTTTCAAAAATCAGTTTGAATATTACACCTTAAAGACGCTCCAAATTGTCAATGCGTGTACTATGACGTCACGCCGTGCCAAGTAAATTAAACATCACTACAAGATTTGCCGTTGTGCATAAACAGTAGTTAGTTTTGTTCGTTTTCTTTAATAAAAAATAAATCATTCGTAATATAAGCGCCAAGGGCGTCGCCAAGCGGGGCAGGGGGGGAGTTGCCCGCCCCCCTCCTAGAGACCTTGAAAAATGTAGTGAAATGCAAATCAATAAGACGTGTAAGAAAACTCACTTAACGTGCTTGATCGATCATCCCGCACGTCTAAACTGTAACGAATTCACCATTTCATTTCCTAGTATTCGAACTCTAAGTAATAATAAATATAATAGCATAATTTAATTTAAGTTGCATTTACCGTATAGCCAAAAGGTCGTGGAGATTCCACATTGGGCTTTATACTGTTCTTATCACAATCACCATACTACAAGTGTAAAATTTGAAGTGCTATTGACTTTACCTACAATTTATACAATTCTCATTCATCGTATGAACTTGCCCCCCGCCCCCCCCCCCCCCTTTGGGCCATTGGCTCGCGACGCCCTTGATAAACGCTGTACACATATATACCACAACGTGCAATCACAACTACGAAAACACCAAACAAATCTCGAAAATCAAATCTTCAGTAATAACAATGGATTTATAGATGTGGTCTAAGGTGTAATATATTTGGGAAATTGTTGATCTCAACAAAAATTCAATGTAAATTAATACAAAATAGTGCTATTTTTACTGTCTTTACTTGCCAAATATTTGTATTTTTACATCACATATCTTATTCATGTTAAAACGACAAAACAGCTGCATAAGTAAAATGTATTGAGGTAACACACTGTGTACTTTGTAGTGTCACGCTTAAGCTCCACAAAACTTATGGCATATCAAGCACAAAAACCTGAAATAAAATTTAGCTATGTTCATACCACGCAAATCAAACCTCAAAAGCTGAACAGAAATAATAGCATTTTACACTTTTATAGACTTGCAGTAAAGTTTCAACATTTCAGAGATCCGACAAACAGAAATTACTGTTGGATGCAAAAAAATTTCGCAGCATAAGGGCGTCGATTTTGGATAAAATACTGCTGTTTGCTTTGATGTTTCCTGATTCCATAGCGACTTACACGTGTTTTTCAAGATATATCCAAATCGCTATACAAAAACTGCTAAAAACTAAAATACCTCATTTGTGATATCTTCTTGGTATAAAACTGTCAACAACAAGATGTTCGAAACGAAACTTTTAATTGGTGTTACGGAGCACATGCCTATTTCTTTTGATTTTACTTTTTAACAAATCATTACTAATCGTTAGAAACTATCGTCGATCTGATGTATTTATCGTGGAAATAAGCGTGCAACAATATAATCCTTAGACGCCACAAAGTTGTTTAGTTGACAGAGTTGTCAACAGCGAAACATGTCTTTCGGTGAACGTGTCTTAAGTGCTGCCATTATGCTTGCCGTTTACGTAAAAGCAGAACTGCCTTGGATATGCCGCTATAGTATGAGTGCACTGCACTTTAGCCATACCGCCCGGCTATTCAGACCCGTTTATATCCCCTATTTCGTTACCATGAACGTTCTTGTGGGAGTCTGGGAGAGACCTTACCCTTGAACTGGACACAAAGTAGGAAAATTGCTTGTCAGAAGTATCGATAGATTTAGGGTTAAGCTTATAAACGTTCCTTGAGGATTATTTGCAGTTTGAGAAATGACCTCTGCATTATAAACAAACCAAAACGCTTTTTGAATAACCTTCAACCATTTGCGTTTCACAGTAGGCTGTTACAGTTGTCATGACAGGTGATCAAAATTTGGGAAACACTCAAGGCTTTCGAAACAAGCAAGATTTTTGGTTTTCCAAAGCTCTCAACATTACCAATTTTAAAAGAAGAATAAATGTTCACGTTTTTAAACACTTTACAAATTCTCTCGAATATTCCAAAATTACCATTTTATCAATATCTTCGAGATTTTGGAAGTTTTCAGAAAATTTTAAAACTATCAAACTTGTAAACATTCCAAAATTATCTATAACTATAATATTCTCAGGAATTTTATTTTAAGATCATTCAAGCTTTTGAAGTGTTTTAAGTTCCCATGGTTACCAATCCCATTGCCATTTTTTTCTAAATTAAAACTCTCCAACGATCTCAAGATTTTTAAGATTTTCCATAAAAGATACGCAAATTTTGAAAAATTTTGATAATCTTCAAAATGTAGAATAAGTGCAACTTTTTAAAGTTCCACATTTTATAAACATGGGATGAGAACTGTTAAATGCTGCCCCAAGCACCTATTCTTTAATATGGTCTCGGACATAAAACTTGCCACCGTGACGCAAATTCGACCAATCAAAAAGAACGATTTGCGGCCAGCCGAAATCATGGATCAGGTAATTCTATTGAGAATAACAGTGTCACTACTTACCTCAGAGATATAATATAAGAAAGGATTTATTTTGAACAATTGAATAGCTACAAAACGAATGTAACCGACCCAAAAGCTAAGGCGAAAGTGCTTGTCAAGATATTTGCTGCCAACTCCACCAGGAACGTCGCGCTTGAGGTTCGAGTGGCGTCGATTGGAAGAGTTTCATATACTACGCGAGAAGTAACATAAGACCGTAAGACGGGTGCTCTTGTCGCTCGACACCAACAAAGCTTCTGGTCTGGTCTTGATTCGTGTCCTTGCATTAAAGAGGTGTGCAGCGGAGCTTGCTAAAGTTCTTTCTGATCTCTTTCAGACATCTTACGAATGCGGCACCTTTCCAGAAAACTGGAAATTATATCCAGTCCATCTCAAAGAAAAGGATCTAAGACCGACCCTTACAGCTATAGGCCTATAGCTCTGTTAATAATAATAATAATAATAACAATAATAGCTTTATTGTCCAACAGTTTCCCACTTATAGGACAATCTATAAACATAATACAAAAGCAAAAAAAAGCGAAAAAAAGCGAAAAGAAAACAACAAATGCAAGACAGGTATAAATTTGTAACATGAGCTATTGGTCCGTATAAGCCTTAGCTGCCTTAGCAGGTAATTAACGTTTGTCGTAAATATATCACAGTAACATCCAATTCTGTTTAAGTTAGAGCACATTACATATAACGGTGACTTGAGAAGAATGTTTGTCCTAGCTCTAGGAAGCCCGATTATTTTATGATTGCGAGATGCAAACGTTGGAGTACGAAACTTGATCTGTTCCAGGATCATGGGGCAATCAATTAAACTGTTGATCATTTTGTAGCCAAATATTATTGAGGCACAGTACCTACGTTTTTTCAAAGTCAACATGTCTAAGGGACTACATAGTTCCTCATTACTTGTACCTCTCTCTGGATGTGTCCCATCAATCCTAAACAGGACAAACTTCATAAACTTCCGTTGTACTCTCTCAATAGCTATGCTATAGCATTCATAGTGAGGGCTCCAAATAATACTACAATATTCGACTTTGGATCTAACATAAGCATAATATAATAGCTTAATAAACTTTATGTTATGAAAATTCCTGCAATTCCTCACAACAGAACCATAAGCCGCCAATGCTTCTGATGCTTTTTTATTTATATGCTGACTAAAAGTTAACTTTTGATCATAGATTATACCTAAATCACGTACATCAGAACATCTTTCTAGCACCGACCCATCAATAGAGCACGGATATTCGCAAACATTAATTTTCCTGGTATAGCTGACTATTTTACACTTCCTCACATTAAGCTCCAACTTGTTTTCTACACACCAAGACAGCACAAAATTTAATTGGTGTTGTAGCTTGATATAATCATCAGGAGTATTTATCTGCGAATAAATGTTCAGGTCGTCAGCAAAGCATAGGCGTTCACAGTCAACTGAGTCGCAGAGGTCATTAATAAATATTAAAAACAGTAATGGTCCCAGGTTGGACCCCTGAGGAACTCCAGAAGGTGCCAAGTAGGTCTCAGATTGGAAGCCATTATAGCTAACAAATTGTCTACGATCGGATAAGTAAGATTTCATCAACTCCCTAGCATCATCTGTGAAATCAAGTGCACCTAACTTATTTAATAAAGTTTTGTGGTTAATTTTATCGAAAGCCTTCCAAAAGTCGGTATAAATAACGTCAACTTGCTCATTACTATCAATGGCTTCCGACAGGTACTGCGCTTTTATAAATAGATTTGTGGTCGTTGAGCGATTAGCGACAAATCCGTGTTGATGCAATGACAGCTGACGCTGGATGGCAGTGTAAATGCGACTGTACAATACTATTTCAAAGACTTTCGAGAACATGCATAATATAGAGATTGCACTGTAATTCTCAATATTTGACTTATCCTCACACTTAAACACTGGACAGACCTTAGCCATCTTCCAAATATCGGGAAATCTTTTTGTTATAAGACAAATATTAAAAATCCTAGTTAGAACACCAACAAACACTTCCACACAATCTTTGACTATAAAGGACGGGATGCCATCTAGACCAGATGTCATCTTATCCTTTACTGATTTAATGGCCTTCCTGACTTCATTTTCCTCAATTGGATGAAAATGGACAAATAAATTACTATGATTTAGTGAGGCATTATTATGGGGCTTGTGAGTGACATAGACGCTGCTGAAAAACTCATTGAATGCGTTTACTATATCCTGAGGCTGATCTATAGAATTATTTTGAAATTTCATTATCCCTGGGATTCGTGATGTGTTGTTTTTGGAATGAACGTATGACCAAAAAGCATTGGGGTTAATTGTTAAAGAATTCTGGATATTTTCAATATATTGATCATACGCTGATTTAATCTGGTTTTTTATCAAGTGGCGCAAACGTTTGAATTCTTGTAGATGATCAACAAAAGCAGACCTGTTGATTTTTTTCCTAAATTTAGCTTTAAATTTAATGTTCTTAATAATAGCTGAGTGAAACCAAGGCGGGTATCGGCGACTGTAATTCTTATTCAGAGGTATGTGCCTGTCAAAAAATTGGAAAATGTTGCCATAAAATACATCAACAATATAATTAGCATTAGAAGAGCAGAATAAAACATCCCAGTCAAATTGAATTAGCTCTCGATACACGTTGACAAAGTCAGCCTTTCTGTAGTTATAAGTTATTTTACTATGATTGAATGTAAACTTAGGCTCTTTAATGAATATGGCAGTCAAATCAACAGCTAGTGCCGGGTGGTGACTATGTTCTGGCACTAGAGGTAGTTCATCACGCTTAACAGTACAGGGTAATTTAGAAATTACCAGGACTAGCGACCGACCAAGTTGATTTAAGACATTATTTGACTGCTTATAATTAAAAATGTCCAAAAAATTATGGATAATGCGTGTCTTAGGGTCTAGAAGATTGCCATTTACAAGTTGAGGCACATTAAAATCGCCTAGAAACAGGGAATTACAGTCGTGCTAATAATCCAGTTGCTAAACAGCATCAAAGAACGATTCAAATTCATCAACAGCAATTTTGTCAGGAATGTAAATAACAGCAACAAAAGGTGTCTTATATGCCACATGGCATCTCACTATTAAAAGATCAATTGATGGAAATTGTGCATCAAATACAGCAACATCTATAACCTCAGATTTAATGCATTCCTTAACAGCTAGAAGCACTCCACCGCCACATTCCTTATCAACCAATGTAAACTTACGGTCCTTCCTATGAACAATATAAGAGTCAGGAATTAGTTCAGCACTCAAAACATTCTCATTCAATCACGTTTCACTTAATGAAACTAAGTCATATTCTGTTTTAAGCAAGGTGATGGAGAGATGCATAAATCGCTATCTTCTGGACTATCTCGAACGTCACGGCTAGATTACCGACAGGTAGTATGGTTTCTGGCACTAGTGATCCACATGGGACCTCCAACTTATATCACGAAATTGTGGAGTGAACTCGTCCAGCCTTATGGTGAGGCACATGTCGTTACTCTTGATATCACTTCATTGAGCCCTTTTGGATATACGCAATGCATGTAAAAGTGAAACAAAATCCACCCATCTGACTGATTTCATTCAACATTCTTAGCATCATTAATATTTAGGTTAATAAGGCCGTAATCGATCAATGATAGGACTTATTAATACGTTTTCTGACTACTTCTAGTTACTGTAGCTTTAGGAAGAAATTGATAAAATAGCGCGACGATAGCCGCAAATTACGACACGAGAGAAGTTAACTTACCTGTGTGATTTCGAAGTACCTGTAGCTAAATTAGACAGCTTTTTGTTACAGATAGTTTACCATCATTCTACAAAATGAAACATACTTAAATCAATTTATTTTTAATGTGCTCAAAATATCATTTTGCGCACTTGTTAGGGAATTAGCTATTTTCTAGTTGCTGAATTTGTCATTTTGAGTAAACCTAACCGCATTTTAATAATAATAATAATAATAATAAATGGCCTTTATTTTACCTGGCGGGTTACATCAGCACAAGCTGTTTTTCAGAACCAACCAGGGCTAAAAAAAAAAATCAAGTACATGCAAATACAACAAAAATACATTGAAGATAACATTTAAAGCAGAAAAAAAAATTTTTTTTTTACAGAATCGTAGCATGGTATAATGACCAAAAGACCAAAAGAGAAACGTGCAGCAACAGAGTACGTAGCAGAATCAAAAACCGTGATTAGAAGTAACTTTAAAAAAGAAAATATTAGGTATATGGCAGAAGATATAAAAATTAAAAGTAAACAGTAACAAATGTGTAAGAAAACACAAACAAATGAAAAGTGACGAGTGAGAAAACATGCACAAATAAACAAATATAAAAACAAAATTACGTAAAAATACATGCTAGATGAAATCAAAAAAAAAATACATGCTACATGTCATCAAAGACAAAGAGCCTAACTTTTCTTTTAAAGCTGGACACAGATAAAGTTTTCAAAGCTTGAGGTACTTTATTGTAGAAATCGGGCGCCACATATGAAAAGCTCTTTCTGAATTGGGTTGTTCGGTGCCGAGGCAAGTCAAGAGTATATCCTACAAAACGCAGGTTCGCTGAGTGATGATCACATCTCATGGTAAGCTTGTTCTTCAAATAAAGAGGCATTTTATTGATCATAATACTGTGGACCAATGATAATAGATGCAGTATCCACCTTTGTCGCATAGTAAGCCATTGAATATTTTTAATATGATCAGATACCCTCTCCCGCCTTTGAATACCTAAACTGAATCTTATGCAGCTGTTTTGCACTTTTTGAAGTCTGTATGCCTCGCTCTGTATTAGACATGGACCATAGACAAGGTCCCCGTATTCAAGTTTACTTAGGATAAGGGAGTCACACAGCTTAACCTTGGTCTGCTTGGACAATACATTTTTATAGCTATAAATTGACTTCAACTTAGCATAGGAACCCTGAACAACTTTGGTGACATGATCATGGAAGCACAGGTTATCATCAAATGTGATGCCCAAGTTGCGAACCGATGTCTTGTGGCAAACTTCATCACCTCCAATACACAGCTTTATTAATTCACTATTGAATTTGCTGAATTTAGATTTAATAGTTATGATAGCCGACTTTCTAGGGTTAATACATAAGCCATGTTTGTTATACCACACACATATACTATTTAAATCCTCAGACAGCATCTCATTCGCTTCAATGTACATAGCAGGGTTGTAAGATAGATAAATCTGTGTATCATCGGCGTATGTATGTAATTTGCAGTATTTAGTGACTTTATCTAAGTCCGCTACATAAAGAGAAAACAGAAGAGGTCCAAGAATAGACCCCTGTGGTATACCTTTGGAGATAGTACCCTCCTGTGATAAGATGTCACCGATTTTTACCTGCTGAATGCGTTCATGAAAATAACTGCGAAACCAATTAATCGAACTATCGGAGAAGCCAAGATAATGAAATTTTGCAAAAAGTAGTTCATGGTTGAGGCAATCAAAGGCCTTACTTAGATCTATCATGACAGCAGTAGTAACTTTAGAATTGTCTATTGCCCCTATGAAGTCGTCACAGACATCGAGCAGAGTTGTTACGGTGCTGTGGTTTTTTCGAAACCCCGACTGCGTAGATCGAAACCCCGACTGCGTAGTTAATCTATTCATTGTCTACGCCATTTTATACATTGTATATGTATGGTTTACATTGTATATGCATTGTTCAAGCGCCCATCATTGACTGTAGTTCTAACAACCATATGGAAAACAAAATGGAAGATCTTTTAGTATTTTTCGCAGCGATCGACGAACTGAAGCCGACCTGCTTTGAAAAATAATATTGTTCCCCCATACTCACGAATCAGATACTACAAATGCTTCAACTTTGGTTGTTTACGAGCCTCCTACCCAATATCTGGAAAACAGACACCTTTACGATAACAGCCCGCAACCTGAAATGCTGTGCTGACTTGGCAAACATTCGCTGCTCCCCCTTCGCAACCACACATTCCAATAACTCCGTAATCAAACTTCTCGCCCTCCCGTCATGCGGCATGCGGGATCCTTGCAAGGAGCTGGCATTTCTGTTTCCTCCCTCAGTCTGCCAGCCTGTCTTTGGCAGATCAACGTCCAAATGAATTTATCTGATACAGTGTGGCAAATCCATTTGGAGCTATGATTGGGGTAAGCAACGTGTTTCTGGCATTTAGCGTTCGAAATGTTTGCATCCGTATACAATAGGAGCGCCGCATGAAGGGCGTTTCTGAAGGATTAAACTGATATGGCTTGTTTGAGGATGGGTATTCACAAAGGCAATGCGACACATCATCGCGTCTAGCAGAAGTGGGATGGTTGTTTCTGTAGTTGGAGTGTTACAGACGACATTGACCAGTATATAGGAATTGTAATAACATTACGAAATGTTCTGTCACGTTTGTTTGATACACATAATCAAGCAGCCACACAGGCAAAACCTCAGCTTAAAAGTGCTGATACGGTAATAAGCAGTCAGTGGATACGAATTTTAAATTGGCTAGGATTAGAATAGTATCAAGAGTCGAAGCAGTAGAAATTTATTTGGAGGCAACAACGGTTTGTTTTAAATCCATTGGTATGCATATCCGAACACGTAACTACTGACATGCCACTTTCACAGGCTGATACGGACAGCATTCCTCCAAGGTTCATCATATAAATTACAAGTAGTTCTTTTCTTGGACAATCCTATCAGTGTGACGCAGCTGGAATTAGCTAGCATAATTGTAGCTGCCAAGGAAGTTGTCCACAGAAATGTTACTAGCAAACATATTAGGCTCTGTTCGGATAACAGTCAGGTAATACTGACTCTCAAGTGCTACAAAACTTACAACGAGAAGAGTACAACACTTCCAATTGGGTTTTGCTGGTGTCTCATACAGTAACAACATTCCAACTAGCAAAGTAGTGGTATAAGCTTTTGGTAAAAGAACCGTTCAGCATAAAAGCTCTCTATTGTTGTTGCCTGAACACCAAAATGTTGGCTTAATGTTGTGTGGAATGCAAATTTGCTTTCTGCAACATATTTGCTCTAAAATGAGTGTTTAAAATATTCTTATAGCATAGTTATACAACACCTTATAGGGCAAATTTTTAACTGTTGCATAAACGTTTATACAACTATTTTATACGGCATATTTGCAAGTTAGTCAAAATGGTTGTGTTGTGGTATCTATGGTAACGTTTATAAAACAAACCCGAGCCTTGTTGTTTTGCTGTGCAATTTACTACCTTATCAAACAAATTGCTCCCAACGGAAGCACTTATACAACTGTTGTTTAGGCCCGTATCGCCAGTCGTCCCTACAATTGTAGGGCGCCTTTATGGCCTCCTTGATTGTCATAGTTTTCTACTTCTCCGTGTCAGAACTCTATTTTGAGGTTATGTCACAAACATCTATTTGCATCAAATTGTGCTTGCTTTTGAGTTATATCATGTTTTGTCGGCTTGAAATTTCCTACAATTTAAAAAGAAAACATATCTTCACAATAGGAGAGCGCTGACGCTGACACGGGACAAGTGTAATCTAGAAATTTTTGAAGGAGAGAAAGCAGTATGACAATCAAGGAGGCCATAAATGCGCCCTACAATTGTAGGGACGACTGACGATACGGGCCTTAGTAACTGTTAAAGGCTGTACATATGGTAAATATGTTGGTAAACAACTTCACCGTAACCTAACTTTCTGCTGTCATATTTTTGCTAAAATGCCATAACCAATGTTTCAAGACAATCAACGCATGCATTTCGGTTCAAAAGGTTTTATCAAGATATAGATCTGGTACAAATTCTGGGTAAATCATTCGACTCTGTCGGTATTTCATTTCAGACATTTGTCAAATTTGTATAACACCTGCAGGCAACACCAAAATATTCTAATAACCTAAAGACAACATGGACGATGCCATGATTATACAAAGCCACCCGCGATATTGGGAAAAATTTTATTCCTCTATTTAATATTAAATAATTATGTTTCAGTTCGAAATTACAGATATAAAGTGATAAACATTAGTGTAAATGTGTCTAAATATAGGATTTGTCGAAGATTTAACGCAGATAAGTTCAGTTTTCCATCTTAAAAATCTAGACATACTTTTGATCATTGTCAAAATATGAATCAAATACGAAGACCGTAGAAATTGGGTAACTAATTTGCACGATAATCACAATAAAATTTTCTGCGCAAGTAATTCAATAGCCCTATATCAAAGTGTAGAAGTTTATCATATACCTGTGTATGAAATTCACAATGGCCGATATGTAAGTAAACAAGATGACTGTAATGTGTTAGTTTTATATTCTTCACTTCGTCTATACAATACATAAGAAATAGTTTGGTTGCAATAAAGTAGAATCACGTAACAGAATAGTTGTATAGTTGACAAGAACTAAATCTTGCACTGACGCAAATGTCCTATAGCGGCTGCAAGAGGCTTACACTTTTGTTTTACAACTGTTACCTGCAGCCCTTATACAACCTCTTAAATGACTGAAATGTCCTATTAGGTGTGCCCATTCCGCTTGTATAGCTGTTCTAAGAGGGTTTTGCCAATGTTCTTACAGTATACAATGCTGTGTAAGGAATACTGTATAATCATTCTTGCAACTCTAATAGGAGTGATAATTGTTAGTTGGGATAATTATTGAATGGGTAAAAGCCCACTCACAGTTAAGTGGTAATATTACATATATATATGATGGCAGACTGACAAAAAGAGAAGCTAATAAGATCAGATAACTCTGCATTTTACCCATCGGAGCACTGACGACTTTGTTAAAAGAGCACACCAACGAAGTTGTCTTCAAAGACTTGTAGCATTATGCACCGCGCTGCTTATTTGCTGAAGAATTCCTCAGCTATCCGAGTGAGGAACTAACAAAATACTACCCCTCTGTCCAGACAGCAGCCTCGGTTTGCCACTGGCATTGCGACTGGACAGAGAAATATTTCTGTAACATGTGATCGAGTGACATATCCTTATGTGGAGGTTGTTGTTGAGGTATGTAGATGCGACAGTCAATCACTTACGTTGAGATTGCCCAGCTGGCATGTCAATCTATAATCCATTCTGGGAGTACGTTAGCCTTTTATGGTCAGTGTAAGGTGTAAGATAAACGCCACTAGGTCGCATCACCAGCTTCTTCAATAGTAGTTTTGGGTAGGTAATGACCCAACATTAAGTTACTAATGGGACCCAAGTGCGGTGATCTTGAGCTGATCGCTGGTTATCTTATCTAGAATACAGAATAGAAAACAATCTTTTGGTAGATTGGATTAGTGAAATTAGCAAAATACAAAAATTCGTCTTACAAATGCGGTTCTACCATCACTGGAACGGAGTTTCGAGGGTTGTTTGCACAATGATCGGTGAGTTGTGTCTGGGATCCGACCATGTAAATTTTCTCTATATTGCGAAGCACCGAACAGAATTTGTGAAGCGAGATCTTGGAAACAGTCACGGGTAGGTTGGCGACTGCTGTACGAACAACACTTAGATGGACAAATTTATTTGGACTATTGTTAGAACAATTCCAGATCTTCCAGCGCCCGTCGTTGAAAAAAACCTTAAAGGACTCTCTTTTTATATGGTAATCAGTTTGATTATCAAAAGGATCTCCTACCATAAAAAACGCTCTTTATACAAGCGATTTCCTAGCAATTCACTTGGAACTGGATTGCCTCTGGATATTGGTTAGGAGGAGGGTTGTTTCCAGTATTTTGTCTCCTTTTGAATACAGCACAAAAACAGTTCTGTATGAATATCCTTTGGGTATTCTCTAAGGGGATACTTGTAACGATTATGTTCAGTGGGCTTGCTTATTTGGTAAAAATCTGTTCAGTCTGTTGATGATTTTGATATTATCTCGAAGCTTATTAATGAAGTACCTAATATTCCACTGGGTGATCTTTACCTGTTCTTCAGATCATAAATTTATAAAACCATGGGTTTGCAAGGTTTCAGTTTTCAAGATACAGGAATCGTCTTGAGAAACAAACAGTGGGAGTCGACAGTTCTTGCAGGCGGAGTACCAGTGTGATCCCCAAACGCCATAATTAGTTTTTCTTCTAACCGTGACATATTTAAATAGTTTCTTTAGACTTTGATACTTGTGATCGTTCATGAGTATACATCACACCGACTAGCGGGTTGATGTTAGTTTAAATTTTTAGGGTTGAACATCCGTGAAATTTTTTTTGAGTCTCTACTTTGTTATGTGAAGTGTGTATGTGCGTGAATTATTGAATAGTTCAGCTGTTTTCGAACCTGTAGCACCTTGCAGGATTCTTTTTCCTTATTACCTGTGTGGTAAGACTCTTAATCGCCTAACATGTAGATTCAATTTTGCACATGTATTTTGTACTTAGCTGAGCAAAAAACACATTCTTCATTTGTTTTCCTAACAGATAGTCCAGATATATTAGATCCATGCAATTGTCATGGCACCTGATGTAGATGTCTGTAACTTCTGCGAGGACAATTTCATTGTTAAAACCAAACTTGTCAAATGCAGTTTATGTAGCGGTAAATTCCACTGCCATTGTGTTTCCTTTAAAGATGCTTGGCCTAAAATATTTTCAGATTGTGATAACATCCACTGGGTACGCAGCGATTGCAAAATTGTAATGCAATCAAAGCGTCTCTTACTAGAATCAGTATTGAATCTATGCAGAGGGAAATTGATCAATTGAATCGTGAAATTAGTATAACTAAGAACCATCTTGATGACTTGCAGTACACAGTGTCCCTTCAAAAATCTGTCATTGAGTCTCGTGAGAAGATTTCTTCGCCTTCTGTTAGCACTGACCAATCTGCTATCATTCCTGGGCCGAGCACGTACAGCGATGTAGTGAAGAGAACTAAAGTAATTTCTTCGACCCTCCTGATTAAGGCTGATAACGAGGCAGATGTGAACTCAATTCTCAGTGAAGTAAAGTCTTCTGTTAATCCAGCCAG
This sequence comes from Acanthoscelides obtectus, assembly GCA_963669975.1. Taxonomy (NCBI): domain Eukaryota; kingdom Metazoa; phylum Arthropoda; class Insecta; order Coleoptera; family Chrysomelidae; genus Acanthoscelides; species Acanthoscelides obtectus. The sequence continues at coordinate 20,941 of CAVLJG010003225.1, read as the reverse complement.
CCTTAATGTTTGCATCAATAATACTCGAAAATTCGTAATGGTATTGCTGTGGACTGCAAAGATGGCAGTTCCCTGAGCACACTGAAAGATAACCTTTGCAATAAATTGGGTTCTAAATATTCAATATCTGAAGCTAAGAAGCTGAATCCACGCCTGCATATAAGAAACGTTAATTTGGATGGTCTTGTCAATCCTGATGATTTGATTTCGAACATAGCTTCTCTCAACAACATTGATGGTTCTCTACTTAAGTTTGTCACTAAGCTCAAATCCTCTCGCGGAATCAACATCGTAATTGAAGTCACTCCTACTCTAAGATCGGAATTATTAAAGACAGGATTTTTATATATTAGTTGGAAAAAGTCACCTATCTCTGATCACTTTCGCATATTAAAGTGTTTCAAGTGCCGTTCTGAAGCATCTTGTAATGCTGATCTGTCCTGCCCAAGGTGTACGCGAAATCATAAAATCAAGGAGTGTAATTCGAGCGCCCTACAATGCGTAAATTGCCTGAACCATAACAACGTATACAAGAAGATTCTACCAGTTGATCATTCGGCTAATTTTCCAAACTGTCCTGTGTTTCTCAATTATGTTCAAACTCTAAAAGAAAGGATGGATAATGGCTAACACTATGAAAAGTGTCTTGAAACTATGTCACTTAAATGTGCGTTCTCTAACAGCTCACTTTAATGATGTTGCCTCTCTTATTCAATATAAGTTTGATGTTGTAGCAGTCACTGAAGCATGGCTGCATTCCAGTATTGACAGCACTGTAGTCAATATACTTGGGTATAATTTCTTCCGTAAGGACCGTGGGTGAAGAGGGGGTGGCATCGGTCTCTATGTTAAATTAGATATTAGCACTAATCTTATCCCACATTATTGATGTCTGTCTCGAAACAGGTTACTTTCCTGCCAGTTGGAAAAATGGTATTATTATTCCAATAGCTAAAACTAATCATCCAGAACAATATTTGGATCTCATTCCAATTACCTTATTATGTTTTCTATCAAAAATACTCGAAAGAGCTGTCTACTCACAACTAGTGGACTTTTTCGAACAAAACCACTTATTTCCTCTACATCAGTCAGGTTTCAGAGCTGGTTACAGCACTACTTCGTCTTTATTAGATCTTACTGATTCCATCATTCACAATTTAGATAATCACATCAACACCGTCTTGGTACCGTTAGATTTCTCGAAAGCCTTTGATATGGTCAATCACCAGATACTACTGAGTAAGTTACCTCATTATGGAATGTCAGATATAGTTCTAAGGTTCTTTGAGTCATACTTGCTGAATCGTCAACAAATAGTGAAAACTGATCAGGGAATTTCCTCCTCTGAGCCAGTTCCTTCAGGAGTTCCTCAGGGCTCAGTATTAGGTCCCTTACTATATCTGATTTATACGATCGATCTGCAAGACTGTTTAGTCCACTGTAGTATGCAAACTTAAGCAGATGATACTCAGTTAGTGTTTGGTTTCGATTTATCAAAGGTTGATGAAGTTTCTTTTAAAGTTGATTTAGATTTGGCCAACATCGGTGATTACTGTAACAAACACTGCTTGAAGATCAATCCTAATAAAACTACTGCAATGTTGTAATGTTCGAAGAACTCCTACCGTGAAATGAAGCAGAGGATTTGTGTTTTTTTTGGATTTGTGTTTTTTGGACGAGACACTCATCCCTTTTGTGGATTACGCCAAGGATCTCGGTGTTACCCTTGACTTAAGTATGAGATTCGATCGGCATGTCTCTTTCTTATCTAGAGTAACGTATTTGCGTTTGAAACTCCTCTATTCTAATCGATACATCTTGAATTTTAAAACCCGAAAAAAGCTTGCTGAAAGTCTTGTGTTGTCTGTCATTTCTTACTCTCTTGTTCTGTATTACCCATGTTTAGACTAAGTCCACAAAATGAAACTCCAGAAAATTCAGAACAGCTGTTGTAGGTTTATTTTTGGATTGCGCAAGTTTAGCCGCGTCTCAGATAAAATCAAATAACTCAACTGGCGAATTGATAAGTTATTTTTATATCTTTTGACCGTCTTCACGCATAAAGTTCTATTATATAACAGGCCAGCTTACCTCGCTAGCAAATTAGTTCACCGAGGTAGTTTTGTTACCAGAGCTCTTAGATTTAATGCTAATTTTAACATGACTCCTCACAATACCTCTGTCTTTGAAAGAAGTTACACCTATAATGCTGTCAAGCGTTACAATGCAGTCAACAGTGGCTATCGATCCAAACAGGTTGTTTCTTTTAAGAAATGAATGAAAAGTCAGCTGCTGGAGTCCATTTAGTTCAGTTTTTCTTGTGCTCATGTGATTTTTTTTTTTTGTTTGACTATTTTCTACTATTTTTGTTTCAAATTTAAAACTCTCACAATGCTATCTGCATTTGTCTCGTGCTATCAATGTTGTCATTCTTATGAATTGTATTTTTTTTGGTATGTTATTATTTTGTTTATGTGTGTAAGTATTCTTTTTCCTGTTGTGGGGTTGAGTGTAAGAGTAGCCGTCTGGCTAAACTTCGCCTCACTGCAAAATAAAGGCATTATTATTATTATTATTATTATTATTATTATTATTATTATTATTATTATTATTATATTTTTCGAGGTGACAATGGTCTATAGCGTACTTAGAAGGTGAACCCATGAGTCTGATGCTCCCACTGTAACATAGCCAGACTGCAACCACAACCATCTCGATAGTATGACGAGAAATTCCAATCCCGCAATCTCATTGGCTTACTCAAATACCAACTGCTCCTAATTGCTTTTTAACCTGTTATTCAGACACAATGATCTCCCTCACGGCTGAGACTCCCTCACCCTCCCGAGTATGAGGGAGCCAGTTTAATTATCATGAATTATTGGCGTATTAACGCAGGGTCTACATCACCACGCTATTTGTTCGGTATAAAGAGCCCTAACGTACCGAGCTAGGTATAATTCACCGACGTAGCGGATATGTGAAGGTTATCGCCATTGTAGGGTCTTAAAAGGCTTACAACCGCCATACCAGCAGGCCGCTTGATTGAGCGGGAGGCAGGACCTCCTTATAGCAAGACGGGGAGGTTATCGACTCTAGTTAAAACGATGGCGTCAAGTAGGTTGACCTCCAACGCAATGCTGCAGTCATTCCATGAAGGAATATGTTCAACACAACTTTCCCTCGGGCCAATACAATGAGTCCATAGTCCCTAACCAATCGCCTCCCAACTAACAATTATCACTCCTATTAGATATGCAAGAATAATTATACAGTATTCCATAAACAGCATTGTATACTGTAAGAACAGCAAAACCCTCTTAGAACAGCTATACAAGCGGAATGGGCACACCTAATAGGACACTTCAGTCATTTAAGAGGTTGTATAAGGGCTGCAGGTAACAGTTATAAAACAAAAGTGTAAGCCTCTTGCAGGCGCTATAGGACATTTGCGTCAGTGCGAGATTCAGTTTTTGTCAACTATACAACTATTCTCTCACGTGATTCTACTTTATTGCAACCAAACTATTTCCTATGTATTGTAGACGAAGTGAAGAATATATAACTAACACATTACAGTCATATTGTTTACTTACATATCGGCCATTGTGAATTTCATACACAGGTATATGATAAACTTCTACACTTTGATATAGGGCTATTGAATTACTTGCGCAGCAAATTTTATTGTGATTATCGTACAAATTAGTTACCCAATTTCTACGGTGTTCGTATTTGATTCATATTTTGACAATGATCAAAAGTATGTCTAGATTTTTAAGATGGAAAACTGAACTTATCTGCGTTAAATCTTCCACAAATCCTATATTTAGACACGATTGCACTAATGTTTATCACTTTAGATCTGTATTTTCGAACTGAAACATAATTATTTAATATTAAATAGAGGAATAAATGTTTGCCCAATATGGCGGGTGGTTGTGTACAATCATGGCATCGTCCATGTTGTCTCTAGATTATTAGAATATTTTGGTGTTGGCTGCAGGAGTTATACAACAATTTGACAAATGTCTGAAATGAAATACTGACAGAGTCGAATGATTTACCCAGAATTTGTACCAGATCTATACTAAGTGACATATAAATCCGAACACCCAGTTTAAATGGTTTTATTTTAATAAAAGTTTGTGAATGTATTTATCTTACTGTAAATAACATGTGAAAAAATTTTCAGCCTTATCAGTTTGACATTCCGGTTTTTATACTGCTTTTTTTAATTCACTTACGCTCTAAAAATGAATATTTTAGCCGCAGTAAAGACTCAACGTTGGCGGAATTCGGTTCTTGACATCCTTTACGATCGGTTACGATGTCTAGAGTACGGAGACCTGTACGATTTCGTCAACTTAGTGAGTTTGGTAGGGGCCGTATAGTGGGACTTCGGGAAGCTGGACTTTCTTTTCGGACAATTGCAGTTAGAGTGCAAAGAAGTGGTTAGGTGTTGTCGGGCATGGCTTCGAGAAGGCCGTACGCAAAGAGCAAGGGGCACTGGACGCCGCCGTAGAACAACAGACCGTGAAGATCGCCGCCTAAGATTATTGGCCTTAAGGGACCGTTTCTCCACTACCAGGTCCATTGCAAATGAATGGTTTGCAGAACACGGAAGACCTATTGGCATGCGAAGTATTTACCGACGAATGAGAAGTTTTGGCTTGTTTTCATACCGGCCACACTGGGTCTTCCCTTTAACTCGAGAACACCGACGTAATCGCCTTGAGTGGTGCAGTCAACGGTCACTCTGGGATCAGGAATGGAACAGTATTGTCTTTAGTGACGAGTCTCGATTTTGTTTAGGCATGCACGATGGTCGTGCCATGGTTAGAAGGCGATGTGGTGAAAGGAGGAATCCACAGTTTTTTGTTGAAAGACATGTTCATCACACTGTTGGAGTTATGGTTTGGGGTGCTATCGGAGGAGGTAACATGAACGCGCAGCGTTATATCTACGAAGTTCTAGAACCCCATCTTTTACCATATCTTGACACACTGGCAGATCCAACTTTCCAACATAATGCCCGACCATATGTTGCAAGAGTCACAATAGACTTCTTTCAACATAATGATGTCACATTGTTACCATGGCCACCAAGATCTCCCGACTTATCCCCAATTGAGCACGTGTGAGATATGATGGGTAGGAGATTGCTCAATTTGCAACGTCCTCCTCAGACTCTAGAAGCACTTCGAGAGGAGTTGGTGGTTGCCTGGAATGAGATACCACAGGAGGACATTGACCACCTGATCAGAAGCATGCCTAGGCGGCGCGTTGGAGAATGCGTAGCACATCAGGGTGCATCCACACATTATTAAATGTCAAAGTGCTTTAAAGCAGTGCAATCATTTTGAAATTTAAATCATTTACTTATTATGCTTCAATAAGTACTTATACAAAATTTTATTAAAATAAAACCATTTAAACTGGGTGTTCGGATTTATATATCACTTAGTATATATCTTCTGTTTGAACAGTTGATAAAACCTTTTGAACCGATATGCATGCGTTGTTTGTCTTAAAACAGTGGTTAAGGCATTTTAACAAAAATATGACAGCAGAAAGTTAGGTTATGGTGAAGTTGTTTACCAACATATTTAGCATATGTAACAGTTGTATAAGTGCTTCCGTTGGGAGCAATTTGTTGGCTAATGTAGTAAATTGCACAGCAAAGCCACAAGGCTCGGGTTTGTTTTATCAACGTTAGCATAGGTGCCACAATACAACCAGTTTGACTAACTTGCAAATATGCCGTATAAAATAGTTGTATAAACGTTTATGCAACAGTTAAAAATTTGCCCTATAACTATGCTACAAGAATATTTTAAACACCTCATTTTAGAGCAAATATGTTGCAGAAAGCAAATTTGCATTCCACACATCATTAAGCCAGCATTTTGGTGTTCAGGCAACAACAATAGAGCTTTTATGGCTGAACAGTTCTTTTACCAAAAGCTTATACCACTACTTTGCTAGTTGGGCAATGAAGCGATTTAGAAACTTCTTCCCTGCACTACCGACCACCTGGCAACATTGTTATGACCTCGTCATATGCCAGCCACAGCGATTCGACTGCGGTGTAGGTATATCCTGGGATATGTGTGTTGAAAATATATGTCTATCAGTCATCAAGTTTTAATGGCAAAAGCAAGGCGAAACCTGAAATATTTCTTATAGGTGCGTATAATTACCGAGGATGGAAGCGTGTAAGTGTAATAACCCCAAAAAATTGAGCTTATAGAACACCAACCCCCAATTCTAAATTACTATTTTTTTGATCTAAAACGCCACAAAACGAAGATTCTAATTTGTTTCGTTTATTGACAATAGCTACAACGTCACTGGATCCACACTCAAAAAGTACAACCATATTCATCTTCGGTATAGCGGGAACTATATTTTCAAATTCCATCACAATTCGACAAGTAGTTTCAAGGATTAGCGGACAGACAGATCAGCAGATAGAGGCGGAAGTGCTTGACATGGTTTTTCTTTATGCACATACGTAATGGATGTCTTTTAAGTTTTGCATATAGAAACATAGTAGGCCGCGCGGATCGAACGTCAGTACTGAATCTTATGCTCACTCTTTAGTAAACTTAAATTCAAAGTTTCACAACAATACGTGCAGTGTTCTCACTACAGTGAATTTTTAAGTGTCACCAAGTCATTAGAAAAATGGAACTCAACGGTGAGTTACTGACTGTTTTCGGCAACGAACTGCCACATCAGTTGACAATTTCCCGTTGGTATGGAGAATTCAAACGTCGACGGGTGAGTCTTAGCGACGATCCCAGGGTGGGTGCATCAAAAATGGCAGTCACCCAGGAAAACGTCGATGCTGTGCGCAAACTCATAATTGAAGATAGACATGTGACATATCGCGAGGTTGTGGCGTCCTTGAAGATCTCAAAGACCTCAACTCAAAAAATTTTACATGAAGAATTAGGAGTAAAAAAATTAGTTTCTCGTTGGATACCACACCTGTTGACCTTAGAGCAGAAAGCAGCCGGGGTTATTTGGTGTCAAAAAACGCTTGACCGTTTCAATTCCGGAAACTCCAAAAATGTGTACAGCATTGTTAGTGGTGATGAATCGTGGATTTACTGTTATGAACCAGAAAATAAACGACAGTCGGCTGTTTGGGTGTTCCAAGGTGAAGAAAATAAAACAAAAGTCGTCCATTCTCGAAGTGTTCCGAAAAAGATGGTCGCGACATTTGTGTCAAAAGCGGGTTCATTTTGCAACAATTCCTCTTAATGAGCAAAGAACTGTTACTGCGGATTGGTATACCACCATTTGTTTGCCCAAAGTCATCACCGAGCTTCGAAAAATCAACCCCGAAAGAAGAATCATCCTCCACCAAGACTATGCAAGCTCGCACACAGCCCTAAAAACAAGACAGTATTTAACGGAAGAAAACGTGAAATTATTGGACCATCCTCCATATAGTCCCGATCTAAGTCCTAAAGATTTCTTTACTTTCCCGAAAATTAAAAGCAGACTGCATGGTCAAAGGTTCCAGTCACCAGAAGAAGCAGTTGACGCATTCAAAAATGCCGTTTTGGATCTGCCAGCAAACGAGTGGTATAAGTGCTTCGAAAATTGGTTCGAGCGTATGCAGATGTGTATTAATCTTCGTGGAGAATACTTCGAAAAACAATAAAGTCATTCAAAACTACCTACCGTATTGTTTTATTTCCATATGCAAAACTTAAAAGACATCCTCCGTATTATGTACAAGCCTTACAGGTGGTACAAAAGTTAGACATTCATCTAAAGTTACGCCCAAGTTTTTCACTGACTGACTTACTTCCACGGTCTCACCATTTAATTTTACTTTAAAATTTCTCTTGGCATCGCTTCTAAACAGTTTTGGCGAAATAATAATTACTTTCGATTTTAAAGGCTTTAACGGGAGGTTATGATTCTTTGCTTACATACTAATTGATGTTATATCTTCGTTTACCTCAGATTCAGCATTTTGAAAGTTGTGATCATGGAAATGACTGTAGATCTATGAATCGTCGGTAAAGAATTGGATATTACAGTATTTAACAGCTGCGTGGAGATCAGAAATATACAAAATGAATAGGAGTGGCCCAAGTACACACCTTTGCGGCACTCCGGATGAAATGAGGCACCTTCGAGATAGAATCTTGTCAATCTGTACTCTTGATATCGATTTCCTCAGAAGCTCTGAATCATTTTTAAAGCAGAATCAGAAAAACCAAAAATATTTACACTTGGCTACTAGAAGAAGATGATTTATGGTATCGAGTGCCTTAGAGAAGTCAAGAAGAACTAACGATGTGATTATCTCTTGATCCTAGGATCTAACGATGTTATCGGTTAAGTCTAGTAGGGTACCTGCAGTGTTATATTCTTTTCGATAACCGCATTGTTTGGGTGGCAAAATTTTATGTTTAGAGAGATAATCGTAAATTTGGGCATACATTGCTTTTACTAGTAATTTGTACAAAACAGGTAAAATACTACTTGGTCTTAAGTCAGAATATAATTTTGGTTTACTTATTTTAGTTACAAGTAGCATTAATGCTTCTTTCCATGATTCTGGGAAGAATCCCCTTTCTAAACAAGTATTTATAATGTGTAAAATGTGAACTGAAATCACAAAAAAGCTTAGTTTTCGCATTCTGAATGTTTGTTTCCTATTATTTTCTTTGCGGTGAACATGAATCCGAAGTCAAAATTGTGGTTGGCGAAACAAAGTAATTTAGACATTAAGATCTCTTGGAGATGCACATCCGCCAAAAACACCAAAAATTTTAAGCTTGATGTCTAAAGTGCTTTCATATGTTGTTTCCACCGTACGCAAATTTTGACTTCTCACCCCCCAGTACACTTTTTATTTTTGTGTGGACCAGTTTTTTTTTGTTTTTATGCGTCTTCTATAAAATTTGCCCATCCACCTCCAATTCTGATTTGCGCACATGGAAAAAATATAGTGAGACTTTTCGCATATACCACTTGTTTATTTTGTGGACCTGTGTAATTGTAACCTATTCAATTGCATACAAACAGACTAGTTTCTAACTGATACCATTGTCGTTGGCTGTAGTTATACTATTTTGACAGCCTAGAGTCCTATGCTACTTGATAATCTGGAGAATTTGAAAATGAGTAGGTATCGAATGGCGTGTCAAAATCTATCATCTAATAGCACCATCTTCCTCCTACGTACCGATCTGAAATGCAGACGTTTGGATTTTTGGACATTAAGGAAATTCTCAGGTATGCCATATTTTAAAATCCAACCAAATTAAATGTGACAGCATATCATAGATAGTAGTGAAAATACATGTGGAGAAGGACATGGTCCTCATATGTGAATGACCTTGACCAATAGTGACGTTGTAGGTATGTAATATTCAAATTCATATTCAAAATACATTTGCTTGCCACAAAACAAAAACAAAAAAACATTATATTTACCGTATTATAGAAAATACACACACTTAATAATAATAATAATAATATTGGCAAAAAGGACAAATTCAAGATCAAATGACCGTTAACACCCAGCCGTACATAAGTAGGGTGGGTGTGAAAATGCCCTGTGTTACACTAATATCCACATATATTATAAAACATAAACAATATTTTGGAATCTAATAATTTCATTTGTTGCGAGCATGAACCATTGATATTGCATAAGGAAAAAAAATGTATTTACTCACTTAAAAAGTCAACGTTCCGACGGGTGGGGAGCACCGGAGAGGAGGCGAAGAGCGGCAGAAAGCAACAGACACGAAGCCACACCGACGAACCCTCATACAGTTAACAACACCGAAATACATCTAAACACACATACAACATCTATCGTCACATGCTCGCTTCTCCATCTTAGTAAAAAAATAAATTTGAAAAAAATTAACTTGACAACAAGTATCCGTGCACAATCACACTCATTATTGTATTATTGATCCTGAAGAAGCATGGCCATTATATACTTTGAGAACACTCTTTGTGACATTACCTTTACATCATTATTTAGACTGTTCCACATTTTAACTGCAAGAAATGAAAAAGAACGTTGAACTGCTGCAGACCTATGTCGAGGAGTAATAAAAAAATTCTTGTCCCGTAATAATGATTAAAAGTTAGAAACTCATTTTTCAAATACGGAGGTTTTCCTGATTTTATTATTCTATAGATGAAATTAAATAAATGATGTTTCCTGCGATTTAGCAAATTCAGTATAGATAAACTGTTTAGGTAAGGTGTTATGTGGTTACGATAAGGTATGATGAATGAAAATCGCATGCAGGCGTTCTGCAATTTTTGTATCGCATTTGTAGTAGTATACCCAACGAGCTCCCATAAACTATATCGCCATAGTCAAAAAGCGACAGTATGAGATTCTGACAAAGGAAATACTTTTGCTTAGGCAGTAAACATTTTTAGAGTTTGGAGATATTTCTTAATCGTATGTAAGCTGCCGTCAATTTTTTCTTTATGTGTGGTTCAAGTGATAATGCAATATCGAAGATTACGCCTAGATTCTTTGTTTCGTGAACAATGGGAACTATCTCATTGTTTATACGGATATTCAAACTACGCTCAATATTTCTCCTAAGTTTGAAATTAGATTCCAAAATTAAAGCTTTTGATTTAGAAGCATTGAGTCTTAAATTGTGGCGTATGGCAAAACTGTTTACCTCTAGCAGGTCTGAATTAATGTGATTTTCGGTTGTGCCTAAATTGTCGTTATTAATAGAATACAAAGTTGTGAGTCATCGGCGTACTGATGAAGCCTTGCATAAGCAACAGCTTCAGACATATCTGCCACATAAATACTAAACAGCAAGGGCGAAAGGATTGATCCTTGAGGGACACCTTGTTTTACAGGTTTAAATTAAGATTTGAGGCAAACGGATCCTTGAGAAATCATAACACAGCTTGATCGAGTACTTAGGTAACTTTTTAAAAAACTTATTGCATTAGGTGAGACTCCAAAATAGTTTAGCTTTGCCAGCAGCATTCTGTGATTTAGAGTATGAAAAGTTTTGCTGAAATATAACAAAATAATGCAAGTAGCATTCGGACATCGTTTAAAATATTTACCAAGCTTGTAGTTGTACTAAAATTCTTCCTGAATCCCGATTGCTATTGAGGAATGATATTTTGCTATTCAGAAAATTCCGACATCTGAACAAAAATGTGCTTTTCTATAAGACTTGACACAGAGGACAAAATACTAATTGGTCTAAGGTCTTTAAGTTCTTTAGGCACGCCAACCTTTGTTATGGGTTTCACAATAGCCTGTTTCCAAACAGAAGGGTAAGTATTTTCCAAAAGACATGTGTTAATAATATTAATCAATGCATTGCGCAGAATGGAAGACACAATTTTATGTCTTTGATGGATATGCCATCCTCTCCAATCGCACCTGATGAAATGGAATTAACAGTTTTTATTAGTCTGCTCCGATCTATCAAATGAAATTCCAAATTATTATTTACAGCTTGATTATTTTCATAAAAACTGATTAAGTTTAATGATGCAGTGTCTGGCATGTTATCGGTCATCTGAAAAAATCATGTATCTCAGATGGATTTAAGAGATTATCAGGAAGTTCAGTCAGGGTACTCTGGTTGGTCAGATTAAGCCTTCGCGCGGCTTTCCAAAATTCGTTTTGTTTTTTTCTTACTAGTTGATTAAAATAGGCAACTTTTTCGCGGATAATAGCATGTTTAGTGAAATTTCTTAGTTGTCTATAATATCTAAGGTGCTGATCTCTTTTTGGATCTTAAGTATTTTTTATGGGCTTTATCTCTAATTTTTATCAAAAGTTTTATGTTTTCGGTTATCCAGGGAAGAAACGGCTTTTCTGTCTTAATTTTTCTTGTTTTTAGAGGAGCATGTTTATCAATGATTGTTAAAATATATTTAAATAATTTCACCTTTTCATCTACATTGGTACAATAGTAAATAATATTCCACGGAAGCTGCATACCATCATAGAGAAATGACTGTTCACGTATATTATTATAATCGCGATAAGTAACGTATTCTGGAGAACTGTTTATTTTTGGAATGTTAAAGACCGAATAAACTAAATTATGGTCTGTTATATTCTCGTCTATTGGTATGGTTCCTGATTTAACTGTTAGCAAATTTTCACTTACAATAATCATATCAATCAAAGTAGAGTGTGATGTCAACATATCATATCTAGTTGGCTCAGATATTTTTGAGAGAGATTGAATGACTGCAATATATTTTTAAAACGCCTGGTGTGATCAGATTCACTCAGACAATCAATGTTAAAATCTCCTGTGACGATCAGACAGTCATAACCAACAGCAACTACACCGAGCATGTCCTCAAATGTATCCAAAACAGCAGCAAAGTTACCGGAAGGAGGTCGGTAAATATTAATTAAGAACCAAGTTTTATTATTAATTTGAAACTGAATACCAACGAATTCAAAATTTTCATCTAGGAGACGGATATCCAAATTTAATTTTGTTGGTTTAATATTTTTTTTAAAGTATATAGCTACCCCACCCCCCCGACCAGCTCTATCCCGCCTTATTAGTCTATACCCTGGCAGGGTATAATTATAACTCTGATCTTCAGTGTTTAACCATGTTTCGGTAAGACATAGTAGGTCGAAAGAAAGTTCTGAAGCATAAGAAGAAAACTCATCATCATATCATCATATACTATTATTGATTATAATACTTCTGAAATGAAACAAAAACGTTGCATTGGCCGCTTTTTTTTCATTTTTCGATATTCTAGACACATATCCTCCACAAATATTATTTTTTTATCTTTTGCTTTGATGTTGCTTGTTGATATTGGTAGAAACTGTTTGAGTATATGAACCTCAGATGCTCATTCACACAATCGAACATCCACTTTAGGTTTCACTTGGAAAAAAGAGAAGCGTAGCACATGAATCCTTCGTGAGCCGCGAAGCATTTACATAAGTATGAGGTAATCTCCTGTAGTCTTTTACGGACGTGTAGGAAACAATAAAGTCCGGATTCAGATAGGATAGAGTGAATATGGAGGGAGGCCAGGAAATGGTGCCAGCAACCAAGCGTAATCTCAGTAGCGTACAGAGGAAATACATGGGGCTAGACAGAACCTTACTGTCGAGAGTGTAGAGGTCACAAGATTCAGAGTCACGGAGATGAGGTGTTACTATATGCCCCATAAATGTCAATTAATTACATACGAGTTTTGTGTAGGCGGATCCGCCGTTGGAAATTCCAGGAGTGGGAGTATTTGCATGTTATGTTAGTTGGTTTCCTAACAAATAGTCCTAGCTCCGTATCTCAAACGTGTGACCTGCCTTTGATATAAGTCGAGAACATAGAAAGCGCCAGGCTTGACATCCAAATATGCTATTTTTCGAAAAAGGGAATATTAGGGATATACAAAAATGAAAACTCAGCGTAAATTTTTTAATTATTCTGGTTGATACCATGAATATGAAGGGTGAGAAGAGCACAATATTTCTGAAGCAAAAGTTTATCAAGAAATAACATGATTAGACCGGTCAAATGAGCGAAAAGGACATCTGGGACAGTTGCAGTGACAGCAAGGCAGCGGTCGTTTTCGATACTATAGGTAACAAAATTTATAAAAAATCTGCAAAAAGGTCGATGAGATTTTTGAGTTTTCAAAAAATAATATTCAAAGATTTCATTTTTTTTTATTTTTCCGCCCACACTTAAAGCTCACAGCATTTTTATGGTAAATTAAGTCAGTCGTTTTGCAGTATATTAAACTAGTTAGTACCTTGAAACAATGCTGGGAAATCTACTAAAGAACAGTTTATGTATATCTGTATTTATTTGCTTATGCCAGACACTTTCTGCAACAAGGCCTCCCTGTATAATGGAGCAACAATGTTTCTTGAGTACACCGCTAACGATAATGGGTTGCTCTATGGAACTATTGAAGTGCTATGCTACCTCACTTAATTGAATGTATGAAGCTTAAATGCCAGTATCTCGTCGAGAGGTTGCACGCCAGGCCGCCTAGCTTTCAACAAGCACGACAATAATCACATTTGTTTGTAAGGTAAAATGAGAGTACTTGTGCAACGAGATTCAGCGGTACTAAAATATGTCTTTTTTATGACATGCAGCACAATCGTTTGTTTCTTTCTCTCCCGCAATGTATTAAAAAAACATTCCAACATCATCGAATTTTCTACCTATTTTGTAGAGTATTTGTTACTATACAGGGTATCCTGAAAATTGCTTTTGCAGAAAAAACTGCATTTGTAATAACAAAGCTAAAGTGTGGTGAAACAACAGCGAAAAAGTAAATGAAACAGTAATCGGCCTTCATCGAACAGAAATTTCAAGTACAATTCTCCCTTGTCAGCCTAGCATCGGTGTAGGCTGTTCCGAAGAGGGAAGTTGAGATTGCTGAGTTCACACATGTAGTTCGGCAAAGGTGTTCACCACAATTTTATACACTAAATACTTCATTAGGCCCCAAATAAAAAAAGAAATCACGGAGGATCTTGGAAAACTAACTACATGCACTCGCGAAGCCTCGGTAGTATTTTGGAGACACTCAACGTAAATTAAAATAGTATGAACAACTCCGATATTGCCTTATCAGCGTGCCTAACAACTTGTTAATCTTAAGACTCTGGTGTATATTTTGCTAGAAAAAGCCGCCAATTTTTCTCTATACGCCGTGTAAACGAAAGTACCAACTATGGTGACACCCTGTATACGTACTGAACCTCAAACGACCATTTCTTTGTTGCCCTTGAAACTGTTCTGGCAAAGAGTTATTACCCTAGTGTAGATAAGGGCCTAGAAAGAGTCACAAATATCCCGTTGCCAACCTACAGGCTATTGCCATTTTACCTCTCAAATGCTGGTGATTGAGTATTTTTGTAACACCTTTGGGGAGACATTTTTATACCGAAAAACAGATCTTTAAGACTGTAAAATAGCAAATTAATCTTGTTGTTACTGGCTAAAATTGGGAAAACTTGGCGACGCCTCAACGAATTGTAAGCATTCTCGAAAGCTGAGTAACAAAGTATCGAAAGTACTGGCCATGTAAAAGTCTTTACCGAGTTATAAAGAAAGGGAGCTCTGCCTCAGATCAAAGACCGTAAGTTTGGAAAAAGCTTGGGACATCCAGTTAAAGACGATTAATCAGTCGGTTTTGTACTTTTTGGCTGTGCAGAAAAAGCTCAGTTTCTCCGCAGAAGCTATCGTGATGGACGTAGCAAATGAGGACCTCAGAAGTCTGAATTCCCACAGGTCTAAGAAAATTAATATCAACAATCCACCAGAACCGGCTGTAGATTTGGATGCCTGTAATAAAAAACAAATTATTTATTGTCCAATTCCAGTACAAAGAAACAAACAAAAAAATCCACATGTAATAGCAAGTCCTTCAAACAAGCAACCTCATTGCAGTAACTTTAAAGAATGCTAAATTAGTTGTGCTATTATGAGAAATCTAGAGACATCTCTTGCGTTAAAATCCATCAAGCCGTTCAAGGTACTATATGAATTTATAAGTTGATATTTTAGATCAAAATTTTATAGAATCTTAGCATACCAGGTGTTACTCGCTGTGTCAAGACAAATAAAGAGATACCTCGTGTATCAAAACCCAAAAAGATATTCAAGCTGTAGTTCGTGAAGTCAGAATTTCAAGGTTCAATTTTTTCATTAAAATTCGCTATAACCCCTGAAACAGGAATTTCTAGAATGATCTTTTTTATTACAATCTCCCGTTTTGCTTCCATAAAATCTTAACATAGCCAGTGTCGCTTGCATCGCTAAGAGACATCCAACATGACTTTGCTTCTGAAGTAATCGGGTAAAAATGGACTCGACGCCATAAGGATGTCAGGGCATATATCAATAAGCCTCAGTGAGGAAGGATAGATTACCACTCAAAGCAACGACATATATATCACAACTAGTAGAGATAGCATTGAAATTTTTTTCCGCTGTGAGCAGAGGTAAACTGTACCCTAAGTTGAATATGGAAACTAATATGAAATAGTAAATCTATGGCAACCTAGTCAACAATGGTGAAACTGGTCAGTAGTTGGTACCGAATTCTCGATGCTTGCAATCCATGTGAAATTTACCACATACAAGGAGTTGTCCTTCTCAGGATAGATCCTTCAACTTTTAAGAACATAGATATTCTGGGATACGACGTTACAGCTTCTGCCTTTGTATATTATGTAATAACTATCCCAAACGAATGAATAACACTGTAATCTGGAGCGAACAGACGCAAAATATATCGTATTCACACCTTTGGAACTAGTGAACTATTTACAATTTCTGAGTATGTATCCCGGTATTCTTACAGCTTCACTCGCTTTTACCTGTGTGTACACCGTGAAGCTAAAGCTTGCTTCAAACCATACACGGAGGTCCTTGACTAGGAAACCAGGCATTTATTTTTCTCTCTAGGAAGACTTAGGCCCGCATCGTCAGACGTCCCTACCATTGTAGGGCGTCTTTATGGCCTCCTTGATTGTCATAGTTTTCTACTTCTCCGTGTCAGCGCTCTATTTTGAGGTCATGTCATAAACATCTATTTGCATCAAATTGTGCTTGCTTTTGAGTTATATCATGTTTTATCAGCCTGAAATTTCCTACAATTTAAAAAGAAAACATATCTTCACAATAGGAGAGCGCTGACGCTGACACGGGACAAGTGTAATCTAGAAATTTTTGAAGGAGAGAAAGGAGTATGACAATCAAGGAGGCCACAATTGTCGGGACGACTGACGATACGGGCCTAAGGTAGAGTATTGAATGTATACGACGTCTAAAAATAACTTAGTTCTGAAGCCACACAGCGCTGGAGACGAGTCATCCACTCCTCATAGCAGTGCTGTAACTCTGATACTGGAATAGCCTTCAGCTGGTCGGTTGCAGCCATTTGAGTATTTTCGTGTGTCCGAAAATGAGTTTTCTTGAGGTGATTTTTTAACTTCAGGAAGAGAGTAAAAAGTCACAACAACTTGATTTAGGCCAATAAGGCGCCTGAGCAGTCACAGGAATGTTTTTACTGGCCAAGAACTCGTTTGTTGGCTTTGCTGTGTACATTGCATTATCGTGATGCAATTGTTCTTGATCTGATGAACGGTGGTGCGTGTCAAATTTAACTCCTCTCCGATCATTCTGACTGTTGACCGACCATCTGAATGCACAAGATCCCCAGTTCCGTTGATATTTTTATCGGTTCTTGAAGATGAAGGCCTTCCGCTTCGTGGTTCATCTTCAACCGACTCTCTGCCTCCTGAAAATGCCTTATACCACCAAAAAAAAAAACGGGCTCTTGATAAAACACTGCCTCCGTAGGTCTGCTGAAGTTTAGCAAAAGTTTCCTTTGCACTGTGCCCAAGTCTGAAGCAAAACCTGATAGCACTCCATTGCTCGGAGTCTCACTCATTTTTAGAACACAGAAAAATCGCTACGGACAACCAAATGACTCGAGCGAGTTCAAACTTGTACTGCAACCGGTTCACAAGAAACAGAAGCTATCAATAACAGCAAAAGAAATTGCTGGATGAGCTCGACTCCTTCCGTGTTTTCAAAGGTGAATAATATTTTTATTTTAGGATTTCACGTCAAGTATTCAAACAAAAATTTCTCCAAAACTGGCTTATGCAAGATCATCAAGTTTCAAGGGAGATCAAGTAACCATTACTGAATAAAAACTTTCACATCCAGGTAGGTAGCTCCATCAAAGATTCCGGCTACGCGTGCAGGCTGGAGAATTACGTCACGAAGTGCCCCTTTTTCTTTTGAGGAAATGCTCACTGTTTTCTGGAGGAAGTACCCCCACTGTTTCAGTTTAACTACGCCACTCCACAAGGGGAGCATTATATATTGCGGAAATATTAAAATTTTATGAGAATGAAGACGCAGAGTTGGGAAGATGTGTATAGCGTAGATACGTTATCTTAACGGTTACTATCGGATTTATCGCGCAATTCGGGGGCTGTAGGCGGTTTCCAGACATTTATGTCATTGAGAATATTGGGGTTGTGAAAAAGTAGCCTGCTGACTGAAGACGGAATGTTTTATCCGCATTGTGGGAAGTCATAATCAAACGGGGATACGAAGCATTACAATTATCTTTGTGGAATGAGAGAAAAGTAGAGCTGATAGAAGCGGACGCCGTCGTCGAGTTGCCGGGAAGTTATGGTTTCCTACTACCGTACGTAGGGGGTCAGTAGTACCACGCTTAGCAGTGCTAGTAGTAGTAGTGGTGGGCAAACGGTTGGTCACTGGGTCCAGGGGGGGGGTGTGAGGTGCTGGTACTGCACTCCAATAAAACCCTTGTGAAACGCCCCCTAAAGCTACGCGAGTTTGAGGAACTACGTACAGAGCATCTTAACTGCCAGACCTCAGAAGCGTATACGCAGGTCGAAACCACTACAACAGGAGAGACGGGCTGTAGCACCAAGGACGTTGGGACGCAAGTGAACATCGACTATCAGGCAACCAAAATTAACAAGGAAGTAGAAAATGGGAGCTCCTTCGAAGAATTCGCCACCCTCTTGGACACTGAATGGCCTGAATACGTGTATAAAACCACGGAGTGCGTGGGGCCTAATCCGCTTAAGGCAGGCGACGAGTGGGACATGGCTCTGGTTATAGATGCTGCTAGCCCGGCAGCAAAAGGAGCGGTCAAGTTAGTCAAGGAACGATATCCAGAAATTTCGGACTTAATCGGTGGTCAAATATTAGAGGGTGGAGTAGAATTCATGGAAATGTCGACCAAAATATCGACGAGCCGTGGGAGGCAGGACAATAAATCGAGATTTATCTTCCTACTGCCTTATAAAGTGGACCCTGACGGAATAAACGATATGCGAGACCTATACCAAGTCTTATGCAACTTGAGGGAGGAAACCATAAAGCATTATCGCCACAAAATAGTTGTAACTACCCCGGAGGAACTGGATAAAAACTACACTAGAAAACTGCTGGAGTGTGTTTTCAGGAAAAGTGGGATACAGGTGAAGTACGCTGTACAAGGAAAAGTAGCAGCTGAAGTAGGACCAAAACAAAGCCACCAGACCGACAAAAAGTCGAGCACGTCAGGAAACAGTGGTGGTTAAAGGGCAAGGGAAAACTTTGCGGAATTGGTCAGAACAGTTAAAGAAAACGTTGACATCAAGAAGATTGATGTAAATGTCACAAGCATAAGGAAACAAGAAAATGGTGACCTAGTCCTTGTGGTGGAAGGAGAAGGTAAGACAAATGCCTTAAGAGATGAAATATCGTCGAAGGTCAAAGAGGTGGATGCACGCACAAGGAACTCGGACGTCACCCTTTTTGTGTTTGGCATCGACCCTTCGGTAACGACGGCAGAAGTCTCGCAAGCCATTACGACTGACACCGGCATTGAGGGCTCTCGCTTTCGGATAGCCGCACTAAAAGTGGGTAAATTTGGAAAAAAGACGGCCACGGTGGTAATGGATAAGATACCAGCAAAGCACCTAATTCAAAAGGGACGTATAGTGACCACCTGGTCCATATGGCCGGTGAAGGAGCGGGTCTCGATCTTGCGCTGTTTCAACTGCCTAGAGCTTGGCCATAGAGCTGAAAGGTGTACTGGAGCAGACAGGAGAGGTGAATGCAGGAACTGTGGCCAGGCAGGACCCCAACGGAAAGACTGCAAGAACACCTCGTTTTGCACTACCTGCAAGACAGCTGGACATCGAGCAGACCAAATTAGGTGTCCTGGATTTAGGAAACTGGTGAACCAGGCAAGGATATCAAGCCTGGTGTCCAGAGGATGGAAGGATTAAACAACAGCCACCAAACCCATCGCCTGTATCCTCCAATGTAATTTGAACAGGTCCAAGTTGGCTCAAAATGTGCTTCAACAAGCTACGCAGGAATACGCGGTGGACATGGTCATAATTTCTGAGCAGTACAAAAATGAAAAACATTCCAACTGGTACACAGACCAAACCGGAACTGCTACAAATTGGGTTAGGAACCAGTCCAACTTCCCAGTATCCGACTATGGCTCTGAAAACGGTTTCGTATGGTTAAAGACGAACGAGAACCTACGTAAGCATCTATTTGTCTCCGAACGACAAAGTTGATATATTTCGGGCGAAGTTAGACAAATTGGAAGAGACTTTGCAAAACTTGGGCAACAACGTTGTCTTAGCTGGCGATTTCAATGCAAAATCGACCGCATGGGGCATGGATTGGACCTGTTCGAGAGGTACAGCGATCATTGATCTAGCAGCTAGATTCGACCTAACTATCCTGAACACTGGCAATACATCCACTTTCTGGAGAAGCGGTCAAAGAGGGTCAATTATTGATATCTCTCTGGCATCTTCTTCAGTAGCACGCGCGGTGACAGAATGGGCAGTTCTGGAAGATTACTCTGGAAGCGACCATCAATATGTCAGGTTTAGGATCCAGCTAGATGGTGGAAGGAAAGATAAACCTACGCAAACCACTATTGGGGGATGGAATATTTCCCGTTTGAACAAGGATATCCTGAGCAGACATCTTACCAATATCGAAGTTATTGGTACTCAAAATGCAGAAATATCTATGCAGAATGCAGAGGCCTTGGTGGAGAATACAATGCAGCAGATTATTAACTGCTGCGACGCCGCCATGCCTAGAAGATCTGCCAAATGTTTCAGGAGACAAGTTTATTGGTGGAATAACGAGATCGCAGAACTTCGTAAAAGAACTCTGCAGCTACGACGCATTGTACAGAGGGCTAAGAGAAGGGACCAACGAGATGTAGCCATGGAGCAACAATTCAAGGAAGCCAAAAGGCAACTGAGAATGGCGATTCGTGCTAGTAAGAAGGCATGCTGGAAAAGTCTCTGTAATGACATACACCAGGACGTATGAGGACAAGGCTACAAGATAGTGATGCGACGTCT